>CM019705.1:24715790-25251673 GCA_009760885.1 Achatina immaculata | reverse complement strand
CGCCCGTGAAAACGATGGACCGATGGTATAGCAGAGTCCCTGAATATTTCAATGTATGAAGCTAACAGGTGAGCCATTGGGAGACAGTTGGACTTCACCTCTACACCCAGCAGTAAAGACAAGACAAGAGACAAGTATATTCGTATTCACTTGTGGGCGGGTGGCATCAAAGTAAAAGGCACAGAATTAAAACAAGTGGACAAATTCAAGTACTTAAGAAAAATAATAACACACGACGGAAGATGAGAGAAACCAAAATAAGGAAAAGAACAGACCAGGCCAAGTCAGCATTTATGAAAATGAAAAAAAAGAACATACTGTGTAATAAAGCTATATCGACGAACACCAGAAAGAGAATTATTTAGTGTCACATCGAACTCATGTTATTATATGGATGAGAAGCAGGGGCGATAACAAGGACCATTCAGAATCTACTGGAAGACGTGGAGTTGTGGTTCCTAAGAAGAATGATGAGAATATCATGGACACCCAAGAAAACAAATGAAGAGGCTCTAAGCGACGCTGGGCAAAAGAGAGAAATTATGGCAAAAATTCAGAACACGACAGTCCAGGTTTGTAGGACACGTTTTGAGAAGAGGTAAACTGGGACACTTAATGACAACAGGGAAACTGGAGGGGGGAAAAAGGGACAAGGGAAAACAAAGAAACAGGATAGTTGATGGACTAAAAGAGTTGCACAGACCACAATCCAAAACATCTTATAGAAACAGCAAGGGATAGGTGGTCGTGAAAATCAATGACGCCTAACGCCTGATTAGCATGGACCATATACGTGTGTACACACACACACACACACGCACGCACGCACGCACGCACGCACGCACACACACATATATAAAGTAGACCGGTTGTTTTGTCCGGAAAAATATAGCATATACGTATCATCCGATTACTACGGACATTGACATTCTATTACTACGAACACCCAGTTATTACAGACACCCAGTTATTACGGACACCCAGTTATTACAGACACCCAGTTACTACGAACACCCGGTTATTACGGACACCCAGTTATTACAGACACCTGGTTATTACGGACACCCAATTATTACAGACACCCAGTTATTACAGACACCTGGTTATTACAGACACCCAGTTATTACAGACACCCGGTTATTACAGACACCCAGTTATTACAGACACCCAGTTACTACAGACATCCAGTTACTACAGACCAGTTATTACAGACACTCAGTTATTACAGACACCCGGTTATTACAGACACCCAGTTATTACAGACACCCGGTTATTACAGACACCCATTCGCCCCCATTAGTCCGTTAAAACCCGGGCAAAAGCGGGAAGAAAAGGCAATTGACAGGCATTTGTGGGAAACCCTAGCGGAAGTCCCATGTGCCCTGGGCACTTACGGTTCAGTGAGAGAGAGAGAGAGAGAGAGAGAGAGAGGGAGAGAGTTAAAACGAGGGTTCATTGAATATTGTTCAATACGGCCCTTTCTCTTTTGTTCTCTCCTTCCAACACCCCCCCCTTTTTTTTCTGCTACATTTGTAACACTTTTTTTTATGCTAAAAGTCTAAATCTCCCCTGGATGTTTAAACCTTTCTGGAGTGTCAGTTACCGTCCCCAGGTTATTTATTTGTGTGCCTGTGTTCTGTGACATTTCGTGTTAAGTGATGGGGGTCGTGCTGTCTGTGGGGCCGAGTTTTTGCGTCTTCAGCCGTAGACAACTGCAGGTCATGAATATATGTGTGCACAGACACGTGACTGTGTTTATATGCAGGTAAAGATTAACTATCTATCACGACTGAGTGCTAATCTATCTATCTATCTATCTATCTATCTATCTATCTATCTATCTATCTATCTATCTATCTATCTATCTATCTATCTATCTATCTATCTATCTATCTATCGCCATGGGCAACGGGTTTTACTGTCCATGTTACAGACAGCCCAGTCTCCAGTTTAGCTTGAAACTCTGATGTAAAACAGATGGATCATATAAAAACTGGTGGATCACGTAAAAAAAAGTGGATCCTGTAAAAACAAGTGGATCGTGTAAAACAGGTGTAACATATAAAACAGGTGCATCAGAAGGAGAAAGAGAGAGACAGAGAGAAAGAGGGAGGGAGAGAGACAAAATCAGCGAGAGTGAGAAGGAGGGGGAGAGAGAGAGAAACAGAAAGTAAGGAGAGAGAGGCAGAGAAAAAGAGGGAAAGAAAAAAGCAGCGAGAGGGAGAATGACACAGATAGATAGATAGATAGATAGATAGATAGATAGATAGATAGATAGATAGATAGATAGATAGATAGATAGATAGATAGATAGATAGATAGATAGACAGAGACAAAATGACAGAAAAGAAAAATCATGACCATCGCAAGAGCTGACACACCAATAAACATTACACTGGAAAACCATACTATGAAGCAAGTAACGCATTTCAAATACCTCGGAAGTATTTTCTCAACAAAAGGAAAAATAGACAGAGAGATTGAAAACAGATGCAACAAAGGGATCCAATTTATCGGGCAAATGGCTTCCATACTAAACAACAAGCATGTTTCACTGGAAACCAAAAGAACTATCTGTAAGCTAATCTTCATACCAACTTTGTGCTACCAAAGCCAAGCATGGACGCTGACAGCAAAAGACAAAAGGAAAATTACAACAACTGAAATGAGATTCTTGAGAAGAATTCTTGGAATATCAAGAATGGACAGAATCAGAAATGATGTCATTAGAAATAAAGTAGGAGTTGAACCCGTTCTGAGCTATATTAAAAAACAGCAAATAAAATGGTTCGGCCATGTGACACGACTACCAACAGAACGTGTACCACAGAGAGCAATGTTTTACAGACCACACAAGGGCAGAGGAAGGGGCCGCCCGTGTAAACGATGGACCGATGGTATAGCAGAGTCCCTGAATATTTCAATGTATGAAGCTAACAGGTGAGCCATTGGGAGACAGTTGGACTTCACCTCTACACCCAGCAGTAAAGACAAGACAAGAGACAAGTATATTCGTATTCACTTGTGGGCGGGTGGCATCAAAGTAAAAGGCACAGAATTAAAACAAGTGGACAAATTCAAGTACTTAAGAAAAATAATAACACACGACGGAAGATGAGAGAAACCAAAATAAGGAAAAGAACAGACCAGGCCAAGTCAGCATTTATGAAAATGAAAAAAAGAACATACTGTGTAATAAAGCTATATCGACGAACACCAGAAAGAGAGTTATTTAGTGTCACATCGAACTCATGTTATTATATGGATGAGAAGCAGGGGCGATAACAAGGACCATTCAGAATCTACTGGAAGACGTGGAGTTGTGGTTCCTAAGAAGAATGATGAGAATATCATGGACACCCAAGAAAACAAATGAAGAGGCTCTAAGCGACGCTGGGCAAAAGAGAGAAATTATGGCAAAAATTCAGAACACGACAGTCCAGGTTTGTAGGACACGTTTTGAGAAGAGGTAAACTGGGACACTTAATGACAACAGGGAAACTGGAGGGGGGAAAAAGGGACAAGGGAAAACAAAGAAACAGGATAGTTGATGGACTAAAAGAGTTGCACAGACCACAATCCAAAACACATCTTATAGAAACAGCAAGGGATAGGTGGTCGTGAAAATCAATGACGCCTAACGCCTGATTAGCATGGACCATATACGTGTGTACACACACACACACACACGCACGCACGCACGCACGCACGCACGCACACACACATATATAAAGTAGACCGGTTGTTTTGTCCGGAAAAATATAGCATATACGTATCATCCGATTACTACGGACATTGACATTCTATTACTACGAACACCCAGTTATTACAGACACCCAGTTATTACGGACACCCAGTTATTACAGACACCCAGTTACTACGAACACCCGGTTATTACGGACACCAGTTATTACAGACACCTGGTTATTACGGACACCCAATTATTACAGACACCCAGTTATTACAGACACCTGGTTATTACAGACACCCAGTTATTACAGACACCCGGTTATTACAGACACCCAGTTATTACAGACACCCAGTTACTACAGACATCCAGTTACTACAGACCAGTTATTACAGACACTCAGTTATTACAGACACCCGGTTATTACAGACACCCAGTTATTACAGACACCCGGTTATTACAGACACCCATTCGCCCCCATTAGTCCGTTAAAACCCGGGCAAAAGCGGGAAGAAAAGGCAATTGACAGGCATTTGTGGGAAACCCTAGCGGAAGTCCCATGTGCCCTGGGCACTTACGGTTCAGTGAGAGAGAGAGAGAGAGAGAGAGAGAGAGGGAGAGAGTTAAAACGAGGGTTCATTGAATATTGTTCAATACGGCCCTTTCTCTTTTGTTCTCTCCTTCCAACACCCCCCCCCCCTTTTTTTTTCTGCTACATTTGTAACACTTTTTTTTATGCTAAAAGTCTAAATCTCCCCTGGATGTTTAAACCTTTCTGGAGTGTCAGTTACCGTCCCCAGGTTATTTATTTGTGTGCCTGTGTTCTGTGACATTTCGTGTTAAGTGATGGGGGTCGTGCTGTCTGTGGGGCCGAGTTTTTGCGTAAAAAAAAGTGGATCCTGTAAAAACAAGTGGATCGTGTAAAACAGGTGTAACATATAAAACAGGTGCATCAGAAGGAGAAAGAGAGAGACAGAGAGAAAGAGGGAGGGAGAGAGACAAAATCAGCGAGAGTGAGAAGGAGGGGGAGAGAGAGAGAAACAGAAAGTAAGGAGAGAGAGGCAGAGAAAAAGAGGGAAAGAAAAAAGCAGCGAGAGGGAGAATGACACAGATAGATAGATAGATAGATAGATAGATAGATAGATAGATAGATAGATAGATAGATAGATAGATAGATAGATAGATAGATAGATAGATAGATAGATAGACAGAGACAAAATGACAGAAAAGAAGAGAAAGGGACAGAAGGACACAAAAGAAGAGACATACAGAAGGACAGAAAGGAAAGTAAAGAGAGAGAGAGAGAGAGAGAGAGATCTGCATTTCCTACAAAATTCCTCTCAGAAACCTTGATCATACCTGCTTCTTACCTCCTGCATGGCTCTGTGTATTTAAATTTCCCTTTTATTTCTCCACTCTATGAATTAATCAAAACAGAACAAAAAATAAAGTCGAGGGAGACCGAAAGAGAAAGATCTAGACAAACGGAACAAATATTACATTTTAAAAAAATATGGCAAAAGAGTTAATTAGTGACACCATAGATCACATAATAATGAAGTGCATTGTCTCTCCACAAAGGAGCACTACTTCTAATGATTGCTGTGAAATCATTGGTCACGTAACGCGCATTAATTTTCTTTTGTTGGTCACTTTACGCAGTATGTATGTCGGACACTCGAGAGATATTCTTTGCCCTTTGAAGAGAAAAGTTCCTAAAAATGATGAGGGTATGGGAGTCAAAATGATGAGGATATGGGAATCAAAATGATGAAGGTATGAGAGTCAAGTGATGAGGGTATGGGAAACAAGATGATGTATGAGAGTCAAATGATGAGGGTATGAGAGTCAAATGATGAGGATAATGGAGTCAAGTGATGAGAGTTTTAAAGTAAAATTATTGGGATTCAGGTGATGAAAGTATGGGAGTCAAATGATGAGGCTATAAGAGTCAAGTGAAGAGGGCATGGAAATCAAACGATGAGGGTGTGGGAGTCAAAAGGTGAGGGTATGGAATTCAAATGATGAGGGCACGGGACTTTATCTTTGAATAATAATTTCATTTCGGCCTTTCTGTTTCTAGCTGTTCAAGTGTAAAGTAAAACCAAACAATTGACATACTTTGAAGTATTGCTGGCACATAATAGGATGTGTTCTATCTCTTGACCTCTTCCTCTTGTACAACGAAAGCATAATGAGAAATATAGAGAGCTTGCCAGGAATATCAGTTGGCGAGTAGAACCTTAACAACTTAAGATATGCAGACGACACAGTTCTGATTGCTAAAAGTGAAGGGGAGCTACAGGCTCTTCTGGACATCGTGGTTCGTGAAAGTAAAAGTAAAGGTCTCAGCCTGAACAAAAAGAAGACTGAAGTGATGGTCATCTCAAAGAAAAGAATACCACCAAAATGTAGCATTACCATCGATGGCACAAATCTGAAACAAGTTGATAGATTAAGTACTTAGGAACAATTATAACAACGGATGGGAAATGTTAAAACGAAATAAAAAGCAGACGTGCTCAGGCCAAGTCAGCATTCCAGACAATGAGACACATCTTGTGCAACAGATCCATATCAATGGAAACAAGATTCCGAGTACTTAAATGTTACACCGAGCCAATTTTGTTTTATGGACGTGAAGCATAGTCCATGAATAAGAGAGTACAGCGAGAAATGGAGGCCATGAAAATATGATTCATAAGAATGATGTTGAAGGTGCCATGGACAGCTAAGAAAACCAACGAAGAAGTCTTAAGAGAGGCTGGAGTTAAAAGGCAAATTACAGCAAAGATCAAAGGCAGACAAGCAAGATTTGTAGGAGATTTTCTGAGAATAGGAAAATTGGAACACATTGTGACAACTGGAAAAATTGAAGGAAGAAGAGACAGAGGAAGACACACACAGAGAGAGAGAGAGAGAGAGAGAGAGAGAGAGAAGTTACTGGATGGGCTGTCAGTGTGGTTAGGAAGAAAGTCACCGGCGAATCTCATAATTAAGTCTAAAGACAGTGAGTTGTGGAGAGAAATGATCGCCTACGCCACACAGCACAGCACTTCATTGATTGATAATAGGATGATGGCCATGGTGGTAATGTTTCAGACATTCTGGCAAAAGGGGTTATGCAGACACACTGAGCAATCCATTAGAGGGGTCTGTAATCGTAAAAAGATTGGGAACCATTGGTCCAAGTGATTTTTTTGTTTGTTTGTTATTTGTCACGTTATTCTTCATTAAAAAAAAATTAATGGCCTGTCTTACTATCTAGTTCACATTTCTTCGCGTTGTTATTTCACTTATTAGTTCATTCTTTAGTTCATTCATTAGTTCATCAATTAGTCTATACGTCGATGGGTGTTGACGATCTTGCGTCTCTGTGGCATTTCTAATGATATCTATCGCTTATTAAGCCTTTTGTGCGTGTCACACGGTCAGTCCGTTTAGATATTATTTCGGACGATCTCTTTCTCTCCTTTTTTTCCACTTCAGTTTTCCAGTGATTGCAGGTTTCTCCATCCAGGGCTTCTAAGAGAAATTTTGTCAGCTGGTACAAAACTTTCTGCCATTCAAACCAAGAGACAGAGAGAGAGAGAGAGAGAGAGAGAGAGAGAGAGAGAGAGAGAGAGGGAGGGATGGAGGGAGGAAAGGAGGGAGAACATATATATAATTCCCGTTTCCATGCCATTAAGGCATATTGGGGAATACGGTGTTAGGCCAGTATTTTTCATGACCTTCGGCCCATGAAAGTGTGATGTGGTCAGTATCACGCCTGGCCGCTTTAACTTCCCAGGTTTCTCTGGTACCCATTTTAGAGGCTGGGTGAACCATGGAGCCTTTCTGGTATGCACCAGAAAAAAATCCCACTGCTGGGACATACAGACACATATATATATATATATATATATATATATATATATAATTGTAACGGGGTAGTCACTGTATCTACATATGATAACAGTTTATAAATGGTCGTAAAACATAAATTTTTCCTGTTTCCCCAGTGATCACGTTTATCTCCCCTGATATACACAACATACACACACATATACATGCATACATACATACATACATACATACATACATAATACATACATACATACATACATACATACATACATACATACATTCATTCATTCATTCATTTGCATGTCCCTTGCGGAACTTTGCTCCCAAACAGCACTCCTGTAGGCCTCTCGGTTGTGAGCAAGATGGCCTGCTGCTGCTGCATCCATTTGCCCCTGTTACTGCTCAGACTCTACGAACTTCTTTTGGTTGAGAGGGTGTATGCCTCCCTCCCTCCCCCCCCCCCCCCCACTTCGAAGAAGAGGGCCGTAGGAACATACAGAAACATGTTTCCCTTTAGTTTGTTACTTACTTGCATATAGCCATAAGATCATCATCATCATCATCAACATCACGTGCTATGTCGGCTGACGTGGGCAGTTATGTTCCTTCACAAATCTCGGTCTGTGACATTTTTGAGTAACTCTGCTGGCTGATTTCTTTCCATGCCACAGTGTCAGGCCTTCTAACATCTGTCGTCCTCTTCCTCTCTTTCCTTCCGTATTACCCACTGTTATGATGTTTTCCATTTTGTCTCTTCTCATCACATTCCCCAAGAATGATGATTGCCTTTATTATTTATATTTGTTGTTATACTACGTTTTTCATTAGCTTCTCTCAAACGCTGCTCATTAGCTATCTTCGCTGTCCATGGGATCCTCAACACTCTTCTCCTGAAACACATCTCTGTTGCCTCCAATGATTTACTCATTTTCCTGCCAATAGTTCATGATTCACATCCATATAGCAAAAGAGGCTCAATATAGCACTGTAATACTTTCTTTTCTCATATTCATTGACAATAACTTATTACACAAAATGGTTTTCAGTTTCTGAAATGCTACTACTTCCCCCGGCATATTCTAATTTTAATCTCTGTGACTCATCTTCCATCGCCTGCTATCAGTGATCACAGGTATTTAAATTTGTTCACTTGTTGCAGTGTTGTTCCATTGATAATCATGTTACAGGCTGGTGGGTCATTTCTTTGTAGATATAACCAGTGTTCCCTCTAAGGGTTTGCGGTCTGTGTGCAAAATGTTCAGCTCGTGTGCAAAAAAAAATTGTGTGTGTGCAAATGTGCGTAGTAACGTGATATATATATATATATATATATATATATATATATATATATGCATTTAATAACATGATAAACCTGCTGCACTTTTCAGTTACCGGTATTTAAAACAAAAAACAGAACGGCTCTAATGTTTTTGGTCACGAATTCTGGTGTTAGTTACCAAGATCAATTTGCATACCTGAGCACCTCAATCGACATTCTCCTTTTCCACGACGCGGTGGAAATTCTTTAAGTACCCTCTATTCTCTGTGTGCCCACTTGCCTCGTCACGATCTTGCTACAGTCCTATCGAAACAACGAGATAAAAGTCCAGTTGAAATATCCGATCTGAAAGTCATTTCTCTGCAAGAAAGAAACAACAAAAGAAAAGCATATGCCATCTTTGTAGTTTTCTTGATTACAATTATAGCACGGAGTAACATCTGGAAACTGGAAAAATGTAAGTAGCAGTGTCATTTTTCTTTTTGAGCGGCTCCAATAAATTTTGTGCGGGGTATGATTTGTTTTTCTGTGCGCTACCGCGCAGTCGCGCTCCTTAGAGGGAACACTGAATATAACCATTGTCTCCGTTTTCTTGATGTTCAGACTAATTCCTCTCTTTTCACTCTCTGCTGCTGCAATATTCAACATGTCCTACAGGTCTTTCTTGTTTTCCGCTATGAACACTGTGTTATTCACGTATCGCTTAAATTATTTCCTCCCATCTTTATTCCTGAGTTGTCTGTCACTGATCTCATGATGTTTTCACTACAGAGAACAGGTCAGGGGATATAATACATCCTTGTCCAGTGGCTTGCTGGACTGCCCGAAATCTTCCTGCTTTATTCTCTCTACTTTAACTGCAGCCGCTTGTTTCTAGTACTGTTTAAATCTTTCATTATTCTGACATCTTCACTGTTAACATTTATGGCTTCCAGTATCCCAGTAACTTCCTGATGTCTCACTTTATCAAATGCATTAGCGTAGTCTCATTCATTCATTCATTCATTTCCATGTCCCTTGTGGAACTTTGCCTCCCTAACAGCACTCCTGTAGGCCTCTCGGTTGTGAGCAAGATGGCCTGACGATGTCTTGCGGCCATTTTCACTTTGGTCTTCCTCTCTTTTTTTTTCCTATTATGTACCCTTCCAAGACGGTCTTCTCTAGATTATCATGACGTTTAATGTGTCCAAAATATTTAACTTTTCTCTGTTTAATCCTCTTTACTAGCCAACCTTCTTCAGTATTAAGTTCTTGTAGTATGGATGTATTTGTTCTTTTTTTGTGTCCATGGTGTAGTCCATTAAAGCATAAAAAGTCTAGAAAGTCTATATCTTTTTAGCGTAGTTTATAAAGCATAGAAACATATCTTTTTAGTGCTTTTAGTACTTCTAGTGCTCTTTCTATTAACATTCTTATCATATATATATATTGCTTCTTCCCTTCCCTTCAGCAATTCCACAATGTTTATCAGCAATTTCCATTTTTTTATTTTGTGTCTGGTTCTTTTCATCATGATCTTAGCAGCAATTTTGTAGTATGACAGGGTAGACTTAATAGTTCTGTAATCTTCGCAAACCTTGGGTCCTGGTTATTTGTTAAGTAGAGGCATAAATGCAGATTTTACCATATCGTAAGGTATATCTCACTATTGTATATGTCATTTAGCATTTTAGTGACTATTTGTTTTTTATTCCAAACTCATCGAGAGCTTCTAGTTCTTCAGTTCTGGTTTTCTCAGGGGCGTAGCTGCTAAACCTTTCTTCTTGCTCTTGATTGCGTGGGCAACCTCTTCTTCCAGTATTGGTGGGCATTCTAGCTCAGTACTAACTAGTTCAGATCTTTCCCCTCCATTCTTCTTCTTCTTCTTCTTCTCCTCCTCCTCCTGCTCTTCCTCCTCTTCCTCCTTCTTCTTCTTCTCCTTCTTCTTCTTCATCTTCTTCTTCAGCTTTCCGGGCCATTAAGGCTCATTGCTGCAGATGAAAGTTCGCCTTCATTCCTCTCTATTCCTAATCTTCTCTCTCCAGTTGGTGACACCAGTTTCTTTTATATCCTCTTCTATGTTGTCTTTCCATCTCTATCTTGGTCTACCCCTTGATCTTGTTTCCCTCATCTCTTGTGCGTACATCATTTTCGTTTGTCTGTTCTCTTCCATTCTTTCTACATGGCCCAGACAGCGTAGTCTGTTAGTTTCAAGACATTTATAATTCGTTGGGATTTAAATAAACTGTTCAGTTCACTGTTCTTTCTAGCTCTCTATTCTACACTGTTGGTATCCTTTATCGGCCCAAAGATTCTTCTTAGGATCTTGTTCTCAAAGATCTGCAACTGATGTTCATCTTTCTTTGTTGTTCTTCACATTTCTGATCCATACATGACGGCTGGTCTTATCATAGTTTTGTAGATTGTTATTTTGGTGTTTTGGGACAGGATTTAGCATTGTAACAGGTGTTGCAAGGCGAAGTATATTTTATTCCCTATCTGTGCTTTGTAGATATAACCAGTGTTCCCTCTAAGGGTTTGCGGTCTGTGTGCAAAATGTTCAGCTCGTGTGCAAAAAAAAAAAATTGTGTGTGTGCAAATGTGCGTAGTAACGTGATATATATATATATATTATATATATTATATATATGCATTTAATAACATGATAAACCTGCTGCACTTTCAGTTACCGGTATTTAAAACAAAAAACAGAACGGCTCTATGTTTTTGGCGAATTCTGGTGTTAGTTACCAAGATCAATTTGCATACGAGCACCTCAATCGACATTCTCCTTTCCACGACGCGGTGGAAATTCTTTAAGTACCCTCTATTCTCTGTGCCCACTTGCCTCGTCACGATCTGCTACGTCCTATCGAAACAACGAGATAAAAGTCCAGTTGAAATATCCGATCTGAAAGTCATTTCTCTGCAAGAAAGAAACAACAAAAGAAAAGCATATGCCATCTTTGTAGTTTTCTTGATTACAAATAGCACGGAGTAGTAACATCTGGAAACTGGAAAAATGTAAGTAGCAGTGTCATTTTTCTTTTTGAGCGGCTCCAATAAATTTGTGCGGGGTATGATTTGTTTTTCTGTGCGCTACCGCGCAGTCGCGCTCCTTAGAGGGAACACTGAATATAACCATTGTCTCCGTTTTCTTGATGTTCAGACTAATTCCTCTCTTTTCACTCTCTGCTGCTGCAATATTCAACATGTCCTACAGGTTCTTGTTGTTCGCTATGAACACTGTGTTATTCACGTATCGCTTAAATTATTTCCTCCCATCTTTATTCCTGAGTTGTCTGTCACTGATCTCGATGTTTTCACTACAGAGAACAGGTCAGGGGATATAATACATCCTTGTCCAGTGGCTTGCTGGACTGCCCGAAATCTTCCTGCTTATTCTCTCTACTTTAACTGCAGCCGCTTGTTTTAGTACTGTTTAAATCTTTCATTATTCTGACATCTTCACTGTTAACATTTATGGCTTCCAGTATCCCAGTAATTCCTGATGTCTCACTTTATCAAATGCATTAGCGTATAGTCTCATTCATTCATTCTCATTTCCATGTCCTTGTGGAACTTTGCCTCCCTAACAGCACTCCTGTAGGCCTCTCGGTTGTGAGCAAGATGGCCTGACGATGTCTTGCGGCCATTTTCACTTTGGTCTTCCTCTCTTTTTTTTTCCTATTATGTACCCTTCCAAGACGGTCTTCTCTAGATTATCATGACGTTAATGTGTCCAAAATATTTAACTTTTCTCTGTTTAATCCTCTTTACTAGCCAACCTTCTTCAGTATTAAGTTCTTGTAGTATGGATGTATTTGTTCTTTTTGTGCCATGGTGTAGTCCATTAAAGCATAAAAAGTCTAGAAAGTCATCTTTTAGCGTAGTTATAAAGCATAGAAAATATCTTTTTAGTGCTTTTAGTACTTCTAGTGCTCTTTCTATTAACATTCTTATCATATATATATTGCTTCTTCCTTCCCTTCAGCAATTCCACAATGTTTATCAGCAATTTCCATTTTTTATTTTGTGTTGGTTCTTTTCATCATGATCTTAGCAGCAATTTTGTAGTATGACAGGGTAGACTTAATAGTTCTGTAATCTTCGCAAACCTTGGGTCCTGGTTATGTTAAGTAGAGGCATAAATGCAGATTTTACCATATCGTAAGGTATATCTCACTATGTATATGTCATTAGCATTTTAGTGACTATTTGTTTTTATTCCAAAACTCATCGAGAGCTTCTAGTTCTTCAGTTCTGGTTTTCTCAGGGGCGTAGCTGCTAAACCTTTCTTCTTGCTCTGATTGCGTGGGCAACCTCTTCTTCCAGTATGGTGGGCATTCTAGCTCAGTACTAACTAGTTCAGATCTTTCCCCCATTCTTCTTCTTCTTCTTCTTCTCCTCCTCCTGCTCTTCCCTCTTCTCCTTCTTCTTCTCTCTTCTTCTTCTTCATCTTCTTCTTCAGCTTTCCGGGCCATTAAGGCTCATTGCTGCAGATGAAAGTTCGCCTTCATTCCTCTCTATTCCTAATCTTCTCTCTCCAGTGGTGACACCAGTTTCTTTTTATCCTCTTCTATGTTGTCTTTCCATCTCTATCTTGGTCTACCCTTGATCTTGTTTCCCTCATCTCTTGTCGTACATCATTTCGTTTGTCTGTTCTCTTCCATTCTTTCTACATGGCCCAGACAGCGTAGTCTGTTTAGTTTCAAGACATTTATAATTCGTTGGGATTTAAATAAACTGTTCAGTTCACTGTTCTTTCTAGCTCTCTATTCTACACTGTTGGTATCCTTTATCGGCCCAAAGATTCTTCTTAGGATCTTGTTCTCAAAGATCTGCAACTGATGTTCATCTTTCTTTGTTGTTCTTCACATTTCTGATCCATACATGACGAGCTGTCTTATCATAGTTTTGTAGATTGTTATTTTGGTGTTTTGGGACAGGATTTAGCATTGTAACAGGTGTTGCAAGGCGAAGTATATTTTATTCCCTATCTGTGCTCTGCTTTTAATTTCCTCGCTTAATATGTTGCTTCTGTTGAAGGTTGTGCCTAGATATTTGTATGTTTCTGCTTTCCTAATAATCATATCTCCAACATTTATACAATCTGGATCCATGTTCCAAATCTCATAATATGTTTGACATTCCAAGGTCGTAATGCATTTTTTATCCGTCCAGTTTCGACGCTTATCTATCTGTTCCATAACACTAATCTTTTTTTTATGGAGATGGGGTCGTTGGCCCCACCTCCAGCCTTCATCCTGGAGGACCAGGGTGCACGTTTCGTCTGACCCTCACCCGTGCAGACCTACCTAGGTTGGTTGGACCTGGCAGGTGTAAAACCCCCCCCCCACCCCGGTATAGCTTTGGAAAAGGGGGGGGGTGTCAGGGTACGGAAGCTGTCAGGCCACGACAAGGCACCCGCACCTCGTTAACCCTTTCCCCTCCATACAGATCAGAAATATATTCAGTCTAATCTTTCCACAGTTGCTTGTTTCTCCAATACTGAATCATCCTCTTTGATGTTAAAATACCCTGTCTTACGTTGAACTTCCCTACCAAATAATTCAGTTATATGCGTATGCATTTCTCTTGCATCCAGGTTGTGTTGCTCCTCTATTATTCTACATTGTTCATAATTATTCTGCGGTCTAGCACTAAGATGGACACCACAGGGGAACAGAAGTAAGGGTAGACCAAAAGAGATTTGGAGAAGAACAACAGAGAGGATGTTGAGCAATAGAGGGCTTACCTGGGCAAGAGCAGAAAAAAAGGCAAAGGACAGGCGTTTGTGGAAACCCTTGCGGAAGCCCATATGCCATGAGCACTTAAGGTTCAGAGAGAGAGGAGAGAGAGAGAGAGGAGAGAGAGAGAGAGAGAGAGATTCTGCAGTCTTGCTTTTATCTCTGATTTCTTATTTAATTTCTTATACTGCTGGCTGTAAGACATTTTTACTTTATCTTCTTTTGTCGTCAGCTGCAACATTCCGTTGTTATCTACTCTTTCTTTCTTCTTCTTTCTTTCTTTCTTTTTTCTTTCTTTATTCTTAATGCCTTAACTGATAGCAGTCTAAACCTTTTGTTGATCATTATATAGTCAGGTTGTTTGCCTGTATTATTGCCTGGGCTTCTCCATGTCTACAGTCTTCTCGGGTATTCCTAATTATCACGTTTATCATGTTTACCCAGTCTACCCATTTATTGCCCCTTTCACGTCTTTCACCTAATCCATAATATCCACCAATATCCTCATATCTTAGTTTCCTACCTTTTTTCGCCTTAAGATATCAGGTATGACCGTTACTTCGTGTGATTCGGTTTGTTTCATGGCTGCCTCCTGTATCGTTGTAACGTTTATCAATAACTTAATCTGAGTTGTTTGTTGTTAGAGCAAATACTTGAATTATGTTCATATCTGTAGGTTTTCCTTTCAGCTGAATTATATTCATATCTATAGGTTTTCCTTTCAGCTGCTATAGGTTTTCTTTTCAGCTGAATTATATTCACATCTATAGGTATTCCTTTCAGCTTTACCACCAATACTCTAGTTTTCTTTCTAGCTTTACCACCAATACTCTAGTTTTCCTTCCAGCTTTACCACAATACTCTAGTTTTCCTTCCAACTTTACCACCAATACTCTAGCTTTCCTTTCAACTTTACCACCAATACTCTAATTTTCCTTCCAACTTTATCACCAATACTCTAGCTTTCCTTCCAACTTTACCACCAATACTCTAGCTACCTTCCAGCTTTGCCACTATACTCTAGTTTTCCTTCCAGTTTTGCCACTAATACTCTAGCTCTCCTTCCAGTTTTAACAAGACGCCATCGCCAACATCGACTTGTTTTGGCCAACCAGCATCGGCCCTGGACAACTGATAATCAATGGAGATCTATCTGGTTTAGTGACGAATCTTCCCTTTTGTTGCACCGCCATGATATGCGGAGAAGGGTCTGCCGTAGACCAAATGATCGTTGTGCCCAAAATTGTGTTGATGAAGCTCTGCCGCACGGTGGTGGAGGTGTAATGGTATGGGGGATGATCAATTTCAACGGAGGAGTCCACTGGTGCAGATTGAATGAGACTTGAATGCGCAACGATATGTCAATGAAATTCTTCAACCCCATGTCTTTCCATTTTTGGCTCCACAAAGGTCTGTGTTTCAACAGGACAACGCCAGACCCCAATCTGCACGGTTCACCGCACAGTTCCTTACTGCCAACAACATTCTCACCCTTCCCTGGCCATCTCTGTCTCCAGATATGAATCCGATCGAGCACTTATGGGATGAGCTACAAAGACGTGTTTGTCGCCGAAACATTTCTCCAGCCAATCGTCGTGATCTGTGGCAGGTACTCCAGAAAGAGTGGGCAGCCATCCCACAAGCGCACATCAGACATTTGATCGTATCTATGCCCAAGAGATGCCAGTCACTGATCGATGCAAACGGAGGCCACACACCATACTAAGTTGAGAACCCCTGGAACTAACAAATTCTCGTCACACAGATGCAAAAAACTGTCAAGTGAATGTTTAAACCCTTAGGTATTACTGCGTGCAATTTGAATACTTTATTCATTCAATTTAAAAAGCTGTAGAATATCAAAGATACAGCTAAAATTGGGTCATCAGTAGTTATGCGTTTCTTTTTTTTTTTTGTTGTGGACAGTATATATTAAAAAAGTGCATCGGCAAGCAATTTATCGTTCATTACTTCATTTAATCAGTTTCCTAACTGACGCAGTAAATCTATTTATGACTTAAGCAAAGTGTATCATCGTAAAACTAAATCGCAGCAAACACTGACTTAGTGTATAAATAAATGTTAGAGATGAGCTCAGTGGTGTACCATATAAATTTATTGCGTGTGTCAAAATTTTTGACATTTGGTTACTATGAGCTTGGGTTTGTGACGCAGTGGTTTTCGTGCTGTAGAACGAGAATGGCGCAGTGTTTGTGTGCGTGTGTTGTAGAACAAGTATCAAAGAATGGCACAATGGTTTTCGTGTTGTAGAAGAAGTATTAAAGAATGGCGCAGTGGTTTTCATGTTGTAGAAGAAGTATCAAAGAATGGCGCAGTGGTTTTCATGTTGTAGAACAAGTATCAAAGAATGGCACAATGGTTTTCATGTTGTAGAAGAAGTATCAAAGAATGGCGCAGTGGTTTTCGTGCTGCAGAACCAGTATCAAAGAGTGGGGCTGGAGGCTGATTTGCTTCATATAAAAAAGGGGGAGGCGAAGATGCTGTCCTATTTGGCAATCAGTGACTTATGGCTGACATTCTAGCGTCAGGGTAAGTGAACCATAGCCGACCAAGGCCCTGATCTTACTCTCCGTTGTTACTCCCCAGTAACAGGTCTAGCCTGGATAATGGGGGCAGGGGTCGTCATAGTCCCTATGGTGGTGGAACCTGCTAAAGAAGTATTGCAAACCCTCCCCCAAACATTTTTTAGCTCCGCTTGTCTTCTTCACAGCATCGGCAGCAAAGAAGATCAAGCTTGCAGCTCCAGGGAGATAGAAGAAGGAGAAGAAGAAGTTTGTTCCTCCCTCCCGTGAATGTATGAATATTTAATGTGTTGGTAAATCACCGCGTTAGAAATGAAGTGTCTACTCGTACGTCATGTAGTGAATACAAGAAGGTTTGTAGGTGCGCATGGGTCTGGTGCAGTCTCTGTACAATGAAGGACACACCAAAGAGGAGAGGAGATCATCTATGGATTTGCCTGGAGTGATGATGATGATGATGATGATGATGATGATGATGACGACGATGATGATCTTCAACAACTCACTAATATCACCAGGCTCGAAACTTTTAAGTATCATAAAAGTATATTTGATCTGGAAAAAAATGTCAAGAAAATAATCCGACGTGTTCAAACGGATCACCATACAAATGAGATTGAGCTAGGACATTAATTAAGGAGCTGACAGGGACTCTACTTAATGAATTATTTTCATTACCAGTCCCTAAAGGGAAAAATGAGCGATTTTGTACTCGTTCAAACAGGATAAACGCTTTCATTAGCTGTAGATAATTTACTTGTTAACTGAAGTCAGTGAATGTATGAATTAACGTTTATACATCCTAGACAGAGCCTCACAGAGTTTTTTTTTTAAACATCGTGCGAAACTATTTCCACGCGCTTCTCTACTGATTCATTCTCTTTTCATCAAGCGACAGAGGGCCAATTTTAAGACAAAGACCCCAGGTACACGCATAAAGAAGACCCAATTCAGGATCCACACCAATGTACCGACTGGACCCCTTCTATTCCCCTCCCCCCCCCTTCCCACCACCCACTTATTTTAGTCCTGTATTTAAGCTAGTGTTTTGTTTCGCCCAGTGATAGCAGTTTTTTGGTAGTCTGCGGTGTACTGGCGTTACCCTTAAGACATCCGTCAAATTTTGTTTGTTGAAAACGCAGCACAGTCAGCACAGTTTTATAACGAACATTTGTGCCAAAGACTTTAAGGCAAACACTATTCATCATTCAAGGTTCAAAGTTTAGATTCCGACGTCATTGCATTCAGAACAACCGCATGCCGCGGTATCCATCCAAAAGTACGTTTGCTAATAGTTCCCATCAAGTGTTGGTTGTTGATGATGCATTTTCTGCCACAAAGTTGGATGTCCTGGCAGAACCATTAATTTGTCCTAGCTCCAGGAATCTCCTTATAAATACAGTGTCCTTCCATTTCCGTTGTTTGATTTTTCGCAGTCTGTCCATGACAGCTTTTGCAATGTCAGCCGTGTCTATTCTCAGCCTGCCTTTATTTCAGCCTGTCCAGCTGGTCTATCCAATATTTATTTCCATCTATTCATCGAAGGAGTCCTTCGAGTATCATGGACACAGGAGGAACAAATGTATCCATCCTAAGTAAAAGTAAAGTAGTCCCATAGCAAAGTGCCGTAGGGGTGAAGCGTTAGAGACCTCATTATGCTGGGTCATCAGCGTATGAGGTAGGGTGACCAGTTCCTTTCCTCGCTGCCTTACTTCCCAGATTTTCTCTGGTACCCATTTTACGAGGCTGGGTCGACCTCGGGGCCGTATTGGTCGGAAAAAAATCCGCTCAGCTGGGGATTCGAAACCTCGACCATTTGGTTGCTAGACGAGTGCTCTAACCATCCTACAAGAACTTAATATTGAAGAAGGTTGGCTAGTGAGGAAGATTAAACAGAGAAAAGTTAAATGTTTTTGTCTCTTGTCTTGTCTTTACTGTTAGGTGTAGAGGTGAAGTCCAACTGTCTCCCAATGGTTTGCCTGTTGGCTTCGTACACTGAGATGTTCAGGGACTCTGTTATACCATCGGTCCATCGTTTGCATGGGCGGCGCCTTCCTCTGCCCTTGTGTGGTCTGTAAAACATTGCTCTCTGTGGTACACGTTCTGTTGGTAGTCGTGATACATGGCCGAACCATTTTATTTGCTGTTTTTTAATATAGCTCAGAACGTGTTCGACTCCTGCTTTATTTCTAATGACATCATCTCTGATTCTGTCCATTCTTGATATTCCAAGAATTCTTCTCAAGAATCTCATTTCAGTTGTTGTAATTTTCCTTTTGTCTTTTGCTGTCAGCGTCCATGCTTGGCTTTGGTAGCACAAAGTTGGTATGAAGATTAGCTTATAGATAGTTCTTTTGGTTTCCAGTGAAACATGCTTGTTGTTTAGAATGGAAGCCATTTGCCCGATAAATTGGTTCCCTTTGTTGCATCTGTTTTCAATCTCTCTGTCTATTTTTCCTTTTGTTGAGAAAATACTTCCGAGGTATTTGAAATGCGTTACTTGCTTCATAGTATGGTTTTCCAGTGTAATGTTTATTGGTGTGTCTACTCTTGCGATGGTCATGATTTTTGTTTTGCCTAGGCTAATTTTCATATTGTGTTCTTTGCATGCATCAATCAGTCTATTAATGTGATCTTGCAAGCCTTCTTCTGAGTTTGCAACTAGAGCTTAGTCATCTGCAAATATAATATCTGCTATTAAAACGCGTAAGTAGTTGCACTAGATTTAAAATACATATAACAACTGATTTCACATTTCTCAACTATTTACGGACATAAGTTTGACATTTCGGAAGAGGCCCTTAAGCTAGTGTTTTGTTTCGCCCAGTGATAGCAGTTTTTTGGTAGTCTGCGGTGTACTGGCGTTACCCTTAAGACATCCGTCAAATTTTGTTTGTCGAAAACGCAGCACAGTCAGCACAGTTTTATAACGAACATTTGTGCCAAAGACTTTAAGGCAAACACTATTCATCATTCAAGGTTCAAGGTTCAAAGTTTAGATTCCGACGTCATTGCATTCAGGACAACCGCATGCCGCGGTATCCATCCAAAAGTACGTTTGCTAATAGTTCCCATCAAGTGTTGGTTGTTGATGATGCATTTTCTGCCACAAAGTTGGATGTCCTGGCAGAACCATTAATTTGCCCTAGCTCCAGGAATCTCCTTATAACTACATTGTCCTTCCATTTCCGTTGTTTGATTTTTCGCAGTCTGTCCATGACAGCTTTTGCAATGTCAGCCGTGTCTATTCTCAGCCTGCCTTTTATTTCAGCCTGTCCAGCTGGTCTATCCAATATCTTATTTCCATCTATTCATCGAAGGAGTCCTTCGAGTATCATGGACACAGGGAGGAACAAATGTATCCATCCTAAAGTAAAAGTAAAGATAGTCCCATAGCAAAGTGCCGTAGGGGGTGAAGCGTTAGAGACCTCATTATGCTGGGTCATCAGCGTATGAGGTAGGGTGACCAGTTCCTTTCCTCGCTGCCTTTACTTCCCAGATTTTCTCTGGTACCCATTTTACGAGGCTGGGTCGACCTCGGGGCCGTATTGGTCGGAAAAAAATCCCGCTCAGCTGGGGATTCGAAACCTCGACCATTTGGTTGCTAGACGAGTGCTCTAACCATCCTACAAGAACTTAATATTGAAGAACGTTGGCTAGTGAGGAAGATTAAACAGAGAAAAGTTAAATGTTTTTGACACACTAAACGTCATGAGAATTTAGAGAAGACAGTCTTGAGAGGTTACATAATAGGAAAGAGAGGAAGACCAAGGCGAAGATGGCTGCAAGACATCGTTTGATAATCTGCGAATGGACGCATCAGCAGCAGGGCATCTTGCTTACAACCGAGATGCTTACAGGAGAGCTGTTAGGGAGGCAAAGTTCTGCAAGGGGCATACTGACTGACTGAACTATTCTTCTGTGCTCATAGATTATGGAGCTTCAAAAGCATTACAATAACATCTCCACTGCTTACCTCATTACAAACGTAAAGGACAGTCATTTTCTCGCTTTGGTGTGAAGAGCTTAGACCTAATTCCCTGCACTCTTGTCACTTTTAAAACGGGACCAGCTCGCCACAGTCCGCGTCACGGGACATGCATGACGGTGTGCGACCTGCATTATCGCACGGCCTGGCGAGGCGCTCGTTTATGTCGAAGTCTACTTCCGTTGCGAGGAAGCAATTTGTAGGCTTCTCTCCCTTTGCTTTGTACAAAGATCCGGGTGAAGTGTTTGTTTTTTTCAACTTGCGCTGCAAAGTTACACACACACAACAAAATGTAGCCCGTTTGTTTGATTTAGTCTCCTTCTACTGGTACCACAGCTCCTGACCTCATTTTTTTTTTTCAAACTTGGAATTCCTGTTGTGAAAAGTTATCGGATCAGTAAACGGTTTCAGACATGTATAATGAACACTGATAACACTTCGCCAAAAAAAAACCGGGACTTTGGCTGCGTTGCAAAATACGCTGACAGATTACCTGCGTGTGTAACGTTTTTTTTTTTTCTTTAAGGGAAAAAAAAATATATATTGTTCTTATCTGCTGTACAAGAGAATATTGTGTGGGTGGCTCATGTTTCTGCCAGATGAGATAAATCTTTCAAATGACTGTGTGGCATTTGGATTTTCCTCGTGTTACCTCACGCATGAAATAACGAAACGGTAGGTTTATAATGTATATATATATATATAATACTTTATTAAGTGTGCTTTATATATTATATATGTAGACATTATAAGTTGTACATTGAGCGGTTGATAGTATTAGTAGTTCATATTTTACTGGTGCCGCCGGTGATCTAGTGGTTAGTACACTCGCCTACTGATCAGAAATGATCCCTGGTTCAATTTCGCACTTGTGCGGATTTTTTGCTTTTTTCGGACCGATCCATAACTGGGGTCAACCCAGCCTGGGAACATCGTGGGGTTTTAGGAAAACACAGGCAGCGATGCCAGGTGCGGGAATGCCTACTGGACAAATGCTTCAAAGTTGTAGTCTCATCCGTGTGCCTCTGTTACTGCTCAGACTCTACGAACTTCTTTTGGTTGAGAGGGTGTATGCCCTCTCCCTCCCTCCCTCCCCCCCCCCCCACTTCGAAGAAGAGGGCCGTAGGAACATACAGAAACATGTTTCCCTTTAGTTTGTTACTTACTTGCATATAGCCATAAGATCATCATCATCATCATCAACATCACGTGCCATGTCGGCTGACATGGGCAGTTATGTTCCTTCACAAATCTCGGTCTGTGACATTTTTGAGTAACTCTGCTGGCTGATTTCTTTCCATGCCACAGTGTCAGGCCTTCTAACATCTGTCGTCCTCTGCCTCTCTTTCCTTCCGTATTACCCACTGTTATGATGTTTTCCATTTTGTCTCTTCTCATCACATTCCCCAAGAATGATGATTGCCTTTATTATTTATATTTGTTGTTATACTACGTTTTTCATTAGCTTCTCTCAAACACTGCTCATTAGCTACTTCTCTGTCCATGGGATCCTCAACATTCTTCTCCGGAAACACATCTCTGTTGCCTCCAATGATTTACTCATTTTCCTGCCAATAGTTAATGATTCACATCCATATAGCAAAAGAGGCTCAATATAGCACTGTAATACTTTATTTCCTCATATTCATTATATCGCTGTAATACTTTCTTTCCTCATATTCATTGACAATAACTTATTACACAAAATGGTTTTCAGTTTCTGAAATGCTACTACTTCCCCCGGCATATTCTGATTTTAATCTCTGTGACTCATCTTCCATCGCCTGCTATCAGTGATCACAGGTATTTAAATTTGTTCACTTGTTGCAGTGTTGTTCCATTGATAATCATGTTACAGGCTGGTGGGTCATTTCTTTGTAGATATAACCAATGTTCCCTCTAAAGGTTTGCGGTCTGTGTGCAAAATGTTCAGCTCGTGTGCAAAAAAAAATATTGTGTGTGTGCAAATGTGCGTAGTAACGTTATATATATATATATACACACACACACTAATGTTGTTGGTCTCGAATTCTGGTGTTAGTTACCAAGATCAATTTGCATACCTGAGCACCTCAATGGACATTCTCCTTTTCCACGACTCGGTGGAAATTCTTTAAGTACCCTCTATTCTCTGTGTGGCCCCTTGCCTCGTCACGATTTTGCTACAGTCCTATCGAAACAACGAGATAAAAGTCCAGTTGAAATATCCGATCTGAAAGCCATTTCTCTGCAAGAAAGAAACAACAAAAGAAAAGCAAATGCCATCTTTGTAGTTTTCTTGATTACAATTATAGCACGGAGTAACATCTGGAAACTGGAAAAATGTAAGTAGCAGTGTCATTTTTCTTTTTGAGCGGCTCCAATAAATTTTGTGCGGGGTATGATTTGTTTTTCTGTGCGCTACCGCGCAGTCGCTCACCTTAGAGGGAACACTGAATATAACCATTGTCTCCGTTTTCTTGATGTTCAGACTAATTCCTCTCTTTTCACTCTCTGCTGCTGCAATATTCAACATGTCCTACAGGTCTTTCTCGTTTTCCGCTATTAACACTGTGTTATTCACGTATCGTTTAAATTATTTCCTCCCATCTTTATTCCTGAGTTGTCTGTCACTGATCTCATGATGTTTTCACTACAGAGAACAGGTCAGGGGATATAATACATCCTTGTCCAGTGGCTTGCTGGACTGCCCGAAATCTTTCTACTTTATTCTCTCTACTTTAACTGCAGCCGCTTGTTTCTAGTACTGTATATATCTTTCATTATTCTGACATCTTCACTGTTAACATTTATGGCTTCCAATATCCCAGTAACTTCCTGATGTCTCACTTTATCAAATGCATTAGTGTAGTCTCATTCATTCATTCATTTGCATGTCCCTTGTGGAACTTTGCCTCCCTAACAGCACTCCTGTAGACCTCTCGGTTGTGAGCAAGATGGCCTGACGATGTCTTGCGGCCATTTTCACTTTCGTCTTCCTCTCTTTTTTTTTTCCTATTATGTACCCTTCCAAGACGGTCTTCTCTAGATTATCATGACGTTTAATGTGTCCAAAATATTTAACTTTTCTCTGTTTAATCCTCTTTACTAGCCAACCTTCTTCAGTATTAAGTTCTTGTAGTGTGGATGTATTTGTTCTTTTTTTGTGTCCATGGTGTAGTCCATTAAAGCATAAAAAGTCTAGAAAGTCTATATCTTTTTAGCGTAGTTTATAAAGCATAGAAACATATCTTTTTAGTGCTTTTAGTACTTCTAGTGCTCTTTCTATTAACATTAGCTTCCTCCCTTCCCTTCAGCAATTCCACAATGTTTATCAGCAATTTCCATTTTTTATTTTGTGTCTGTTTCTTTTCATCATGATCTTAGCAGCAATTTTGTAGTATGACAGGGTAGACTTAATAGTTCTGTAATCTTCGCAAACCTTGGGTCCTGGTTATTTGTTAGGTAGAGGCATAAATACAGATTTTACCATATCGTAAGGTATATCTCAGTATTGTATATGTCATTTAGCATTTTAGTGACTATTTGTTTTTTTATTCCAAACTCATCGAGAGCTTCTAGTTCTTCAGTTCTGGTTTTCTCAGGGGCGTAGCTGCTAAACCTTTCTTCTTGCTCTTGATTGCGTGGGCAACCTCTTCTTCCAGTATTGGTGGGCCTTCTAGCTCAGTACTAACTAGTTCAGATCTTTCCCCTCCATTCTTCTTCTTCTTCTTCTCTTCCTCCTCCTCTTCCTCCTCCTCCTCCTTCTTCTTCTTCTCCGTCTTCTTCTTCATCTTCTTCTTCAGCTTTCCGAGCCATTAAGGCTCATTGCTGCAGATGAAAGTTCGCCTTCATTCCTCTCTATTCCTAATCTTCTCTCTCCAGTTGGTGACACCAGTTTCTTTTATATCCTCTTCTATGTTGTCTTTCCAGCCTTCATCCTGGAGGACCAGGGTGCACGTTTCGTCTGACCCTCACCCGTGCAGACCTACC
Organism: Achatina immaculata; assembly: GCA_009760885.1. Lineage (NCBI taxonomy): Eukaryota > Metazoa > Mollusca > Gastropoda > Stylommatophora > Achatinidae > Lissachatina > Lissachatina immaculata. The sequence continues at coordinate 25,226,628 of CM019705.1, read as the reverse complement.
CAGGTTGGTTGGACCTGGCAGGTGTAAAACTCCCCCCACCCCGGTATAGCTTTGGAAAAGGGGGGGGGGGGGTTGTCAGGGTACGGAAGCTGTCAGGCCACGACAAGGCACCCGCACCTCGTTAACCCTTTCCCCTCCATACAGATCAGAAATATATTCAGTCTAATCTTTCCACAGTTGCTTGTTTCTCCAATACTGAATCATCCTCTTTGATGTTAAAATACCCCGTCTTACGTTGAACTTCCCTACCAAATAATTCAGTTATATGCGTATGCATTTCTCTTGCATCCAGGTTGTGTTGCTCCTCTATTATTCTACATTGTTCATAATTATTCTGCGGTCTAGCACTAAGATGGACACCACAGGGGAACAGAAGTAAGGGTAGACCAAAAGAGATTTGGAGAAGAACAACAGAGAGGATGTTGAGCAATAGAGGGCTTACCTGGGCAAGAGCAGAAAAAAAGGCAAAGGACAGGCGTTTGTGGAAAACCCTTGCGGAAGCCCCATATGCCATGAGCACTTAAGGTTCAGAGAGAGAGAGAGAGAGAGAGAGAGAGAGAGAGAGATTCTGCAGTCTTGCTTTTATCTCTGATTTCTTTATTTAATTTCTTATACTGCTGGCTGTAAGACATTTTTACTTTATCTTCTTTTGTTCGTCAGCTGCAACATCTCCGTTGTTATCTACTTCTTTCTTTCTTTCTTTCTTTCTTTCTTTTTTTCTTTCTTTATTTCTTAATGCCTTAACTGATAGCAGTCTAAACCTTTTGTTGATCATTATATAGCCAGGTTGTTTGCCTGTATTATTGCCTGGGCTTCTCCATGTCTACAGTCTTCTCGGGTATTCCTAATTATCACGTTTATCATGTTTACCCAGTCTACCCATTTATTGCCCCTTTCACGTCTTTCACCTAATCCATAATCTCTACCAATATCCTCATATCTTAGTTTCCTACCTTTTTTCGCCTTAAGATATCAGGTATGACCGTTACTTCGTGTGATTCGGTTTGTTTCATGGCTGCCTCCTGTATCGTTGTAACGTTTATCAATAACTTAATCTGAGTTGTTTGTTGTTAGAGCAAATACTTGAATTATGTTCATATCTATAGGTTTTTCTTTCAGCTGCTATAGGTTTTCTTTTCAGCTGAATTATATCCATATCTATAGGTTTTCTTTTCAGCTGAATTATATTCATATCTATAGGTATTCCTTTCAGCTTTACCACCAATACTCTAGTTTTCCTTCCAGCTTTACCACCAATACTCTAGTTTTCCTTCCAGCTTTACCACAGTACTCTAGTTTTCCTTCCAACTTTACCACCAATACTCTAGTTTTCCTTCCAACTTTATCACCAATACTCTAATTTTCCTTCCAACTTTATCACCAATACTCTAGCTTTCCTTCCAGCTTTACCACCAATACTCCAGTTTTCCTTCCAACTTTACCACCAATACTCTAGCTTACCTTCCAGTTTTGCCACTAATACTCTAGCTTTCCTTCCAGTTTTGCCACTTATACTCTAGCTTTCCTTCCAGTTTTGCCACTTATACTCTAGCTTTCCTTCCAGTTTTGCTACTAATACTCTAGCTTTCCTTCCAGTTTTGCCACTTATACTCTAGCTTTCCTTCCAGTTTTGCCACTAATACTCTAGCTTTCCTTCCAGTTTTGCCACTTATACTCTAGCTTTCCTTCCAGTTTTGCTACTAATACTCTAGCTTTCCTTCCAGTTTTACCACCAATATTCTAGCTTCCCTTTCGGATGTATCTGACACATTCCAGAATCCATTTTCTAGAAAGGTATGTGCAAGAATCCTACCTTCCTTTTCACTCTACTTCAACACACAGAGGCACCAAACACACACACACTCACACACATACACACATAGTGAGAAAGAGAGAGGGGGGAGGAAGGGAGAGAGGGTGAAAGAGAGACTGTTTATCTTTCATCTTTAAAATTGAAAAATGATATTTACTCTCAAGCTATACCGAATGTCCTGTTTGTAATTTATTGCTTTCGAGAAAAAAAATGTTGCAATGTAGTTTTTCTTTCTATATTTCTTCATTTAGTTTTACCTGCAGCTTTACGGGCAGAGCGGTCTTTTCATCATAAATCTCTTTCCTTATAGAGATAAAGCTGTTGTGTCTGGCAACCATCATAAAGCGATAGCCCCACAGTTTATTCTCTTTCTCGTCATCTTTTTTCGTATTTAAACTTCAAACTTGTCCGCATACACTGAACAGACTAGGTTATCACCTTGAAAGAACAACCATTCATTCTTGTCAAGAAATTCATAGTTCTGGCCCTAGAGTTCAACAACTGACACAGCAGATTTGGTTGGTGGAGGTTTGATGGTTGAGGTGGACCTTTCACAAGCGTTTCTTGTAGAATTTTTTTTAAAGTTATGAGTCTGAATTATTCTTGATACAGAAGTTTCAGCTGAATGGCTTCATTATAGAGTGAAGGTATGTGAACTTTCGTTATTTTGCTTGTCAGTTTTTCTTTAGGAGGCATAGGAGAAAAGGTCTGAAACTTTTGTCATTGCTGTCAGTTGCTACATATGCCATATTACTAATAACTCGTTAGTGTTTCGCGAAATAGAATTTAGAAACTGTAATTGTTCCACTTGGTTGCTGAAATTGTGTAGGCGAGTAGAGTTTGTCTGAAATTGTGTAGGTAAGTATAGCTTGTCTGAAATTGTGTAGGGATGTATGGCGTGTGTGAACTTGTGTAGGAAAGTATAGTTTGTCTGAAATTGTGTAGGCAAGTAGAGTTTGTCTGAACTTGTGTAGGCAAATATAGCTTGTCTGAACTTGTGTATGCAAATATAGCTTGTCTGAACTTGTGTATGCAAGTATAGCTTATCTGAACTTGTGTAGGCAAGTATAGTTTGTCTGAACTTGTGTAGGCAAGTATAGCTTGTCTGAACTTGTGTAGGAAAGTATTGGTTTGTTAACTTGTTTAATCTAATATAGCTTGTCTGAACTCGTGTAGGCAAGCTGAGTTTGTTCAGACTTGTGTAGGCAAATTATAGCTTGTCTGAACTAGGCAAGCTGAGTTTGTTCAGACTTGTGTAGGCAAATTATAGCTTGTCTGAACTAGGCAAGCTGAGTTTGTTCAAACTTGTGTAAGCTAGTATAGCTTGTTTGAACTTGTGTAAGGAAGTTGAGTTTGTATGAACTTATTGTAGACAAGCTAACTTAATTAAATACCAACACGAAAACACGGTACAAGAATCTGCGTTTGTGCCCAGAAGAAAGTAGCAAAAGATCTCAAGTTAAATCAGACGGATAAAGGAAGATTCAGCCAAATGAATTCTTTCTTTTCGCTATTTTGCACCACTGTGGCGTAATGGTAAATTCACTTTTTTTTTTTTGGGTCCTGTCGAAGTTCAGTCAAAGACTGTAGAACAGTGTGCTCGGTTCAAACAGGAGATGGGGAAAGGAAAGACAGTCAGCCATGTAGCTTGGCTACATCGCGCTGTGGTGTAGCTGCAGATGAGGGAGAATATGGGCGCTAACACCATATCCCGTATGTACGTCACTTATACGCGTTTGCTTCGTGTCAGTCTTGAGGAAATCCCGGCAACTGTAATAAATGACGGCCTAATTTTAGAAATTTATTCCGTTTTTAATATGATGTTATGAATGAGTGTCGGAAGTTTTAAAAAGTTTTCCATACAAGAAGGAAACGAGCACTATTCGAGACCTCAGCAAACTCGCAGCTTCTTGTTGTAGGTAACTGATTTTTAAATTTCATATTTATAAAAAAAAAATAAAGAGAACAGACAAAGGAAAATGATATATGTACAAGAGGTGAAAGGAAACAAGACCAAGGGGTAGACCAAGACAGAGATGGAGAGACAACACAGGAGAGGTTATACAGGAAACTGGTGCCACCAACTGGAGAGAGAAGATTAGGGATAGAGAGACATGGAAACGAACTTTATCTGCAGCAGTTGAGTCGGCACGGCACATGATGATGAGTTGAGTCTCAACGGCTCGGGGAAAATTGAGGAAGAAAAAGATGATGTTTATGAAAACAACAATACAAATATCTGTATTCTTTACATCACTCTAAATTCGCAACAGTTCTAGTCTTATAGCTTTGAACTCTTCTTTGATTTATCTGTTTAATGAATATGTGATTTATTTACACAAGAATAAAGAAGGATGGGCAGGCCGTTAGGAACATGGAGACGCACAATACAGGAAAGAACTAAAGGAAGCCGGGAAAGACTTTGCTCAAGACAGGACTGGCAGGGGAAGCTTTGTTGATGCCTTATGCTCCACTGAGAGTACAGAGGGCTAATGATGATTTTTCCATTTTGAAAATGAAGGCTGCATCGTCCTTCTGAACTTTTCAGAAAGGAATATCCAAGAAGCGTGTTACACAGTAGCCAGCTCCATTTGGGTGGGGCGAGGGGGGGGGAGTTAGTATGTCGCTTTTGGTCGGGTTAAACTAAAGGACAACCACTCCAAGGTCGGACGAAGGTTTGTCTACGATTGTCTCGTTGACCCCGATAATCTCTTTGCCTGACCTATCATACATATTTATTATCCTTTAGCTGTAACTGCATTTCATGAACGTCAGATGGCACTTTTGACAGAGAGGCGGGGCCAAGAATAGCACCGCCTACGTTAAAAAAAACTTTCCAAACGTTCAGAAACTGCCACCGTCTAACGTTCAAGATTCAATATAACTTGAACTCTTCCGCTCAAAAACAATACTAACAAAGTGGGTAGATCTTGCACGCCATTCTGCCGTTACTATTTCATCATCATCATGTTCCACTTTCCCAAGTGAATTTGACTGAACTGGGTCTCCAGCTTTGTCTGCCTCTTGCTTTCACGCGGGTCATGGACAGCTGGGAACTCATCCATCTTTTAGTTACCGTTTAGCGTTCTGTAAGTATGAAATCTTAAACCATGTTGGTTCACTAAGCGGTTGGCAGGCTGGTTGCATGGCTGATTCGCGCGGGATGACTGGTTGTTTCCCATACAACATGTAAACAGCGAAAAGCATCAATCAATGACAGCCAAAACACAAGTTTTCTTTTAGGAAACATCCATGCATCACTTTGTTTTTTGTTGTTGTTCGTAATTGTAGTCCACAAAAATATGCTGGCCTCTGGCGTGTGCTGTGAAACGGTGTCACTTGGAACCTGCAGTCATCCAATATCTTTGAAGTTTGTAATAGATGACTGTTGTTGTAAACCTGGTTCTACATATAAACACAGTGAAGGTTTTTTTCTTTTCTTGTCTGCATCATGTATCCTGCAGTGTCGAGAGTGGGGGGGGGGGGGGGGGGACTTCTCCATAAGGATTGGCGGTTTGCTTCATGGCGAGGGGGGGACAGTATAGTTCCTGCTATTTCCTCCGTCCATTCCTTTACGTGTATGGGCTGTCCCTTTCTGGACAGAAGCTGTCAGACATTCTTTTCTATATTTTTATGATAGAGGAGGGGAAAAAAAAACATGTCCGCGGTTTTACATGACAATGGAGACCGTAGTAGTTTTGGAACGTCTGAAAACATACATAAATAAAAATTAGGGAAAAAAATTTAGTTTTTTTTTATCTTTGCTGCTTCTTATCCCTGGAGCTTGAGCCAAGATGTTCTTAGCAGGTGATACCATGAAGATGTTGCAACAAAGGCATCGTGTTGGATTTGAAGTGGGTTACGATGAAGACCCCCCCCCCTCCCTCCATAAAACGCGGGGGGGGGGGCTTTGGCAGAGTGCAATACTTTGGGGGGGGGCAAGGGGGACCTTCTCCAATTACCCAGGCTGAGCCTGTTGCTAGGAGCACCCAGGGAAGAAGTGGAACAGAGCCCTGGGCCAGGTGTAGTTTACTAACCCTGACAGCCATGCCGTCACTCTAGCATATCTTTGTTCCCATTTGCTGCTTTATAGCAGAAGGAAGTCCATTCGAGGCCGAAATATTGGTTGTTAATATTGTAAATTTCTCTCTCGTTTTCATACGTTCAGGAGAACAGGGCAATGCATTCAAACCTCCAGCCACCAGAAACGGTTTCTCGCGCGCTGCTACTTGTTCGCCAACTTTGGCCCGAGAAATATGGCGGTCATGAGATTAGAGAATGTCATGAGATTAGAGAATACCATGAGATTAGAGACTGTTATGAGATTAGAGACTGTCATGAGATTAGAGAATACCATGAGATTAGAGACTGTCATGAGATTAGAGACTGTCATGAGATTAGAGAATGTCATGAGATTAGAGAATACCATGAGATTAGAGATTGTCATGAGATTAGAGAATGTCATGAGACCACAGAATGCCATGAGATACAAAAATGCAATGAGCTCAGAGAATGTCATGAGATCACAGAATACCATGAGATACAAAAATGCAATGAGCTCAGAGAATGTCATGGGATCATAGAATGCCACGAGATCAGAGAATGTCATGAGATTATAAAACTGAAAGAGTAGAGCCACACTGGACAATATAATAAAAAAAAAAAGAATCCATGACATCCGGTTTGTTCTACACCGGCACAGTAGTTTTCAGAACAATTACCCGGCCACTAAAGAAGGATAACTCGCTAAAGCTGGATTATCCTTTCACGGGTACCGTATCGTGGCTACAGGGTTCCTCACGCTACAAGGTTATGAGGTCCACTCTCGATTATCCCTTTACTGTCTTGTCTTTCCTTCATGTCTATGTACTTTGCCTTTTTTTTTTTTGTTTGTTTGTGGTTCCCCTTTCTCTACTTTTCTTCTTTTCATGTTAGATAAAAGTGGTTTTGTTTTAGATACGACTGATAACGTTTGTGTTAATGTTACCCCGGGGGGCGGGGGGAAGAGGGGGTGGGAGGGGCTGTAGGTTTTGGAAATCAGCGATCCACAGCTGACATGCTAGTTTCAGAGCCATAGCTGATCAAGACTCTGCCCCACTTCTCCGTTGGTACCCTCCGTATATTAGCTTGACTAATAGGGCAGGGATCGCCATAGTCGCCATGGTGGTGGAGTCTGTTAAAGAAGTACTGCATGCCCCCTGTTTTCTTTCTTGTTTGTTTGTTTGTTTGTTTGTTTGTTTAGTCGGGTCAGGAACTGAAAAAATAGCTACCATAACCCGCTCCCAACCCGACACGGTGCTGCACCGCAACACCTTCACAGCATCGGCTACAAAGAAGATCAGCTCGCAGTTTCAGAGAGATAGAAGGCGAGACGAAACAAGATAAGACATAATGCTATTCCTTTTGTCCTATAGTCTCATAAGTATGTGATGGTCTTGCTGGAACTATTGTAATTTGTTTTCTAGTCCTAAAGCGTCCGATTCATTACGGCTTCAGTTACGTTCTGCGTGTTACTAGATAAGATAGTTGTGTGAGTGAGCTGTTTAGTGAGCACTTGTTTTATACTAAATGTGTGTTTTTGTTGTTTTTTTCGAGTAGTTCATGCCTCGTCCTATTGTTAAAAGAAAATGGGATTGGTTGTTTATCTCCGTTTTGATGTGAGTTACATTTATGTATTGGTTGTTTGTGTCTATTTTGATATGAGTTATATTTATGGATTGGTTGTTTATCTCTATTTTGATATGAGTTATATTTATGGATTGGTTGTTTATCTCTATTTTGATATGAGTTACATTTATGGATTGGTTGTTTATCTCTATTTTGATATGAGTTATATTTATGGATTGGTTGTTTATCTCTGTTTGGATATGAGTTACATTTATGGATTGGTTGTTTATCTCTATTTTGATGTGAGTTACATTTATGGATTGGTTGTTTATCTTTGTTTTGATATGAGGTACATTTATGTTTTTAAGTTACATTTATAAGATGTTTGTGTTTTTAAATGGGAGAGTTGGTTAGTGGGCTGTGTTATTACTACTTTTAATATGTATTTTCTAATATAATGATCGTTAATCAGTGCTGGTACTTCCCCTATACGTGAGGGCACTTAATATGGTAGGATTTGAAGTTATTTGTAATATTCTGTTATTTTAATCTCTCTCTTTCTCTCCCTCTCTTTTTGTTTCTCTCTGTCTTTCACTCTCTCTTTCTCTTTCTCTCTCTCTCTTTCTGTCTCTCTTTCTCTCTGTCTTTCTCTTTCTCTCTCTCTTTCCCTCTCTCTTTCTCTCTCTTTCTCTTTCTCTCTCTTTCTCCCTCTTTTTCTCTCTCTCTCTTTCTCTTTCTCCTTTTCTTTCTCTTTCTATCTTTCTCTTTCTCTCTCTTTTTCTCTCTCTCTTCCTCTCTCTCTTTCTCCCTCTCTTTCTCTTTCTCCCTCTATTTCTCTTTCTCCCTCTCTTTCTCTTTCTCCCTCTCTTTCTCCCTCTCTTTCTCCCTCTCTTTCTCCCTCTCTTTCTCTCTCTTCCTCCCTCTCTTTCTCCCTCTCTTTGTCCCTCTCTTTCTCTTTCTCCCTTCCTTTCTTTCTCTTTCTCCCTCTCTTTCTCTCTCCTTTTCTCTCACTTTTTCTCTATCTCTCTTTCTCTCTCCTTTTCTCTCTTTCTCTCTCAGGCTCTTTCTCTCTCTCCTTCACTTCCTCTGATTATCTATGCCCAACTAGGCGTGGTTTTATCTTTATGTGCGATAAAACTTATATTTGATACTTATTCTCCTGTGGTGGTCTGTCTTATTAGACGCCTCCTACAATAAATTCTCCTCTTTTCTTACTCCATTTCCCAATCCCATATTTCAAGTCAACCCAGGTTTCTATTTGTCCCGTAACCACTACCACTCTCATTCTCTCCTTAGTAAATACAGGCAACTCTACTAAGTAATTTATACACAACTCAAAATCGTCTTTCTCTCAGTACACAGAATGAAATGACTATGGTAGTATTATGTATCAGGCATGCAGAACGTAGTTTACAAGTCCATAATAACGAAAACATATATAGCAGCGAACCTTGAATGTAATTTACAAAGATATTTATACATGTTAAACGTGGTTGCATTTGTTTAACATATCAACACCAATTATGCCTACACACCATTTGATTGGTAGGTTACCCACTTATTTGCCATAATCGGTTCTCTCATTCTTATGGTCATATATAACTTATATCTTATATCCTTCCCGTGCCGTTAGACGTCACATAGGGCTCGCAAAGTAGTTTGCCAATTTTTCCTGTCTTCGGCGAGTCTTTCAACCTCATCAAAGGATTTTATGCCTGTTAATTTGGCCTCTCTTAACAATGTCCTCTTTAGAGTTTCACGCGGTCTGCCTCTTTTTCTTTGGCCTCTTATATTCCACTTGATAGCTTGTTTTGGGATTCTCTGATCATTTCTTCTCATCAAGTGACCAACGTATGTCCATCTCCTTCTCCTGATCACCCATGAGACTGGTTGTTTTGTTCTTGAATTCGTTCCACTTGATGCCGAGTATTTTACTTAGGCATTTGTTTTCAAAAGAGTCTAATTTCTTGTCTATTTCTTTAGTTGTTTTACAGCTTTCACATGCATAAATGAGGGTGACTATTACATTTGAATTGAATAGTCTTAACTTGGTTTTTGTGCTTATAACTTTTGAGTTCCATATGTTCTCAAGATTCTTGAAGATTGATGCTGCTTTTGCAATTCTGATCCTAACTTCCTTTCTAGTGTCACCATCCTGGTCTATGTAGCTGCCAAGGTATGCAAAGTGACTGACTTCTTCAATATCTGTTCCTTCTATGTGTATTTTTCCATTTTGATTAATGGGAATTTTCATTATTTTTGTTTTGTCCTTGTTAATTTCAAGTCCTATTTTGCTAGCCATTGAAGACAGGCTATCTGTTTTTTCTTGCATGGAATTCACATTATTACTAATAAGAGTTATGTCATCAGCAAAATCAAGATCTTCTAGTTGGGTCCCATGTACCCAGTCAATGCCTGTGTTACCTGTGCAGCATTTTTTTCATTATGAAGTCTACTGTAATCCCAAAAAGTAAAGGAGACAGTATACATCCTTGTTTCACGCCTGTTTCAATCTGGAACCATTCACTCATCCCTTCTTCTGTCTTGACTGCACAAACATATCCATTGTATAAGTCCTTAATGATGTTGACAATTTTAGATGGTATTCCATATAGACTTAAAATTATCCACAATGAATCTCTGTGTATGCTTTCAAACGCCTTTTTAAAATCTATGAAGTTAAATATTAATGGTTTCTGCTTTTCAATATGTTCTTCAAGTATTATTCTGAGAGTAAAGATCTGGTCGAGATAGCTTTTCCCTTTTCGAAATCCTGCTTGTTCTTCTCTCATTGCAGTATCCAATATATCTTTAAGTCTATTCAAAATGACCTTGCAAAATACTTTTGACACGACTGATATTAAGGTTACTCCTCTCCAGTTGTTACAGTCACTAAAATTGCCTTTTTTTTTTTTTTTTGGTATTTTAACAATGATTCCTTTTTTCCAATTAGAAGGGACCTTCTCTTCTTTCCAAATCTTGTTAAACATTCTCTGTAGTTGTCTCATGTTGTCACTATTGATAACTTTTAGCATTTCGAGTGTTATTTCATCTTCACCTGCAGCTTTGTTGTTAACCATTAAATTCACTGCTGTTTCAATTTCATGCAATTTAATTTCATCTAGGTTGACATTTAGTTGTGGGGCTGGTAAGTCAGTTTCAAGGTTTAACAATTCTTTTGGGTGTGGTCGATTAAGTATTTCTTGGAAGTGTTCAGCTCATCTTTGCTTTTGATCTTTACTTGATGTTAATAGGGTTCCAGTTTTGCTAAGGATTGGTCTTTCTTTAGATGTAATAGTACCTGTTAGCCTCTTTTGTATGTTATATAAAGTTTTGCTGTCTCCTGTTTTTGCTGCTTTTTCTGGCTCTTTCGCCATATTGTCTATGTATTCTCTTTTATCCCTTCTAGTTGGACTTTTTACTTTCTTGTCTATTTCTTTGTATGTTGCTTTCGCCAGATCTTTTCCAAGATCTGTTTTTGCATTCAACATATCTAATTTGACTGCTCGTCTTTTATGTATATACTTCCATGTTTTATCTGATATCCATGCTTTTCTATTTGGTTTTTTCAGTCCAGCGCTTGCTTTTGCTGCTGTGATTATGGCTGTCCTGTAAGAATTCCATAACTCATCTATACCTATCTCCTCAACTTCACTGGGTGTTTTGGAATGATTGGCAATATATATATATATTCTATTCATACTATTGTGTATATTCTTTCGACTTTATGTCTTCTTTAGCTTTGTCTGCATTAACCATGATTTAACCTCAATAAACAACAAATTACATATCTCTTCATTTGTATGGGCACTAACACCATATCCCTATTGTACATATTCTCCGGATTTTATGGCTTCTTCAGTTTTATCTGCACTAAGTGTGCTTTTAGCCTCACTAGGGTGGAAATTGCATGTGCAACAAAATGTAACTCAAACTATACCACTAATACAACACATAAAAAGCTACAACATCTACTCATATGAGTCAGTGGGTCAATGAGATCATAGTTCTTTCATACAACATTTTGCTCACATCAGATCACATGGTACTCACATATGTGTTGGCTTCATTAAGACTTCAACCCTGTTCCACGAACGAAAACAATATGTCATCCAATAGCTCTCTCATTATCAACGCTGGACATTCGCTCATTCAATCCAGCTTTCAAGGCTGCTAGAACTTAGCCTGCTTGAGCCTTATAGAATATGCATCCCGGAATTTTGCATTCCTACAGACGAGGCTGAAACTTGGCATTTCATGAACACTAAAATTGTTCATTCCTAGACCAAAAGTCGCTTAGTCATAGCGCGATGTAACCAACAGCCTTGGCCTAAAAATAAACAGTTTAGTCGTCGTTAAAAATGTCCACATGACGAAATACCATTCATTTCCAGCACTATGGCAACTAGACGGCTGACTGTACAAGTGACGTTCAAGGTTCCACAACTAGACGCTCCTTTCTGCCTGTCTCGGATGTTTTGTCTTCACTTTCTGTCTCACCTATATGCTTTCATCCACTCTTTCCTCTGTCCCACCTGTGTGTGTTATTTTCACTTTTGTCTAGTCAGTGTAGTTTGTCCTCACTTTCTAGCTGAAGATTTTTTTCGGCTAGCAATTTATGTCAGTTGATGAACCTAACAGAAGCTGACATCATCATCATCATCATCATGTGCCGTCTCCCAACGGAAGGTTGACTGCAATTAATCTCCCCTCTGCTCTGTTTCTTGTCTTCTTAGAACACTCGGCCAAGCTTGTCCCTGTCCCATCTCTTGATGTTGTCCACCCATCTATGAACCCGTCGTCCTCTTGTTCTCTTCGCTTCGATCTTGCCCTCGAAAAGGGTCTTCAGTACAGTATTACGCCTTTTGACATGGCCAAAGTATCTTAATTGTCATGGTTTAAAAAAAAATATTCTCAGTGTTTGTCTTTTCACTTGAAAACAGAACAGAAATAGAACCAGTTCGATGAGCAAGTTGTATGCTGAGGATCAGATATCAAGTTCTTCAAAATGGTTGAAGACGCAGTCCCGAGGTAGCACTCAGTGACTTGTAACTGTTCGCGTCAGCGTTGGCAAACCATAGCTGGTCAAGACCCTGTCCGTTAGTACCCTCAGTAACAGGCTCTTCTTGATGTAATTAGGCAGGGATCGCTATAATCCCCTGTGGTAGTGGACTCTGGTAAAGAAGAATTGCACATTTCTCTGCTTTTTTTTGGTTTCGCTACGGGTTTGTTAAAAAAAAAACCAAACCCACCGTAACATACTCCCTATCCGACAGTGTGCCTCAACACCTTCATCACATCGGTTACAAGGAACATCCTGGAGACTAGGAAATAACTCCCCCCCCCCCTCTCAAACCACTCCCTTACGTTTTCAAGAAATGACGCTTTTGTCATGGTCAAAATAACGTAGGAGATGACATGTATCATATTCGGCCGTGTCCTTTGACGTTTATGTGCGCCGGAAGTCATTTCAAAGTGCACACTGACATTCAAAGAAGGGCAGTTGATATTTTAAAAAAATAATAATAATAAAAACCAGGACTTGAAGAAGGAGAAACGAAACGATAGTGAAAGAATCTGGGCCTATTTTTAAAAAAATTTTTTGTAGTTTTTTTTTAATAGGAAAAAAAATCCTACTGGTTAAAAATGAGAAAACTTCGTACATACATTTGTAGTATTCTGTATAATCTAGACCCAACGGCCGATGTGACTGTAGCTTGAGAACCACTGATTAACATATCTTTTAGTGGGATTTAACGCTAAGAAAAGACACTTGAGCCCCCCCCCCCACAAGACAACAAAAACTGCTCTAGTTTAACATACGACACGGACAGCGGCGCATGCGCAGAGAGTGGCCAGGTTCTATAACTCTGTGTTGTGGCCGTGATAAAGTAGATTTCAGAAGAATACTGTCTGATGTCTTAACCCACGAAGTGTCTTATAAGAGAGTAGGCTAGCTGCGCTACACGGGTCAGAAGCTGGAGTACAATTAAACAAGATGGAAACCAAATACAAACGTTTGAGAATAGAAACCTCAGAAGAATTTCTAGATCGGTAACAGACCCCGTAACATAACAATGGAAGATAAGAAGTCAGTAAAGACTTTTATACATTGTTTAACTCTCCGCTTATAACAGCCATTATGAGAAACAACGGAAAGAGGTGGCTTGGGCATTTAGAAAGAAAGGAGAAGGATAGACAGAGATGACCTATACAGAAGTGATGAAAAGGCAGAACGATGGCGAGACAAGCTAGAAGAAGATATACGCTCTTTTGGAATCGACATTTGGCAAGAAAAGATCAAGAACAGAGACAAGCTAGAAGAAGATATACGCTCTTTTGGAATCGACATTTGGCAAGAAAAGATCAAGAACAGAGACAAGCTAGAAGAAGATATACGCTCTTTTGGAATCGACATTTGGCAAGAAAAGATCAAGAACAGAGACAAGCTAGAAGAAGATATACGCTCTTTTGGAATCGACATTTGGCAAGAAAAGATCAAGAACAGAGACAAGCTAGAAGAAGATATACGCTCTTTTGGAATCGACATTTGGCAAGAAAAGATCAAGAACAGAGACATCTTGTCTGCAGCAACAGTGGAAGATGTCTCATAAGGGGTGTCTGATCAGCGAAGTGGTTAGCGCACTCGCCTCTCATAGCAAAGGACGGTGGTTCGAATCCGACCTGAGGCGCCCCAAACACCCATTCTGTAGAGATGGGTACCTGATTTTTTTCTGCAGCTATGGAAGGAAAGATGTCCAGGCGTAATGCTGACCACATCATCTTCTAGTGCGGCGACAGGTTAAAAATATAGACTTGTCTTGTCTTGTCTCCTTCCTCATATACCTTTCAGTGTTGAGGGGACAAACAAATCTCTTGATAGCTATGGATAGTTTGCTTTACACAAATATGGACACTAACACTATATTCTCTAGGTGCCCCCAGGGCATATAAAGGTCTGCCTTTAAACTAAACTTACTTTTTTACCTTCAGTCTTCTTGACTTTTCTTGTCCTGTCCTGTCTTGTCTTGTCCTGTCTTATCCTTTCTTGTCCTGTCTTGTCTTGTCCTGCCCCGCCCTGTCTTGTCCCGTCCTACCCTGTCTTGTCTTGTCTTGTCCTGTCCTGTCTTGTCTTGTCCTGTCTTGCCCTGCCCTATCTTGTCTGTCTTGTCCTGTCTTGTTTTGTCTTATCTTGTCCTGTCTTGTCTTGTTCTATCCTGTCTTGTCTTGTCTGGTCTTGTCATGTCCTGTCTTGTCCTGTCCTATCCTGTCATGTCTTGTCCTCTCTTGTCTTGTTCTGTCCTGTCCTGTCTTGTCTTGTCTTGTCATGTCTTGTCTTGTCCTGTCTTGTCTTGTCCTGCCATGTCCTATCCTGTTGTGCACTGTCTTGTCTTATCCTGTCTTGTCTTGTCATGTCTTGTCTTGTCATGTCTTGTCTTGTCTTGTCCTGCCATGTCCTATCCTGTTGTGCACTGTCTTGTCTTATCTTGTCTTATCTTGTCCTGTCTTGTCTTGTCCTGCCATGTCCTATCCTGTTGTGCACTGTCTTGTCTTATCCTGTCTTGTCTTGTCATGTCTTGTCTTGTCATGTCTTGTCATGTCTTGTCTTGTCTTGTCCTGCCATGTCCTATCCTGTTGTGCACTGTCTTGTCTTATCTTGTCTTATCTTGTCCTGTCTTGTCTTGTCCTGCCATGTCCTATCCTGTTGTGCACTGTCTTGTCTTATCCTGTCTTGTCTTGTGTTATCTCCCTGTAACTGCGAGCTGGTGTTCTTTGCAGCCGATGCTGTAGAGATGTTGAGGCACAGCATCGTATCAGCTTGGGAGCGGGTCATGGCAGCTGTTTTTTTTTCAGTCTCGGGGTGCAGCTAAAAAGCAGAGGGTGTGCAATACTTCTTTAACAGACTCCACCACCATGGGGATTATGGTTAGCCAGGCTAGGCCTGTTACCGGGGGTACCAACGGAGAGGTGGGACAGGGTCTTTGTCAGCTGTTTTTCGCTAAGCCTAACCCTAGCATATCAGCTATGGGTCGCTGACAGCCTAACCGGGCAGTCTTCACTCCACTTACCTTCAGTCTCCTAAGAGAGATGTAAGGATTATACGTGGTGACAGACGTATGTACACAGTAATCCATATCTGTCCCAAGCGGAGACTGAAATACTGTCACGCTGTGCTCATATTTGATGTTAATCTCTGCTGTGTTGTGACACACAACGTTGAAAGCAGTGAAAGTCTCTACAGTCGTTATAAGACAAGGGCGATAATTGGGGGGGAAATGAAAAAGTCAGTGAGTATGACAGACAGAAAGGTGATTAGGATTGATGTGACAACGACCAGAACTCTGGTGGTTAACTTGAAAGGCTGTGTCGTGTGTGGTTTCTTCCATGAGGAACTTTCTCTCACACACACACACACACACACACTCACACACACACACACGCGCACGCATGCACACACACACACACGCACGCACGCACGCACGCACAGAGAGAGAGAGAGAGAAAGAGTGAGGAAAGTGGGCTGAAACAAGAATGGCAGAAAATGGGATGAATACTTATAAATAAAGATCATAGAACAATATTTCGGCCAGAAGCCTTTTTCAGGGATCACATATAAAAACAACAAAAGATTAAAAACTCGAAAAACAAAAGATGAAAGATTAAACACTTAGATATCCCGATGTTTTAGAGTTGTATGCACGTGGAGTTAGCTGTTCTGGATTCATGGGGATCAAATGGCCGAACCACTTTAACTCTCTGAGTAGTTCTTGACAGATGTTCTTCCCAACATTAGCCGGACTATTTCATTTCGCACTTGATCTCTTCTTGTTAAGTTTACCAGTTGCCAGGTTTGGACTAAGCACAATGTGACCGTGTGCCACTCAAGCGCTGCGCTAGCCTTGAAGGCCGACCTGGGTGGCCCTGAAACTCCTGGTGAAAAAAAGCGGGGCCCTGTGTGAAGTTGAGACCGGCCCAGCTAGCTAGTAGTGGATTTTTTTGAATGCTCAGGAGAAATATAAGAGAAACAATGGGAAAACCTTAACAATAGATAAAAGCCAAATGATTAAATAGTCAGTGTGTACAATAGCTCTGTCTCAGGGTACTGTAAATACAGCAGGTGTGAGCAGGTGGTAGGGAAAAGTGAAGGGACCTGGCGACAGGTAAAAGTAATCCTGTCATGTCCCAGGCACACATGAATATGTGCTCTTTTTTTCCTTGACCTGTCAGCACACTAGAGGGTGATATGGTCAGCCTGGCCGCCTTTCCTTCCCCAACTCCAGAAGATGTCGGATACCCATTTCTACAGCTGGGTGACTGGGGCGCCTCCGGCCGGAAGTAAAGTAAAGATAAAATCCCAGTTTTAAGGCATACTGGGGATAGGATGTTAGGCTCACATTTCCACGACCTCCAGCACATGAAAGTCTGATGTGGTCAGTATCACGCCTGGCCACATTTACCTTCCCAGGTTTCTCTGGTACCCGTTTTTAGAGGCTGGGTGAACCCCGGG
This sequence comes from Achatina immaculata, assembly GCA_009760885.1. Taxonomy (NCBI): domain Eukaryota; kingdom Metazoa; phylum Mollusca; class Gastropoda; order Stylommatophora; family Achatinidae; genus Lissachatina; species Lissachatina immaculata. The sequence continues at coordinate 25,209,700 of CM019705.1, read as the reverse complement.
GCCTATTTGGTATGGTGGCACCAGAAAAGATTCCCACTGTTGGGACTTGAACCCAATACCATCGGATTAATAAACTGAGAGCCTAACTACTTAGCCAATCTTGCGATAGGAATAAGTGAAGCTCAAATTTCTACTCAAATTTTTAGGGCCCTAAAATTTAATTAAAGTAACATACTGTGTAACATTGATGGGTTTGTCGCCAAACGGCTTGAGAAGTAGTTTTTTTTTTCTTTCTATTAGAAAGCAAATACACACATCTACCAGATACTTTCAAAATTATTCTTACTTTCAATAGCATGGCCGTTCATCTCACCCAAACACCGAATTCCCCGTTTAAGAATAATGTTTATGTAGTGTATTTGCGTTAAAGCGGATTTCAATTATCTAACCCCGCGGCCAAAGAAACCACAATTTGGAAGGTAAAGTATCATTCGCTTTAAGAGAAATTCTGTTAGGAGATGTTAATGCAAACAAGTAATTTTATTTTTTAAAACATTAAGATGAAGGATCTTGTTTGTTTCTTATCTAGTAGGTGGTGGAAAACAGACGCTTGATCGCTAGAGGAAAGTTGTAGTTCCCTTTGATGTTAGATAATTCACGTGATGAAAACCTTGACAATACATTAGTAGGACTGTATTTTTTTCAATAAAAGAAGAAAAAAAGGATGGTCTTGAGTTGTTCGAGCATGTTAAGTGTTACAGATACTGCTGGCAAGGCTCTGTTAGGGAGGAAAACCTGCTTGTGTGGCTGAATGTGGGTGTAGATACATCTGCTGTGGGGCTGAATGTGGGTGCAGATACATCTGCTATGTGGCTGAATGTGGGTGCAGACACACCTTCTTGTGCGGCTGAATGTGGGTGCAGACACACCTTCTTGTGTGGCTGAATGTGGGTGCAGACACACCTTCTTGTGCGGCTCAATGTGGGTGCAGACACACCTTCTTGTGCGGCTGAATGTGGGTGCAGACACACCTTCTTGTGCGGCTGAATGTGGGTGCAGACACACCTTCTTGTGCGGCTCAATGTGGGTGCAGACACACCTTCTTGTGCGGCTCAATGTGGGTGCAGACACACCTTCTTGTGCGGCTCAATGTGGGTGCAGACACACCTTCTTGTGCGGCTGAATGTGGGTGCAGACACACCTTCTTGTGCGGCTGAATGTGGGTGCAGACACACCTTCTTGTGCGGCTCAATGTGGATGCAGACACACACGTAGTGTATCACTGCCATGACACAGAAAACATGAGCAAGGAAAATTATTCTCAAGTGATAACGATGAAAACAGAAGAACGATGAAAGTGACGGTGATGAGACAGCAGATGAACATTAACTGAGTTGTTAGATCATTTAATGAAATAGTTAGAGAAATATGCCTGAATAACAAAACAAGAACTAATGAATATTTGTTCGATGCATGAAAATAAATGTATAAAGCAGGAAGAGACGGAAAATCACAAAACTGAGACGAAAGATTACAAAACAAACTGAGATGAAAGATTACAAAACTGAGGTGAAAGATTACAAAACTGAGACAAAAGATCGCAAAACACACTGAGACCAAAGATCTCAAAACTGAGACGAAAGATCCCAATATACACTGCCACTGACAAAATATTTGAAAAGATAACCACGGATATGGGAGATACTCTAGTATGTCACACGAAACATGCTATCCAAGCTGTGCTGTCACCTGTAACGTCAGAAATTCGAGATGAAACAATCGGTTGTGAGTGAACTATTTCCATCAGGGTTGGTAAACTATAGCCGACCAAGACCCTGTCCCACCTCTCCGTTGGCAAGCCCATTAACAGACTAAGTCTGACTAGCGGGGCAGGGATCGCCATAGACCCCATGCCCCATGGCGGTGGAGTCTGCTGAAGAAGTATTACACGTCCTGTTGCTTCCTAATGCCTCTCAAGGACTGAAAAAAAAGCCGCGGTAACCCACTTCCTGTCCGACATGAAGCTAGATCTCATCACCTTCACTTCGTCTACTGCAAAAAACGAACATCAGACTCACAGTTTCTAGCAGATGGAAGAAGAAGAAGAAGAAGAAGAAGAATCGGCGGTAAAGATGACAGCAACGATGACAGTCATCGACTTCCAGGCCTTTGTGAAATTTTCTACATTTCCAGTAAAATTCTCAACTTTTTCGCTGTGGTCCCACGAACGTGATATTCTCTGTCAGAGCAACATAAAAATCATTTGCTGTAGTTAACGTCCTGTTTAACAATCCTTTTTACTGGCATTTATTTGTGTGTATGGACCAACTAAAGAACTCATATAACCCCCAGATGAGAGATGGGTCCGGCTAACTTTTATAAAGGAGAGTCCAAAGGGCTTCATTGGAGGGTGGGGGGGGGGGGCTGTAGTGGATGAAAACAGAATGGCTTATCATTGGGATCAAGGGGAGGGGGTACTGTAGTGGATGATAACAGAATGACTTATCATTGGGATCGGGGGGAGGGGAGGCTGTAGTGGATGAAAACAGAATGGCTTATCATTGGAATCAAGAGGGGGGGGGGTGGTGCTGTATAGTTGTATACCACCCTAGAGAATTCCTCTCGGGGGCCTTGCATCTAGAAATCCAGTCATTCTTTTCAGACTCCCATTCGTCATGTTTGAAAACCTCTGGTGATGTACGTCTTTTACAGAACACTCAGTTCGTTTGTCTTCTTCTTCGCAGCCTGGGGGTGATTTTCTGTTAGACTGAGCAGGCTTAAGCCAAGGGGGTCCCAGAACAGCGGGGGGGGGGGGGGGGGGGGGCGGTGGCAGGTGGGGGAAAACTCTGCAAACAGAGTAAACTTTGTTTACATGAAAATAATTAAAGTAATATTAAGTTAGCTGAAAAGAGAAGAGCCAGCGCTTGTATAAGCTGTGTTTGGTTTATGTGATACAAAGAGCCAGCGCCCGTATAAGCTGTGTTTGGTTTGTGTGATACAAAGAGCCAGCGCTTGTATAAGCTGTGTTTGGTTTGTGTGATACAAAGAGCCAGCGCTCGTATAAGCTGTGTTTGGTTTGTGTGATACAAAGTCGTATAGTAACTTAAGAGATCTCAGCTTGACAAGTTTGTGCCATCACGAGATGGGGGGTGTAGGTCGCAAGTGACGGGGGCCCTGACAAAATTTATCCTGGGGAGGCCTGTCTGGTGGTTAATCCATCCCTGTTTGTGCGCCATTTTTTATGCGCCGCGTAAAACACCTGTAGATGAATTACAACAAATAAGGCTCAGTTATTTTTTTTAAATACAGTAATCTCAAACCTACTTCAGTTTACAGGCATCTTAGGTTGAACATTACGTAAGACCTAGCTGACCTGGAGAAACTTATATCTTTCTTCAGCGTTCCTTTCTTCACCCTCGGTAGCTCTATATTTTGGTGCAGGGCATGCGCATACGCAGTTTGGGTGCGAAAACAAAATACTGACTCCAGAAGCTGTGATGCTACTCCAGTGGTGGTAACGCTGCCACACATTTCTGTTAACAAATTTGTGTTACTGGTATTAATGTAATCATATTTTACTTCACTACTGAAACTCATCTTTAATTTTATATACGTTTATAGTCGTTCACTGTGCTTTATTACCAAGGGAGGTAAATATTTAATTAACCAGAGCAGGGCCTCCATGAAGAATTGTATACGCCCACCCCCACCTCACTGACCTAATTGATTAACCCTTTTGTTTTCATCAACTGCAGCCCCCTAGAAGCCTTATGTGCTCTTTCTTAAAACAAAGAAAGCTTTCAGAGCCCAATATACCAGCTAAGTTTGCCTACAATTTGGGCTTGAATGGGGGGGGGGGTTAATTGGTAAGTCACGTGACCTCTATTGGTACACAAAATAATATACGTATGTGTACATGTATACATGGGTATTACTTTCTCTTCTGTTCTATTTATGGATATGTTTAGATTTATTTAAAGACCCATCAACAGTAACTGGCCCTGAGACTTGGGTCGTATTGTTCAGTATTTACAATTAATTAATTAATGTAAACACTATTTAATGGTCCTATGACTTGTCAGAATTTACTTAAAGAATTGTTTGTCCTTCTGTTGCAGGTGTGTACTTTGGAGTCATGTAAAAAATGGAATCACAGAGTTATCTAAAGAGAGTCATCCAAAGAGAGTTAATCTAATGTGTCACTTCGACTGTCATCATCAATGAAAGTCATCTAATTTGAGTCACTTCAAATTGCCTCATCAAAGAAAGTCATCTATTTGAAGCCAGTGGAGATCGTATAAATCGAGTAAAATATCTACAGAATTTCGTAAATCAAGCTTGTGTAAACCAAGGAATTAAATTATGTTACGGCTAATTAGAGAAGTGCTTCAGGATCTTTGTATATTTAAGCTAATGTGTTTTTCATGGAGCAGTTGAATTTTCTCTGTAATGTCTTGTAGGAGGAAATCTGAGCTTCATTTCTTCAGAGATCTTTGCTTCAGATAGATCTTTGTTTGCTTTGTAATCTGTAACAATTCAGACTGGTTTCTGTTTAGGTCAACAGAAGTTAAGCTGTTTAGATCAACAGAAGTTAAAGCTGTTTAGATCAACAGAAGTTAAAGCTGTTTAGATCAACAGAAGTTAAAGCTGTTTAGATCAACAGAAGTTAAAGCTGTTTAGATCAGCAGAAGTTAAAGCTGTTTAGATCAACATAAGTTAAAGCTGTTTAGATCAATATATTTTAAAGCTGTTTAGATCAACAGAAGTTAAAGCTGTTTAGATCAACATAAGTTAAAGCTGTTTAGATCAATATATTTTAAAGCTGTTTAGATCAACAGAAGTTAAAGCTGTTTAGATCAACAGAAGTTAAAGCTGTTTAGATCAGCAGAAGTTAAAGCTGTTTAGATCAACAGAAGTTAAAGCTGTTTAGATCAACAGAAGTTAAAGCTGTTTAGATCAACGGATTTTAAAGCTGCACTAGGAAAACTGAAGATCTTACAGAGTTGGATGTTCTTGGTCTTTGTTGCCTCTGCGAGCTTCTTCTTTCGTGGTGGGGGCAGTTTTAAGCATTTATCAAGAACAATTCAAGGAAGCCGCCTTTGTTCCAGTCTGTGGTAAGAACCTTTGTGTTTACGAAACAGCTTTGAGGAGACGAAGTTAAGATTGTACAAAGCAGATCTTGTTACTGCTGGGGTAACGGAGGAGCCATATGAAGCCCACAGCGTCGCTGTTCGACGGCATGCCAGGGGACGAGAATTTCACGGCAAACGGGACTCCGTCTGCGGGGTCTTCGATCGCCGTGGACACAGAACTACGCAACAGAACGGTTCTCTCGTCCTGCCTCATGTTCTCCGCTGGAGTCGTCGGCAATGTTCTAGCCCTAGCCCTGATGGCCACGTCCCCTTCAGAACAAAAGAAGACGATGTTCTATAAGCTCATGGCTGGCCTGGCCTTCACTGACCTCGTAGGGACCTGTGCTACATCGCCTGTGGTCATTACCATATACGTGACCAGTGCAAAGCTGGAGAAGGACATGCCCTTGTGTCATTATTTTTCATTCATGATGATCTTCGCTGGCTTCGCAACCATGTCCTTGGTCTGCGCGATGGCTGTTGAAAGATACATCTGTTTGTGCCATCCATTTACTTATCGGTGTAAGCTACCTAAATCATACGCCAAATACGCATTTATAACCAGCTGGTTGGTGTCCATTATCATCGCTACGTTCCCTCTTATGGGACTGGGGCACAACGCGGTCCAGTTTCCGCAGACCTGGTGCTTCTTCAACTCCACCAGCAGAGATCCGAAAGACAGGGCGTTCAATCTGATCTACGCGAGCATCTCTCTCATTGCTATCCTGGCTACCCTGGGCTGCAATGTTGCCGCTATCTTCACCGTTCTGGCCGTGAAGCGCAGGCAGAACGGCTTCGGTGACTCCCAGTTCCCTGTCATCAGGAGAAACCGGGGCTTGGTCCAGCGATACGCTGAACTTCATATGGTTGTTATGTTGTTCGGAGTCACCATAGTCTTCATTTTCTGCTTCGGCCCACTTATGGTAAGTGTTTTGTGAAAGTAGCAACTGGCAGTGAATACTAGGGATGTTATTTTGTGGTAGTTTTTTATGCTGGGGGGGGGGGGGGGGTGAAGACGCTGTTTGATTAGGCAATCAGCGATCCATAGCGTCGGGGTTAGCGAACCATAGCTGATATGCTAGTGTCGGGGTTAGCGAACTATGGCTGATATGCTAGCGCCTGATATGCGAACCATAGCTGATATGCTAGCGTCGGGGTTAGCGAACTATGGCTGATATGCTAGCGTCGGGGTTAGCGAACCATAGCTGATATGCTAGCGTCGGGGTTAGCGAACCATAGCTGATATGCTAGCGTCGGGGTTAGCGAACTATTGCTGATATGCTAGCTCCTGATATGCGAACCAAAGCTGATATGCTAGCGCCTGATATGCGAACCATAGCTGATATGCTAGTGTCGGGGTTATCGAACCATATCTGACCAAGTTCCTGTCCCACCTCTCCGTTGGTACTCCTAGTAACAGGGCTAGCCTGGCTAACGGGGCAGGGATCTCCATAGTCCCCATGGTGGTGGAGTCTGCTAAAGAAGCATTGCACACCCCCCCCCCCCCACTGCTTTTTAGCTGTACTCCGAGACTGAAAAAGCAGCTGCCATAACCCGATCCCACGCCGATACGATGCTGTACCTCAACGCTTCTACAAAGAACACCAGCTCGCAGTTACAGGGAGATAGCACAAGACATGACAAGTAGTTCTTTTCTTGTCATTTAATATTATACTTCTCTTTAGTAATTTTATTACAATTCTAGAATATAAATTTGTAGGTTATCCTGAAACGGTGTTGACTGTTTGCCTAAAATGGTTTTAGTCATGTCAGCGTAAGTTGACTGTGCTCTAATTTTGTTTGTATAATCGTCGCTTTGCACTATGGCCGCGGAACATTCATCGTCAACACCCATTTCTTTCAGATTTGGTTCAGTAGCCTTGGCTGTCCCTAGCCGTCCTGCAAGGCAACATGGTTTAAGTTGTGTTTTGCCTGTCCCCAGCCATCCTGCAGAGCAGCAGAGTTTAAGTTGTGCTTTTGTCTGTCCCCAGCCATCCTGCAAGACAGCAGGGTTTGAGTTGTGGTGTGTCTGTCATAAGCCATTCTACAAGGCAGCAGGGTTTACGTTGTGCTTTGTCTGTCCCCAGCCATCCTGCAAGGCAGCAGGGTTTGAGCTGCCTTTTGTCTGGCCCCTACTTTCAGATCTACCTGGCTTTAGGTGATCCTGCCCGGAGCATATGCTCCCGCTAGCTTAGCTCCTTGGGTCATGGGAACACACGAACTCTCTCACCAGGGCCAGATAACAACTCACGAGAGAGTAAGGACCCGGCCAGACCCCGCCTCCCCCCCCCCCCCCCAAGAAAAGAAACTTCGGTGATGCTGAAAATCTGAGACGAACTGCCGTTATTTGTGAGAGAGAGAGAGATTGATGTCCATGTCTGAGCGAACGATGAAGAAGAAGAAGAAGAAGAAGAAGAAGATGATGATGATGATGATGATGATGATGATCTGACATGCAGGCGTCAGGACTGGCGAGCCAAAGCTGACCAAGACCCTCCTCTCCGCTGGTACTTTCAGTAACAGACCTAGGCTGGCTAACGGGCCAGGAGCCGTCGTCGTAGCCCCATGGTGGTGGAGACTGTTAAAGAAGTTTTGCACATCCAAACATTTTTTTTAAGTTGCTCTCATGGACTGAACAAAATAGCTGCCATAACCCGCTCCCTGTCCGACACGATGCTATCTCTCAAAACCTTCAGGCATTTGCTGCAAGTAACCAGTTAGCAGTTACAGGGAGACAGAAGAAGAAGAAATACTGGACAAGAACGTGCACTGGATTTGTATTTAAGACATCACACAGAGAAACGTCTCCTCTTTCCGACCATCAATCTTGCTTTTGCATATAAAAAAACCCGACATTTTGATCGCGTTCAGAATTTTCAAGTCGTCCGAGATGCTGCTTAATGCTGACGCAATGTGACAAGACATATGTCACAATGTGACACAGATACGCAAGTGGTGAAAGTCAAGGTAGGGTTGGTAATTTCTGAGAGATTTGCTTAAATAAACGATGTCGAGAGCCCCTTACCCCCTTCACCTACAAGGTCACGTGTCAGTGACGGGTGGAATAATTTAATGTGACAACCTATTGATTCTAAAGTTCAGAGTTCAAAATTCAGACTCCGGCTTCACTGCATTCGGGATAACCCCATATATGCCCCCGCCGCATGCCGCAGCATCCATTGAAGAGTATGTTTGCTGATAGTTTCTGTCAAATGTTGGTTGCGTACGCTGGATTTCCTGCCACTACAGTTAATATGTCATAGCTCCAGCAGTCTTTTCACAGCTACCTTGTTCTTCCATTCCCGCTCTTCATTCTCCCACAGTCTGTCCAATACAGCCTGAGCAATGTCCCCCTTGTCCATTGTCAGTCTGCCATTTATTTTTGCCTGTTCAGCAAGTCTGTCTGCCACATCTTTGCCATGTACTCCCGTATGCCCTGGACAGTCGCCATTCCTTTTATTCTTCAGTTTTACATCGCGTGAAAACAAACATTTGTGAACGATAGCCCATTTGCTGGTAAATTCATCATCATCATCATCATCATCATCTTCTTCTTCTTCTTCTTCATCGTTCGCTCAGACATGGGCATCAATCTCTCTCTCTCACAAATAACGGCAGTTCGTCTCAGATTTTCAGCATCACCGAAGTTTCTTTTCTTGGGTTGGTGGGTAATTTATCTCTAGTTCCCTCGCTCCCTCGCCTAGATGGTGCTGTGCTGTCCATTCTCCTATGTCATCTTCCCATCTACTTCTCTGTCTTCCACTTACTCTTTTCCCTTCCATCTTTCCTTCTAGTACCATTTTCAGTATATTGTTATGTCATTTAATATGGCCAAAGTATTTTTTTTCATCTTTATTTCTTTGAGAAGTTCACATTTGGAGCTGTTGTAAAACTTGTACATTCGTTCTTTTCATTCCCATTTTTATACGACCTTGTTTTCCGTAGAACCACATTTCTGCTGCATTAATCTTTCTCTCCAGCTTATAGTCCAAGTTTCTGCTCCATACAGTAAAACAGAGTAGATATAACATTTTACAAATCTTAATTTTGTTTTTATGGGCAGATTTCTGGATAACGACATTGTCTTCGTGCATTTGAATGTATGTTTTACCATCCCTATTCTTTTTCTTTATCTCACATCTCCTATCTGCCATCTTCAGTTAGTGTATGTCCTAGGTAGCAGTAGTTTGTCGCTTGTTCCGGTCTCTCTTTGTTTATGGTTATATCCAGCCTCTTTTTTTACGGTTATACCCAGCCTCTCTTGTTTACGGTTATATCCAGCCTCTCTTTGTTTACGGTTATATCCAGCCTCTCTTTGTTTACGGTTATATCTAGTCTCTCCTTGTTTACGGTTATATCCAGTCTCTTTTTGTTTACGGTTATATCCAGCCTGTCTTTGTTTAAGGTTATGTCCGTCTGTGGCTTCTGGTCTTTCCTGCTGAGCACCATTAAGATCTTGTTTGTTTTGATCTCAAGCCCTCTCTTCTCCCACCCCCATTCTTGTTGTGTATAATACCTGTTAGTTTCTGTGGGTTCTGTGGATTCTCTACTAGAAGACTGTATCATGTCGCTGTTTGTCAAAACGGAAAGCGTCTAGGCCCCTTACTTTTGTAATGCTACAGTATTTATTAAGTACTTTTCTTTTCAATCTTATCATGATTTTCAAGAGGAGGAAAAAAAAAAAGAAAACATCAGTGACCTCCTGTCAAAATATAACGATAACATACACACTTGAACAGTTTGCAAGACAGTAACTTTTGCTTTAATCATTCATCCGTGACGGCCCCGTCGTTGCGCTGTCATATGACGAATCTGCAAATTCTTGGACAGCTTTATATCCTCTGCGTGGTAACCGGAAACTTTGCTGACAAGCATGTGTGGTTTTGCTTCGACATTTTGTGCGGTCTTTTTGTGTGTGTGTGTGTGTTTTTTTTTTAATCAGATTTGTAGCTTTTCTTGTTTAGTCCGGATTACCAGGTTGTGTGGTTATTCCCGCCTCGATCTGGACACCATGTTTGCTCTGTCTTCCTTTATTTCGTTCTGTTTTTTTTTTTTTTTTCTGTTTGCTGCGTCTGTATTCATGGGTGAGAGCAGAGACACAGACTGCAGTCAGTCGACTGACGCGGACTTGATTGGGATTCCTCACTTTAAAGGCTCGACTTGGACTTGATTTTAACAAGAACAATAGCTACCCGGACTCGACTTGAACTTGATTTTAACAGTAGCTACTCGGACTCGACTTGAACTTGATTTTAACAGTAACTACTCGGACTCGACTTGAACTTGATTTTAACGTGAACAATAGCGACTCGGACTCGACTTGCTAACTGATATATTTTACTCAGTCAGCTCGGTGGTTTTATCAGTAAAGTAACAAACCACATTATTACATGGTTAGACCTTGAAAAAAAATCGTAAACAAAGCGCTTTAAGACATGAGAGACTGAAAAATGACAAGAGAATTGCCGGAGACTTGAACCACATTCTCCGGTAGGACGTCTAGCTAAGAGAGAACCGCGCACTGATCAACGTAGGCATCTAGCACCCTCCTTTTTAAAAGCAAAGGTGGTTTTATCTTAGCGCAGTAAGATAACATTAAAAAAAAAAATTCGAATGATGTTATTCCCCTGTTTGCAGTCGGACATATCCAGTTTGATTCTATGGTCTGTTTAGTTAGATTGTCTACTTTGCGTCTAGTCATTGTATAATAGTATGTTTTATTTTAGACAAAACATTGATGTCAAGAGAAAGAAAGGTATGCACAGCACGTAACACACAGTGGACAGACGTCATTAATTTGAAGGGCTTAAATCAAGGTTCCCTTACACTTCAGTGCCGTACTTGTCTAGTACAAACAGGAAGATGGTCTGAGGTTTAGAGCGAGTGTTGTTATGCGTGTCTAGTACAAACAGGAAGATGGTTTGAGGTTTAGAGCGAGTGTTGTTATGCGTGTCTGGTACAAACAGGAAGATAGTTTGAGGTTTAGAGCGAGTGTTGTTATGCGTGTCTAGTACAAACTGGAAGATAGTTTGAGGTTTAGAGCGAGTGTTGATATACGTGTCTAATACAAACAGGAAGATAGTTTGAGATTTAGAGCGAGTGTCGTTACATGCGTCTAGTACAAACATGAAGATAGTTTGAGGTTTAGAGCGAGTGTCGTTACATGCGTCTAGTACAAACATGAAGATAGTTTGAGGTTTAGAGCGAGTGTCGTTACATGCGTCTAGTACAAACAAGAAGATAGTTTAAGGTTTAGAGCGATATATTAAGTTTTTATTTGTGCAGCGACTTTCAAAATGTGGGAGGGAATGCACACGTGCTTCTGTTTCTCACAAACAGAAGAAGCTCATGACGTAAAAAAAAACTCGGAAACTAAATTCACAGTATAATTATCGCTGATTTCACACCGAAGATTAATACTGGTTCTTAACATTTATTACTGTTTAAAATGAAAACGAAGCAATTTTACTGATGAAACGTGTGATAAAGTGAGAAATAACGCATAATATAAATAAATATTGCCACTTTTACTATATTTATTTTACTTTTATTTTCACAACTTACAACCCCACGTGTGTGCTGTAATAACTGAAACCAACAGTCACGCTGCCCTTTGATCGACAGATATGAGATCTGACTTGAAGCATTTTATAAGGACTTGAGACTTGGCTTGAAACTGTTTGTAAGGACTGGAAACTTGACTTCAGATCTGAAGCTAAAGAGCTGAGAATTGACTTGAAGCAGCTTGAGACTTGACATCAGATTTGAAGGTGAAGAGCTGAGAATTTACTTGAAGCAGATATGGACTTGACGTCTGATGTGAAGGTAAAGAATTGAGAATTAACTTGAAGCAGCTTGAGACTCGACTTCAGACTTGCCAGGAAGGGCTTGAATGTACCTTTGGATTCGAAGTTATACGTATTTCTGGTTCATATCATACTTATTATCGCTCATTTCATATTTATTATCGTTCTTTCTTTTCGTTTTTCGTCTTCAGATATAAACTTTGTTGGGTTTTTTTTCTTCTCTGTCATAGGACGTCCCTAAATAAACTTTCCTTGTTTTTTAACTTGAACTGCAGCTCAATTTCTACATATAGTCTGAGTTGGTATATATGAGAAGATATTTTTCAACATTGCTTTTTAACAATTTTAATATTTTTTTTCTTATTTATAATATTGAAATGCATAAAATGGATCTCTGCTTATTTATCACTTAGGGACAAAAATACCGGCGAATGATGTAGTAGAACCTTTAATTAGTTTGGAAAATGCATTTTGGAAAATGAAACACGCGGATAACACTTTATACGTGTATAGCGCTTGTTAAGCTAAATAAGGAAAATGAAGGCTTTACCTTTAAATCAACAAAACCAAAGTACTACAAGGAAAAAAAAAACAGAAAAGATTTGATTTCGCCATGACGGTGAAAATTTCTAGGGGCATCAACGGCGAACTTGATGTAACAGGGAACCAGGAAGCGCATAGATTTTTTTTTCCTCCAGTAGATTCTTAGAGCATATGCAGAATATGTTTCTGATATTATATTATGTTATATTATGTTGTAGTGATTCTGAATTTGAGTTTGGGGGATGAGTTCCGATTATAATTATGACTTATTATTTCTTATTTCTCCTTATTTATCCTTATCTACTTTATCTCTTTTTCAACTTCTCCGCTTATTAGTTCTCTTCCTCATCTCGCTTCTCACTTCTTCGTCTTTTAACTTTAGTCATTCTAAAAATACTCACGGGAAAAAAAAAGTAAATGTGCAATGCTTTCAAAAAAGCACAATGAACGTGCTCATGTGATGACTGAAATAAGATTTGGCACACATTATGTTTGATTATCCAATAACAGATAACATTATAACTTTCATGACAGTCACATGTCACAAAATATCGCCGTCAAATGGCCGTCAGTGGAGATTTTATAGTGCTCGTGGCTGACATCACTAGCCTAAAGTAAATGAGATGGTGCCCAATGAAGTACAGCTGTGCCTGGAACACTCTCAGTTACCGAGCCTCTCCTGACGATCCTACCCGGGTTCTTTTCCTCTGTCAGCTGGTGTCCATTTAAACTCCCCTAAATAACCTTTGTGGCTGGAAAATGAAACTTATCATCTCATTCATTCTCTAAATCCTCTAACAATCAATAAATACCCAGAAAGCATAAATGTGATCCAGGAAAAAATAAGGGTTGGTTTATTAGCATCACCAGACACCACACACGCTTACACCAGATAACATATAAACACACACAACAGGTCTCTCCACACCAACTAAACAACACGCACGAGACGTAAGAGCACGCCATGACACATCAGCATGAAAACAATCAAAAGCCGCACTCCAAGCGACGCTCTTAACTTGATTTTAACTTCATTTTACTCATAGTATGCATCTTCATCATTAATTTAGAACTGGCTACACTCCCTTCATGCACATAGGAGCTAAGTTGCCAATTCACACATATCACATAAATACGCAGAGACTCTACCTGCGCCCAGCATACAAAACAGAGTGCAAATATGAAATGGTTCGACGACACATTAATTAAACCATGGTGACTCAATGATAATAATGAAAGACGAACACAGCATATCGTTATAAATCAAGATAATTAGACACTGAGCATCACACCCACATGCGCCACACATAAAACATAGAGAAATCCACACACGAAACATAGAGAAATCACATTCACAGTCTATAAATCAAAATTTAAACTTGGGATTCATGAAATATGATCATGAAAAGTTAAAATGATGAAAAATTATGCGTTCAACGTCTTAATTCACTAAAAACAATCATTAAACACTCAACACTTCTCGCCGTACATACTTACACAATTCTGCATCCGACATAAAAAAAAAACTTACGTATAAGAACGTCACCAACATGAGCTGGCTTGGAACAGCACCTGGGTTCATAGCTAGACAATCCTTGTATCCAACATCACAAATATATGTTTGATAACTTAGTCAGACATCTCAGACACGACATGGCTTCCCAAGAAATACATGCTGCCGCCACGAGGCTCAACACAAAGACTGCCGCTAACTCAACATATTACAACCACATGACCAACACGTCACAAGACCAACTGCAAAATAGGCCAAAACCTTGACCCTCCGAAACGGCCGAGTTTCGAAGAGCCAAGCCTAGCTCATTCCACATATATATTATACATTTCATTAACTCTTGTTTTTGGTTTGTAGCTATCGGTTTGATAGTAAAACTTCTGTTTATTTCTTGCAGATTTTTACCATCATCTGCCAGACTGATATAATCAACCACACAAACATCAACAAGATTTACCTCCTCATGATCCGCCTTGCCTCGTTCAACCCGATCCTGGATCCTTGGGTCTATTTGTTGGTCAGACGAGAGCTGAGGTGGAAAATCGTGTGTGTCTTCAAGTTTATCTTCCGCATAAGGAGACCTCCAGCTTTGTCCAGCACTGTTCAACAAAGTCATTTACTTCCAAGCCCGCTGCCAAAGCCAGGTTCAGAAATGTCGTGTCTGACATTTTGCTTCCACTGTCTGTGCGATCCTCCGATTCGGAAGTCGTCCGCCTCATTGGCTAAATCAAGCACTTTGCTGTCTGGCCGGACCAATGCCTCGCCTTCTTACATACGGCGAGTAGCTTCAGCGGACTCTGTCATGAATCGCCCCAGCGCAGGGGCCTGTATCATCCTCCAGCCTTCGCCTTCCGAGGAGCTACTACTACGAAAGTTCCCTCACTCTAAGTCTGGGATTGAGACATACAAAGTGACAGAATCGTCGCTTCCGCAACACAGAACGTGATAGGAGAAACCAAGGCCAGGGTCAATAATTTTTCAGGAAATAAAAAAAAAAAATGGCGCTTAAGACAATCATGTGGAGGAGCAACTCTGCAGTGAAATCGGTTGATCCCATGCGTGTACGAAGTGAAACTGAACTTCCATCAATATATATTTTTTAAAATTACCAACTATTAACAGTGTTGGATACAATGCTATGCAGCGTGACTGCACCAACGCTGTAATTAGCAAACATGGGCACAAATCAAACATTGAGAATGATTCAGTGACGTAACAGTCGAACATACATTAGTTTTTTTTGTTGTTTATTTTTGCATCTTTTTTTTATACTAAAGGTAAGATTTTGTTCATTAAATGGCAGTAACATGTGATTTTTATTACAGAGCAAGAAGGCGGACAGACGGATGTGTATATATTCTATGTGTAAAGATGCAAGAACGAGACATTTACTTTTGATATTCGTCTTTGTCAAACAAACGTAATGAAATTAAACACAGAAATGTCCTAAACAAATATAATCTATTTCCTAATTAAATGCATTATTTCACTTTACTTATATATATACAGAGACAGGTTCTAAGGACTGTTATAGCCGGAGGTGGATACGCTCTCCACTCCAATTAAATGTCTCCACGGCGTGCGTCTCAAATAGCCTCTGGCAGTAAAGTCCAGCTCCTGGCCTTCTCGTGGCGGAACTGTTTAATCTGACAGGAGAAGGGGTGAAGGCGAATATCTGACGCATGAAAACCAGACGTTTCGAGTAGATGAGAGTCATGTTTGGTAGCTCATCTGAGAGAAGGAAAACTCTAATTTAAAACCCGCTGCTGGCGAGATTCTTCGCCTGCCGTGCGTGGAGTGGGGCTCCTCCGGGCCAGTGAATAAAGGTACGAATGGGCTTGCCGCGCGGCGCTACCGTGGAAAAGGTGAAAGAAAGGATTAAGTGAAGTAATCAGTAGTCTCGAGGTCAGGACTGCTAAAATCACGGCACCTCTGCTCTGGAGGTCGGCTACGTCCTATATGCACCCTTACCGGGCGGATTGCCTGAAGCGGTTTAACCAAGGGGTTAAACTAAGACAGTGCTGGTGAGATTGTTCGTCTGCCACGCGTGGGGTGAAACTCCTCCCGGCCAATGAAGAAAATGCGATTAGGGTTGCCGGGCGGCACCGTTGCGAAAAGGTGATGGAAAGGATAAAGTTAAGATTAATCGGTATGACCATTGGTCTCGCGACGAGAGCTACTCATACCACTGCACCTCTGCTCTAGAGGCCGGTCACGTCTGATATACACCCATACTGGTGAAATATGCCTAAACCGGCTTAACCCAGGGGTGAAACTTGATGACTACTCATGTCATGGTACCTCCGCTCTAGAGGTCGAACACGCCCTAAACGCGCTCATACTGGGATAATATGCCTAAACCGGCCTATCCCAGGGGTAAAACCTACTAGTGGCGAGGATTCGTCCTCCTGGACAAAAGCTCCGTCCTGGTCACAACTAGGAAAGATAGTGGCCACGATCACAAAATGGTGAAATCGGAGGCACTGGACCAGTGCAGCCTAGATAGGCAACCACCTCTCACCTGACGGGGATATATACGTATCCTAATCACGCTGAGTTTTCCGGTGAGAAAGTCCAACACTGGACTAGATGGGCAACCACCTCCCACCCGACGGGGATATACTGATATCCAAAACACGTCGAGGTTTTCCGGTGAGAAAGTCCAACTCTAGATTAAACTGATGCAACAAAAACCACCGTGTCACACAATCCCGCTTCTGTGACCCACCGAGAATACAGGCCCAAGAGTAGCGATACTCTGAACCTCTTGTGGCCCTCTCAGGGAACTCTCGTGGCCCTCTCGGGGCCACAGGACCAATCAAGGACCACAGGAGTGAATTCAGTAGGATCACGGGGCGATGTTGGTGGTAGAAGCGAACGAAGAAGATATATATATATATATATATATATATACATATATATGTCATCATCATCATGCGCCGTGCCGACTGGAGTTGAGTATTATGCTTCTCCAGAGTACCCGATCCTTCATGCAGGCCATTAGCTCAGCTGGAGATCTCCTCTCACACCATCTCATCAGACAGATATCATTTCTCTTGGTCTTCCCCTGGCTCTTCTTCCCTCTATTTTTCCTATTGTTATAATATTTTCAATGCCCCCTCATTGCATGTCCTATGAAAGTACATTGGCTTTCTCTGTATATATTTTTTTTTTGGACAAGATTTTTGTCTCTCCAGTTCTTCTCAAACACTCTTCATTAGTTATTTTTGCTGTTCAAGGAATTCACAACATTCTTCAAACCACATTTCTACTGCTTCCAATGATTTTTGTGCAGACCTGTCTATTAGTGTCCAACTTTATTGCTCAATTTTGACCTTTTTATCACTCAGTGCAACATAAACTTTATAGACAAGTGTCGAAGTGTAGCACTGACGAGCACAAAACCGCCGAATAAAAACATTATAGACAGAAAGCTGTGCCCCAGAGTATATCACCAGACTTCCTAGAAAACATAGCAATTTTAAATGAGAATGGTGTACCCATTAAAGCATTCCTTATTTGAGGCGTCAATTGGGTCTTTAACACTCAGTGGAAGGTTATTAATAAGCTTGATTATGAGGCCGTTTATCACTAATAAATAATTAAATAAATAAATACATAAATAATAAATAAATAAAATATGTATAATTTACATTCGTTTTGTTCTCTCTAGTTATTCTTTTCTTTGTTCTTATTATTTATACTTGTATCGTTTAAAATTTTTGTTAAAAAAGTATCTTTTCTTGATGGCACTAATTTCTTGGCTGCTATCTTGAGGCGAATGAATCTGTAGATCACAAGCACGCACGTTTTGCTTCGGGTGCCAAGCCACGCCTACAGGCTGTCCATCAAGCATCACGTGATAATATAGACAAAAGATACACAGAGAGCATACTTTGAGTATGATATTAAAAAAAAAAACTGTCCCTTGCCAGTTGTTGCTGTATTTGTGTGGAGTGTTATTGCCTTCACATTTCTAGGTCACATCGTCGTGAGGTAGGGAGTCTAGTACCTGCCCTCACTGCCTTTGTATGCCCAGGCGAAACTCCCGATACTCATTTCTTGAGGTTACTACGACCCCGGTACAGAAAGAAAATCGAACTAGAAGAGCAAATCGAACGTGGAGAGTGAGACACAGCGAGAGATAGAGAGGGAGGATGAGAAAAAGAGAGAGAGAGAGAGAGAGAGAAGGAAAGCGAGACAGAAAGAAAGAGAGAGAAAACGAGAGAGAAAGAGAGACAGAAAGCGAGAGAAGGAGAGAGAGAGATGATGATGATTCTAAGATATTTTTTTTCTTTAAATCAAGTAAATCAATT
Source organism: Achatina immaculata (assembly GCA_009760885.1). Classification (NCBI taxonomy): domain Eukaryota; kingdom Metazoa; phylum Mollusca; class Gastropoda; order Stylommatophora; family Achatinidae; genus Lissachatina; species Lissachatina immaculata. The sequence goes on along the minus strand of CM019705.1, from coordinate 25,191,450 downwards.
TTCTGGTCTGTGGACCCCCCAAATATCCTTCCACGGACCCACCCAAGGTTAGGAACTAACGCTCAAAACAAATCCATGGGTGCTCCGAACTCCTCCTTGGAAGGTGGATCTTACTTCGAGTGCCTTTACTACGTAGCACCAGCAAGAATCTACTGACTAGAGCGCGGTTGCGTCAAGGGGACGTAACTCATCGATTTCAGTCAGAAACGCCGTGCCGACTTCGATTCAGACTATCCGGCCAAAGCAGGGAGATCTACTGCTACCAACTTCCACTACGAGATGGCACATGATGATGATGAAAGCATCCCACTTGCGTACATGATATGGGACTTTATATTCAACCGTAACTTTCAATGAGAGCTTGCCGTTTCTAATAAAAATCTTGAAGAGTCTCTTGTATATTCTTGTCCAGATATTAAATCATCGTTTTATTTCTCTTTAACCCCTTGAATTATTTCGCGTGACGCCCAAGAATAGGCTGTGTGTAGAAAACAAAGAAATTAGAAGGAAGACTACTCTGTAATTAAAATACCTGGGTTGGGTTAGAAATGTGCTACTTTTTTTCAGTTAATTTAGATTTGGCCTAAATATAACTCTAAACACTGATCCAACAAGATCTACCAACATGTTTACTTGTTTTGGAATAAAAGAGTTAATACTACGTCATATTATTTTTAAAATATGCTTGAGGCCAACTCTAAATTAGTGCTTTCTGTTATTTTTGTTGTTGTTGTTGTTGTTGTTCTTTCCCGAATACCAGGAAGATTAAACTTTTTCATTAGCACATCTTATATCCTACTATTACGTTAGTGAAACAAACCAGTATCGTTATTTTAAATAAGTAAAGAGGGATGGTTAAACTTCAGTGGTAAAAGTTTCAGCTTACAAAACATATGGTTGCAGGTTTCGAGGGAGTGGGGGTGGGGTTATTTTATTAAATTCGTGGCTGATGATCTCCTGGTTAATTAAATTGGATGACAAACTTTTTGTATGATCTCCCCCTGATCTCTTGGTTAACTAAATTAGATGATAAACTTTTTTGTATGATCTCCCGGTTAACTAAATTAGATGATAAACTTTTTGTATGATCTCCTTCTGATCTCTTGGTTAACTAAATTAGATGATAAACTTTCATATGATCTCCCTCTGATCTCTTGGTTAACTAAATTAGATGATAAACTTTTTGTATGATCTCCTTCTCATCTCTTTGTTAACTAAATTAGATGATAAACTTTTTGTATGATCTCCCTCTGATCTCTTGGTTAACTAAATTAGATGACAAACTTTTGTATGATCTCCCTCTGATCTCTTGGTTAACTAAATTAGATGATAAACTTTTTTGTATGATCTCCCGGTTAACTAAATTAGATGACAAACTTTTGTATGATCTCCCCCTGATATCTTGGTTAACTTAACGTAGATGACAAACTTTCGTATGATCTTCCGCTGACCTCTTGGTTAACTAAATTAGATGACAAACTTTTGTATGATCTCCCCCTGATCTCTTGGTTAACTTAACTTAGATGACAAACTTTTGTATGATCTCCCGCTGATCTCTTGGTTAACTAAATTAGATGACAAACTTGAAAATGGATGTCGGGTTTGTAACCTAAAACACTGAGGTAACTGAACATATGATAGTATGTTAGGAAAGAAACATGTTTACAGAAAGTTTGACCCATATACATACATAATCCACCTGCGACAAGGTTGTCCACTGTCTCTTGTGCCAGGCACTATGCCTGCTACTCCAGGCTATTGTGTCTCTTGATGTGGCCAAAGTACGTCAGCTTTTCTTTTTTTTTTTTAATGGTGTTAACGAGCCAGTTTTCTGCGACACATAATCGCATCAGTATCTCTTTAAGTTACTGTAAGGCAGCAAATACAGGCGATGTTGCAGGCTGGCCACCAAAGTCTGGCCATACCTAAAGAGTATTTGCTGACTGGATTATCAGCACTCAAATATGTCATAGCTTGGACATACAACAACGGCTGTATTTTTACTCTGCCACAGTGGTACAAAACTCAACACGTATTTGGATGATCCAAACAGTGTTTTAATTGTGAACATGATGATGATAGATTCTGCCAGTGCAACTGATGATGATAGCATCCAATAGCTCAAATTATCAGTGGGGACATACCTGGCAGCAGAAACTTAGGCCAGTTAGTCAACCTATATGAACTCTAAAACAGGAGAACTTTCTTGTCTCTTTTCAGTTCTAACTTAAGTCTTTTCTAACGCAAAACTCTACAGCTGGCTATGACAGTGAAGGCATTAGTCCATCTTAACTCTAAATTACAACAACAAAAAAAGACCCCAAAAAACAAACAAACTCTCCCCTTTCCAATTTCTCGTGCCCTCAAATTCCACATGGAGTCCTGTGCAAGAAGTCACCTATCACTGGAAACTTCTCCAAGCTTCTCGAGTCAGGGGAGATCAGCTCAGCTGAATTAGGTGTAGGTTAATATGAAAACAAGGCAAATAACCTCAGAACTCTTACAATTAAAGCACGTACATGTTTGCCTCACTTAAGCGTATGGCGTAATCTAGTGGTTGAATGAGTGTACGTGAGGTGACTCATACTCTAAGTAGTGATAAACTCAGCATATGACAACATCCAAACAAATGGGCACTTCTCTCTGACTTTCATCACTACTCTGGAATGATCATTTCATTGAAGAACAGGTCCACGCTTAAGCCCAGTTCCGAAATGTCACACACACATTCCATGTTTAAACACTTTCTCAGCTGTCATGTAGGCAGATACAGACCTCATACACTTCCAAATGTCCGTCCCCTAGCTTCCACATGGCTGTGTGTTGTGTTGGAGTGTGCAATACTTCTTTAATAGACTCCACCACCAAAGGGACTATGGTGATCCCTGCCCTGTTAGTCAGGCCAGGCCCATTACTAGGAGATCCCAACAGAGAAGTGGGACAGGGTACATGGCTTGCATACTTTTTCTCTAGCTCCTTTGGTCCTTTCTTCTCCACTCTTGCTACTGGAACGGGCTTGGCAGGGGCAAGGGGAGGTGATCCAGTTTGTTACTGGCTATAGGGCAGTGGTTTCCTCACCTGGGAAATGATGGCGTTTTCCAGGAAAGATATGACAGTATCCATCTGGAGATTTATTGCCATGTCTTAGAAGATGACAACTGGGAAGTTTCCTCCCCTGTTAGAAGGTGACAAACTGGGAAGTTGTCTCTCCTGTTAGAAGATGACAAATTGGGAAGTTGTCTCTCCTGTTAGAAGATGACAAACTGGGAAGTTGTCTCTCCTGTTAGAAGATGACAAATTGGGAAGTTGTCTCCCCTGTTAGAAGATGACAAACTAGGAAGTTGTCTCTCCTGTTAGAAGATGACAAAACTGGGAAGTTGTCTCTCCTGTTAGAAGATGACAAACTGGGAAGTTGTCTCTCCTGTTAGAAGATGACAAACTGGGAAGTTGTCTCTCCTGTTAGAAGGTGACAAACTAGGAAGTTGCCTCTCCTGTTAAAAGGTGATAAACTGGGAAGTTGCCTCTCCTGTTAGAAGGTGACAAACTGGGAAGTTGCCTCCCCTGTTAGAAGATGACAAACTGGGAAGTTGTCTCTCCTGTTAGAAGGTGACAAACTAGGAAGTTGCCTCTCCTGTTAAAAGGTAACAAACTGGGAAGTTGCCTCTCTTGTTAGAAGGTGACAAACTGGGAAGTTGCCTCAGCTGTTAGAAGGTGACAAACTGGGAAGTTGCATCCCCTTCTTTATGTATATACTGAGAACCACCAGAATCCGACCTAAGATAGGAACAGGGTAATGTATTCTAACACTATTTATGGCTATGAGATATCACTACGGTGACTGTAAACAAAACAAAGTTCATGGTGATGTTATTCTTCTGTCTCTCTGAACTGTGAGCATGGCGTTCCTTGGAGCCGACGTGGTGAAGGTGGCACAGCATCTTGTCAGACTGGCAGAGGGTTACAGTGGCTATTTTAGATTTCTAAACACAGGAGCAAACAACATGTGGGAAGATTTCTAAACACAGGAGCACACAACATGTGGAAGATTTCTAAACACAAGAGCAAACAACATATGGGAAGATTTCTAAACACAGGAGCAAACAACATGTGGGAAGATTTCTAAACACAGGAGCAAACAACATATGAGAAGATTTCTAAACACAGGAGCAAACAACATGTGGGAAGATTTCTAAACACAGGAGCACACAACATGTGGAAGATTTCTAAACACAGGAGCACACAACATGTGGGAAGATTTCTAAACACAGGAGCAAACAACATATGGGAAGACTTCTAAACACAGGAGCAAACAACATATGGGAAGATTTCTAAACACAGGAGCACACAACATGTGGGAAGATTTCTAAACACAGGAGCAAACAACATGTTGGAAGATTTCTAAACACAGGAGCAAACAAAAAGAAAGAAATTCAAATCCTGCTGTAAAAAATTCTGTGTCATCTCCTGCACTTTAATCATTTTTCTCTCCTCTTCTACAGGTCAAAATGTTAACAATAACTGCAGAGAATGGCAATGATGTACATATACATACATGGGAATTTGAAAGATGTCTGAAAAAATGCTACTCTCCTGAGCTATGTAATACAGAATTTTTGACTGGAAAAAAAAAATGCTACTAAAGATTCTTGAGCTAAACAATTTAAAGTTGCTAATTTTCTTGAGCTAAACAATTTAAAGTTGTTAAGTTTCTTGAGCTAAACAATTTAAAGTTGCTAAGTTTCTCGAGCTAAACAATTTACAGCTGCTAAGTTTCTCGAGCTAAACAATTTACAGCTGCTAAGTTTCTTTAGCTAAACAATTTACAGCTGCTAAGTTTCTTTAGCTAAACAATTTACAGCTGCTAAGTTTCTTTAGCTAAACAATTTACAGCTGCTAAGTTTCTTTAGCTAAACAATTTACAGCTGCTAAGTTTCTTTAGCTAAACAATTTACAGCTGCTAAGTTTCTTGAGCTAAACAATTTACAGTTGCTAAGTTTCTTTAGCTAAGCAAAAACAGAGTTGGTAAGTCTATGAATTGAAAAAAAAAAACCCACTACTTACATTAAAACATATGACATTATTTCAGTCTGACTCTATTTATTACAAGTAAAGCCCATTAACCCTTTTATATTTTTTTTTTTCTTTAGAAAATTTGTTGGACATTTGGTTAAGATTCTGAAAACTGAAACTATGAATATGAAACATGAAATTAATTCAAGTTAAGTTAACGACTCCAATTTTAAATATTCACCGTATTAACGTCGCACTGAAATCTGACTTTTAGATCTCTGCAAATCAAATGACAAAAGAAATGAAACAAATGATTAGAGTTGCAGACAATCTGGTCTGTAAGGTACTTCTTCACTAAATTTGATAGGAAAGAACTGTGATACATCTTTACAGCCATGATTTAGAAGATTTCACTAGACTGTTCATTCACAAATGTGAAGACATTCATTCCACATTTTAGCCCTGACAGAAGACTCCCCTCACATGCAGTAACTCATGCTCAAGTGCAGCATGATGATGATGATGATGATGATGATGATGAGATGTATGCTTCAATGATTTTTTTTTTCTGTTAGAAGTCATGATTTTTTTTATATAACATAAACAGCTAATTTGAGATTTAACCCAAGCATAACCAGTTTCACCTGAACAACCGCACGTACAACCGCCAACCGCTCTCAGACCAACAAATTGTGGGTGGGCTTCTTCCCTGGCCAGGCCTCCTTGGCATACTTCTTCTTCTTTGGTTCCTTCGGCCCCTGCTCCTCCACTCCCGCCACCGGGATGGGCTTGGCGGGAGCGAGGGGGAGCGGGGCCGGCGTGTTAAAGTCCACGTCTGGGGCCAGGTTGGGCACTGGGAGGCCAAGTTTTGCTGCAATGCTCAGAGGGTTGGCCAGCATGGAGCCGGGGCCCGAGGTGGGCAGGTCCCCATATAAGCTGTGTGTGTTGACTGTGTTCTTGTGCGTGTGGCTATCAGATGAGGAGCTTATAGACATCAGATCCAGCTTTCCTCTCTGTGAACACAGTAAAAGAGTATTACAAACCAACTGCTGCAAAATGACAACTGAAAAAAAAAAACCCCAAAATAAAGCACTTCTAGTATAATTATATTATTGTACGTGCGCATGCATACATGAGTATACATACACAGAATCACCATAATAAAAGTCTGAAGAACTACTCTGATTAAAAATGGCTTCCTTCAAGCTCATAAACATCATTCTGTTACGAGTTTCAGCTTTATCTCAACATACTACCATTCTCTCTAAAGAAAAGAAAAAAAAAACAGAAAAAAAAAATGTACGTCCTGTAGCATTTGCATGCCGTATGCTGTAGCAAGGGTGTGAAGTGTTAGTGCCTTCACATTTCTAGGCCACCACAGCATCTGAGGTAGGGGGTGCCAGCACCTTGCTTTCACTGTTTTTATTTTCCTAGGGTAAACCCCCCCCCCCCAGGACCCATTTTTTTTTTAGGCTGGGATGAGCCCAATGTTGGTCAGTCTGAAAAAATTCCTCCTGAGTTTGAAATCAAACCAGGGAGCTACTGATGCAAGTGCAGTAACTACAATATTTTTAAAAAAAAACAAAACATAAAAAAAATTATTTCTTGAACTGGAACATTCCCTGAAGGAGTCCTGCAGCCTGGATACTTCCAGCTCAGAATACCCATACCTCTCTTGATACAACATTTCCAGGTTGATGGACTGGCAGGAGGACCTCTAACCCCGCCAGCATGTACCCTGGATCTTACCCCCATGTGATTTTTGGCTGTGGGGTAACGTCAAGGAACATGTGTATGCCTCTTACATCTTACATCCTTCCTGCGCTGCTAAACGTCGCACAGGGCCTGCATGGTAGTTCGCCAAGATTTCCTGTCCTCGACGAGTTTTTCAATCTCATCAAGGGATGTTATGCCTACTGTACTGGCCTCTCTTAACAATGCCCTCTTTAGAGTTTCACATGGTCGACCTGTTTTTCTCCAGCCTGTTGTGTCCACTTGATAGCTTGTTTGAGGATCCTCTGATTGTTTCTTCTCATCACATGACCAACATATGTCCATCTTCTTTTTCTGATCACTCATGAGACAGGTTGTTGTTTGCTTATCTGTCTTACCTCTGTGTTGTTCTTGAATTTGTTACACTTTATACTGAGTATTTTCCTTAGGCATTTGGTTTTGAAAGAGCCTAATTTCTTGTCTATTTCTTTAGTTGTTTTCCAGCTTTCACATGCATAAATGAGATTGGACATTACATCTGAATTGAATAATCTTAACTTAGTCTTTGTGCTTATAACTTTTGAATGCCATATGTTCTCAAGATTCTTGAAGGTCAATGCTGCTTTTGCAATTCGAATTCTAACTTCCTTTCTGGTGTCACCATCCTGGTCTATGTAGCTTCCGAGATATGCAGAGTGGTTTACTTCTTCAACAGCTGTTCCTTCTACGTATATTTTAGTGTATGCCACCAAGCCACATGATATTCACTATCTCAGAGAACGTATTACAAATATCATGACAACAATACCAGCAGAAATATATTTCACAGCTCTGCAGAGAATCATGGGATAGGTTTCAGAAATGAGTTGACGCCGATGGTGAAAAAGCGGAGACCCCCGTGAATTAATGCGAATAGTGCCATATAGTACCATAACACTTTTTTTTTAAACCACCCTGTATTGATATATTTTAGTTACAGATAGCCAAAAACTTTTCCTTTTAGTTTCCGTATGAATAACGTCTTGTTCCCTAGGAACCAAGTCCTCTGTTTCTGTTCTCTCTAGACCACTGTTGTTCTATAACATGGCCAAACAAGAACAATTTCTTCAGCGAGCCCCATCTCTTTAAAGATCAGCTGCTTCATGCCCAAATGATCCACAAAGATAAAATGTTGACAGTTACACCAGATGTCACATGGTGGTTTGGAGAGAACTGACAATGGGCTTGCACTCTATTTGCTGCTAATGACATAAGTAACAGCAAGTGAATGTGCATCAACAGATGGCATGTTTTGTAAAAAGTGAATCATGCCCAGACTTACCTTGTTAGGAATAACAGTGGTCTGAACCAGATTTCTAAATCGTCCAATGGATGGATCTATGTCCTCTGTATCAAAATAAATCAACAAATGAAGTGCAAGTTACAATACAAGCAATACTTCATGACCATTACACTTCATGATCATTACATTTCATGACCATTTCACTTCATGACCATTACACTTCATGACTGTTACACTTCATGACAGTTACACTTCATGATCATTACACTTCATGACCATTTCACTTCATGATTGTTACACTTCATGACCGTTACACTTCATGATCATTACACTTCATGATCGTTACACTTCATGATCGTTACATTTCATGATCATTACACTTCATGATCGTTACACTTCATGACCATTACACTTCATGATCATTACACTTCATGATCATTACACTTTACGACTGTACACTTCATGATTATTACATGCATTCAAAATAACACCAAAAAGACCAATCCAAGTCAGAACAACATGTGATGTAGCAACAAAGATCTCAAAAAAACAAAAAACAAAACAAAACACAAAAAAAAAAAAGACTGACATCAAGTCAAATAACATAAAGACTTTGGCAGCTTCTTTAACTTTCTCGACTTAAGTGTGTTTCTCTGTCAGCTCCACCGCCTCAAGGAACACATCAATCCTCAAATCCTAGATCAGGCTGAAGCAAAAGGAAAACCTTTTTTTAACAGAGGAACTTCCAAGAAGACGGACAATAGCTGGACAAGATGCAGGCCACTGGTCATGCCATCTCTGATCCTGAACAAAACGAATTATTTAAGAATGGTTTTCAAATTCTCCTGCTCCATGGACCCTTTTAGCCATACATCTGAAGGTCAATCCCCCACTGGCTGGGAACCCTTGATTTACACTACACAAATTTATATGCATTAAGTTTAAAACAAAACAACAAAAAAAAAACCTCATAAAAAAATAAAACAGGAAAGTAAAGCAATTGTGCTTGAAAAAGAACAATCACGGATGACAGTTCTCAGAAAACTTATCAAGAAACTGAAAGGAACCCAGCCACAAAGTCTCAAGAGATTCTTCCGACTACAAAGGAAAACAATGCGACGCAGAAAGATCCATTAACAAGTGACATGAAAGGGGCAATTCATTCATTAGAAATCTGTGCGGACTGACCCAGCTCATACATCCCTACACTACCTAGTTTTAGGTATTTCTGATCAGCCATGTTACATTTTCTTTCCTGTGCCACACGGTCAGTCCTTTCCTTGTGTCTTTTGGTCAGTCATTTTCCTGTGGCATCTGGTCGGTCTTCTTCTTGTGGCACTTGGTCAACATTTTTAAAGTCTGTTCAGATATTCTTCTCTTTGGCCCTCCTTTTATTTTATCCCTTGAGTTTTCAAGCGACAGCCAGGCTCTCTAAAGTCTGTTTTCTCATGACATGTTCAAGAATTTTTTTTTCCCTAATCTTTTTCCTCATGGTTTCAAAGCTCTGTGTCTTCTCTGAGAAAGACTCACATCTTACATCCTTCCTGTGCTGTTAAATGTCACAAAAGACTTACATTATGTGTGAATTCGATGCAAGAAAAAACAGATACCCTGTCTTCACTGGCTAGCAAAACAGGACTTGAAATTAACAAGGAAAAAACAAAAATGATGGAACTTCCCATTAATCAAGATGGAAAAATATACGTAGAAGGAACAGCTGTTGAAGAAGTACGCCAATCTGCATACCTCACCAGCTACACAGACCAGGATGGTGCCTCCAGAAAGGAAGTTAGAATTCAAACTGCAAAAGCAGCACTGACCTTCAAGAATCTTGAGAACATATGGAATTCAAAAGTTATAAACACAAAAACCAAGCTAAGATTACTCAATTCAAATGAAATATCCATCCTCATTTACACATGTGAATGCTGTAAAACAACTAAAGAAGTAGACAAGAAATTAGATTCTCTGAAAACAGAAGTCCTCAGGAAATTACTCAGTGTAAAGTGGAACGAATTCAAGAACAATGCAGAGATAAGACAGATGAGTGAACAACAACCAGCTTCATGGGTGATCAGAAAAAGGAGATGGACATATGTTGGTCATGTGATGAGAAGAAACAAGCCAGAGAACCCAAAAACAAACTATCAAATGAGAACACAACAGGCTGGAGAAAAAGAGGTCAACCATGAAAAACTCTAAAGAGGACACTGTTAAGAGAGGCCAAATTAGCAGGCATATTAAAATCCCTTGATGAGGTTGAAAAGCTTCCTGAAAACAGGAAAACTTGGTGAACTACCATGCGAGCTCTATATGATGTTTAACAGCACAGGAAGGATGTAAAATAGTTCGCCATGTTTTCCTGCTTTCTGCAAGTTTTTTTCAACCTTGTCAAGCCATCTTATGCCCACTAACTGAATCTCTCTCAACATTTTCTTTAGAGTTTCAACATGGTTGACCTCTTTTTCTTTCTTCTTTGGCATTTTGACATGTGATAGCTTTTACATACTTGGGTTTCATTGTTTCTTCTCATTACATGACAATATATGTCCACTTCCTTTTTTCTGATCACTGATGAGACAGGTTGTTGTTGGCTGTCTTTCTTATCTCTGCCTTGATCTAGAATTCATACCACTGGGTACTTTCCTTAGATATATACAGTAAATATCTCTTGCTATGTTCAATCGTGTACTCTGGAGAAGTATAAAAGCCAATGCCAGTTGGCACAGCACCTGATGATGATGATGATGTTCAATCAATCCCCACAACATCAACAAATGCTAAAACTCACAGACTAACTCTGAGCATGTTCTAATCAAAGAGGTAACAGTACTAAGAGTGAAAGTCTTGTGATCATAAGACCAAAAACAGAACAAAAACAGATAAACAAAAAGACAACAGTACTAAGAGTGAAAGTCTTGTGATCATAAGACTGAAAACACAACAAAAACAGATAAACAAAAAGATAACAGTACTAAGAGTGAAAGTCTTGTGATCATAAGACTGAAAACAGAACAGAAACAGATAAACAAAAAAAGACAACAGTACTAAGAGTGAAAGTCTTGTGATCATAAGACTGAAAACACAACAAAAACAGATAAACAAAAAGACAACAGTACTAAGAGTGAAAGTCTTGTGATCATAAGACTGAAAACACAACAAAAACAGATAAACAAAAAGATAACAGTACTAAGAGTGAAAGTCTTGTGATCATAAGACTGAAAACAGAACAGAAACAGATAAACAGAAACAGATAAACAAAAAAAGACAACAGTACTAAGAGTGAAAGTCTTGTGATCATAAGACTGAAAACACAACAAAAACAGATAAACAAAAAGATAACAGCACTAAGAGCAAAAGTCTTGTGATCATAAGACTGAAAACAGAACAGAAACAGATAAACAAAAAAAGACAACAGTACTAAGAGTGAAAGTCTTGTGATCATAAGACTGAAAACACAACAAAAACAGATAAACAAAAAAATAACAGTACTAAGAGTGAAAGTCTTGTGATCATAAGACTGAAAACAGAACAAAAACAGATAAACAAAAAGATAACAGTACTAAGAGTGAAAGTCAACCATGAAAAACTCTAAAGAGGACACTGTTAAGAGAGGCCAAATTAGCAGGCATAATAAAATCCCTTGATGAGGTTGAAAAGCTTGCTGAAAACAGGAAAACTTGGTGAACTACCATGCGAGCTCTATATGATGTTTAACAGCACAGGAAGGATGTAAAATAGTTCGCCATGTTTTCCTGCTTTCTGCAAGTTTTTTTTCAACCTTGTCAAGCCATCTTATGCCCACTAACTGAACCTCTCTCAACATTTTCTTTAGAGTTTCAACATGGTTGAACTCTTTTTCTTTCTTCTTTGGCATTTTGACATGTGATCTCATATGTTTCATAAGACTGAAAACAGAACAGAAACAGATAAACAAAAAAGACAACAGTACTAAGAATGAAAGCCTTGTGTGAACATTACCGATCATAAGATTGAAAACAACAACAAAAGAAAAAGATAAACAGAATTACTGCTACCACATCAAGAGCCAGAAGCTTCTGGCCTGAAATATTTACCACAGATTTCAAAGACAACAGAGACCTTGATGTCAAGGAATAAACTTTGTGTGGAGACATGAAAAGCCAGACATATTGGAAAACAAAACATGAGGAAAGACTAAAATAGAACCAAGAAAAAAAAAAAAACACAGAAAAATGAAACTGTGGTACAGCAGAATGAACACAGAACAAAAAAAAAGCATGACAGTTTCTGAAGTTTCATGGGCCAAGAAGAAAAGAAAAGAAAGTAATTTTAAAAGGAGGAGATAACTTCTACAATGAAGAAGCAGTTCCCTGCTCTTCATAAAGGCAACCCTACTCTGTCTATTATTAATATTTCAAAAACTGGTACCTGGATTGATTATTTCTTCTTCGTCTGCAAAGCCTACATGTGTACTTCTGTGCTTTCGTTTCAGTGGGTTCGGAACATCTGGCATATCGGCTACTGAGATGAGGCGCCGATTGTGGGCTGTGTTGAATTCTGTCAAGTTCTGGAAGGTGTAAACAGAGTGCAATTATAAAACAGACATAAACCTGTGGTTGTTGTTTTCTTTCATAAACCTGTGGTTCTTGCTTTCTTTTATAAACCTGTGGTTCTTTCTTTCTTTCATAAACCTGTGGTTCTTGCTTTCTTTCATAAACTTGTGGTTCTTGCTTTCTTTCATAAACCTGTGGTTCTTGTTTTCTTTCATAAACCTGTGGTTCTTGCTTTCTTTCATAAACCTGTGGTTCTTGCTTTCTTTCATAAACCTGTGGTTCTTGCTTTCTTTCATAAACCTGTGGTTCTTGCTTTCTTTCCCGTACATTTTTCAGATGAGAAAATGTACACATGTAACAAAACATTAATATTTATGGTGTCAGAAGTGTGACAATAAGCTAGGGTGTGGAGCCTCACAAAAATTCAAACCACAAAGACATGGCAGAATGAAAAGGTCCAAAAGGATGCCACTGGAACTGAATCTCAAACTTCAGTACAATCAGGAACTTTTAAGCCATGAAATGACAATCCAGTTATGGCTTTTTTTTTCCACATTTCCCAGAAGAAGGGACAGTACTGCTGTATGAAACACTTAGCTTTGTTTGCATCACACAGGAGAAAGGACAGGTTTGCTGCATGAAACACTTAGCTTTGTTTGCATCTCACGGGAGAAGGGACAGGATTGCTGCATGAAACACTTAGCTTTGTTTGCATCTCATGGGAGAAGGGACAGGATTGCTGCATGAAACACTTAGCTTTGTTTGCATCTCATGGGAGAAGGGATAGGATTGCTGCATGAAACACTTAGCTTTGTTTGCATCTCACAAGAGAAGGGACAGGACTGCTGCATGAGAATCTCTGGATGACTGACCAGTGTGGCTATGTCTGTCACTGTATTATGAAGTTTTTGGCTGTACTTTGAGAATTGTCGACATGTTACGTTCAAAGTCTTGATTACCTGTTTGTCTGGAATGGAAGTTTTATATCAGCTGTATGGCCTCCCCCTGGGAACAATTGTGTTAAGAGCACACTTATCTTAACATAGTCTTAACAGGGAACATAGATCTGTTTGCTTAAAAACTCTTGACCTACTTCTGTAGCCCAGAAACCTGTAGCAATCAACACTAATTGTAATTGTTATTTGTGTAAAATGTAATGTCAGGTTGGTGGACGGATGGGGACATGGAGATCACCAGCAGTGATGAGGAAAATCTGGTGTGAAACCAATGAATCCGGGACATGACAAGCCTATGGGTCTTTACAACAATGGCTATCAGAACGATGTAAACAAAACAGAGCCAGCAGACTATAGGTGGCGGGGAATGGATATCGCTGAAGCACTCATCGGATTCCTCAACCCAAAGTCGGAGTGGAACTGTCTCAAAGTTGTCTGGCCACCCGGCGTTGCCCGCTGGATCTGATATGGAGAAAGGGCTTAAGTACAGCCACCAGAGGCTGGTAAACAAAGTTTTGTCCAGGCCAGCCTACACCACTGTCTTCACAGCAGTCCCAGCAAGACCACAGTCTGCCCTAGCAAGGAAAAGTACTGAAGCTGGAGGTACCCAGCCAAAAAGTGCATCGCAAAAATCAGGGTACCATGCATCATCACCGATGTGTGTACAAAGAAGAAAAAGAAGCTGACTGTTTGATGGCTAAACTGAAGACCAGTAACTCAACACATTGCTCAATGTATTCACTAAGTTTGACAAGCTAAGAAATGACATCATAAGACAGATGGTAGGAATAATATCATGTCTATGGCACACAGAGAAGCAATCAAGTGGTTCAGCCACTTAATGAGAATGACACACTCACAGCCAGCCACGAGACCCTTCAACCAAAGAACTACAGGACACAGATCAAGAGGAAGACCCATAGAGAGATGGATAGATGGTATCAGAGAGACACTCACAAATTATGACATGACCATCACTGAGGCCACTCTTTTGGCCCCAAAACACCAACTACATCTCCCCTCAACACTTCACAGTACAAGAAGAAGGATAAATTAAGCAAGTATCCGTTATCTAGCCGGTAACAATTATCATCAAGTTTCAGCCAATAAACTTCACCTCATCATATTGTCAGCACTGGACTAGTTTGTTTATTACACTGTGATGTTTCAATGAAGGGAAAGAACCAGGGAATCATCTGAATAGTGAATATTAATTCAGAGTTATTCACCTTTGCTGCACCAGGCTGGGTTGTACAGATGGGGCTGCAAGGTGCACTTCTCATTAGTGGGATTTTGATTACCACACTGGAGTGCTGAACTTCAAAACTTGAACATTCTTACAAACATTGCTCTCTTTGCTTTTTGGCTAAGTCAGTGTTTCCCAATGTGGGATGCCATATTGGGGGGGGGGGGATACTTTTGGGAGCAATTTTAATATATTTTACTTCTTTATTTTAATATATTTTACTTTTTTATTTTAATATATTTTACTTTTTTATTTTAATATATTTTACTTCTTTCTTTTAATATATTTTACTGTTTTTTAGAACTCAAAATCTCTGAGGTGTTGAGGTGGAACATGATCCAAAAGAGATTGGGAAACATTGGTCTAAATCGATGATTCTCAGCATGGAGGCAGGTGTCCTCAATGAAGAATTCCAAGGGGGGTGGGGGGATTTTACCACTGTAAAAGAAAGTATAACGGTGAAAATCCCTTTCCAGATGATGATTTAATATACAGGCAATGATTTGGGGACAGCCTGGGTTTAAAAAAAAAAAAACAAAAGAGGGAGGACTGGGACCCAAGATGCTGAGAACCACTGGTCTAAATGTTTTGTCTGACTTGTTAAAAAGTTCGCTGACCTGTTTATTTTCAAGCTTATGTCTAGGAACCTGCAGACCTTTGCAACCAAAAGAAAAAGAAAAAAAAAGAGCAAGGATAAAAAACCCCAAAAAAAAGCAAAGAAAAGCAGCAACATTTCAACATTTTTAAATTAACATGGTCATTGACAGTAAAGTTCTAATCACCTCAGACACTTTAAAAAATAAAAAAAGGAAAAAATACATACAGACTGAAAACAAAACAAAACAAAACAAAACAATTATATCTAAAAATCAACTTCACAGAAAAAAAAAAAAGAAAAAAAATCAAGTTCTCACGTCAAGTTCTGTCTCGGACTCTGGCAAACCAAGGAGGTTCCCATCTGAATCATCTCTCTTTCCTTCCTTGTCATCCAGACCCGTGGAACCTATCTGCGGCCTCTCTCTGATAACATAGATTCTTGTTGACGCCCCAAAATGGATCTCGCTGTCTATTGGAATTTGTTGCGGCTTCTTTGATTCAAGACGTATGTGCCCTATGAAAGTTCCATGAGCTGAACAGATGAAAGAACTAAGGTGAACTGCAACATTTCATAAGGTGAACTGCAACATTTCATAAGGTGAACTGCAACATTTCATCATTGTAAAAGTTTTTTAAAAAGACTTATTTAAAACTGGTGCTTTCCCAAAAAGGATCTCATGAGACCATAGGAACTTATCTTCTCTCATCTGCAGTGTTCACTTCTCTTTAGTAATTGAGATACAGAATGCAGCTTCACTTCATTTCCTCCAAATTTTACCGAACTCTCTATTTATCAATTCTCCCAATATCTTCCACTTGTACAGGGCTTTTTTGTTCTTCAGACAAAAGTTTAAAATGGTGAGACCAAGAGTTTCTTAGTAATGTGAGAAACAAGTGACATTTCAGCAAAATGCCTTCTTGAGTACTTAACATTTAAGTTACTTTCCAAGGCTTTCCTGCAGCAACTTAGTACACAGAACAAATCTTCAGTCTAGAAAGAAGTATCGAATCTAAGTGTTTCCTTTAGCTGGGCCATTGCTAAAATGCATTAATGATCACATAAGACTTGTTGCCCGGACAAAATTCAACCTGCTATAGGGTCTTGTTAAGGTTCTATAGCCTGGCTCTTTGACCAGGTCTGACTGAGTAAGTCTGCACACACTGCAATCTCATGGTGGACATGTTCCCTACTCTTGTAAGGTTTATGTTTAGGAGTTCAGCTTCTGCTTGGGAAAAAAAAAAAACAGAATATATCGGGCAAAGGTAACATTTCAGAAAATGAAAACTTGTGCATTCCATCTTTGTCAACAGACACTACGAAAAGAGTCTTGAAATGCTATATCAAACCAGTATTACTAAATGGGAAAGATCCATGGTCATATAATCATTAACAAAAAGAACAATAAGAACATTAGAGGGAACTGAAATCTGGTTCCTACAAAGAACGTTAAGAATACCACGGAACAGCTAAAATAACAAATGAAGAATCCCCAAGAAAAGCCAGCGAGAAACTAACCTCAATGAACACACTTCAGGGGATACAGTCTAGTTTCACTGGCCATATAAATGAGAAGAGGAGGAACTGAATATACCTTGACTACAGGGAAAACTGTGAGAGCAGGAAAGGGAGAGCCAGACCAAAACAGAAAATCTTGGATGGCTTGACAAACTGGCACGGGAGAAGCAAAACAACAGAACTCTTGGAAAACATGAAAGACTGGAAGCTGCGGGGAGACTTGGCTGTCGATTCTTCAAGCATGGCACATGATCATGAGAGTCTTTAAAGTAAAAAATTAATTTAATATCAAGTGGAACGCAACAGGCTGAAGAAAAAGAGGCAGACCACGTGAAATTGTAAAGAGGCATTGTTAAGAGAGGCCAAATTAATGGGCATAAAATCCCTTGATGAGGTTGAAAGGCTCGCCCAAAACAAGAAAAATTGGCGAACTACCTCGCGAGCCCTATGTGACGTTTAATGGCACGGGAAGGATATAAGATATGGGGGGGGGGGAGGAGAATATCAAGCATACTCTGAAACAAATGGCTAATTTCAGCTGTGGTTAGATCATGAATTTAGCCTCACTTCAAAATGAAGTGAATATCACCAAACAATACTAAACTCAACACAACCTTTGAAATAAACCTTAAACTGAAGCATAAAAGTTTAGTTCAGAAACTGATTTATTATAAATTTATCCCATTTTTAAAAATATGAGATAATAAACACGTATCACTGTGCATAGGGGACACCAGACAGCAGCATAACAAGACAGCCATGAGCATGTAATCATAAGGGAAGTAGAAATCGAGGAAGACTAAGAAATACTCGGGAAGAGAAATTACGACAGTGCTCAGAGATACGGGACACACGTGGAAGGAAGCAAAGAATGATTCCAAGAACAGGGATGACTGGAGAGCCTTTATCCGTGGCCTATGCTCCCAAGGGAGTGAAAGGCTGTGGTGATTTTTGTGTGTACGGACATGTATGAGAATCGTATACAGTTTAGTCACAAATTAGAGCCCAAGTATATGGCTCTGAATCAGAACTTCCACCTCCCCCTGGGAACAACTGTATTAAGAACACACTTATCTTAACATAGTCTTTGTGAGACAGGGAACATAGATCTGTTTGCTTAAAAACTCTGACCTACTTCTGTAGCCCAGAAACCTGCAGCAATCAACAGTTGTAATTGCAAAAATGTAATGTCAGGATGGATGGGGACACGGAGATCACCGGCGGGGATGAGGAATGCCTGACGTAAAACCAATGAATCCAGGACGTGACGAGCCTATGGGCCCTCTACAACAATGGCTATCAGAATGAAATAAACAAAACAGACCCAGCAGACTATAGGTGGAGAGGAATGGATATCACTGAAGCACTCATCAGATTCCTCATCCCAAAGAAGGAACGTCTCTGTGGAACTGTCTCAAAGCCATTGGGCCTGACGTGGAGAAGGGGCTTTTACAACCACCAGAGGCTGGAAAACAAAGTTTCGGCCAGGCCAGCCTACACTTCTGTCTTCATGGCAGTCTGAGCAAGACCACAGTCTGCCCTAGCAAAGACGGAGGTACCTAGCCAGAAGGTGCATTGCAAAAATCAAGGTATGACGCATTATTGCTAAATGCGTACGAAGAAGAAGGAGAACTTCTGCCGTGACCTCAGGTATCAAGGTAACACAGAGAATCAATATCTTAAATAATGATCAAAATGATACTAGTACCATCACTTACTGGGGGCAAAAACGTCCATTTTGGCAGTTTGTGAACAGAACTGACATTTTGGCAGCTTGTGACTCATAACTGACATTTTGGCAGCTTGTGACTCATAACTGACATTTTGGCACTTTGTGACTCATAACTGACATTTTGGCAATTTGTGACTCATAACTGACATTTTGGCACTTTGTGACTCATAACTGACATTTTGGCACTTTGTGACTCATAACTGACATTTTGGCAGCTTGTGACTCATAACTGACATTTTGGCACTTTGTGACTCATAACTGACATTTTGGCAATTTGTGACTCATAACTGACATTTTGGCAGTTTGTGATTCATAACTGGCATGCTAGAGTCAGGGTTGGTGAACCAAAGCTGACCAGGACCCTATCTCATCTCACCGTTGGCACCATCCCCAACCCCCTCACAGCGGCAGACCTAGCCAGGCTAATAGAGCAGGGATCACCACAGTTGCCATGGTGGTGGAATCTGCTAAAGAAGTACTGCAGACACCCTACTTTTCAGTTCCGTGTAAGGACAGCCATAAATGCCACCCAATTCCCACACAACGCTGCGCCTCAGCACCCTTCACAGCACTACCTGGCTGCAAAGAACAAACACTGGCTCATACTTCCAGGGAGACAGAAGATTAGAAAGAAGAAGAAGAGCATCACTTACTGCTGCCCAAGTCCATGAGAAATGGTCGAGAAAGATGACGATGCCAGACAAGCGCAGCATGAACTCGGGAACACGAAGAATGGTCTATTGTGAAGTCACACAGCTGTTTGTTGCGTCCAAAGAAATAACATTTCTTCTCATCTATCATAAGTTTCTACAGGAGGAGGAAAAAAAAAAAAATCTCAGTGTGAAAAATTATATATCATTGCAAGCTTCCATTATAAAATATGCAATGTTACTAGAAGACCATGAATTCACCAAACGTTAACTCTTAGATTCCAAACAATAATGATTACACACAAAACATTTTTTATTATCATTTATCACTACAACCATGTTTTATCATTAAATAGTACAATGTCTATTTTTATCATTTATGGCAATTTAACATTAACAACTCCCAGCTTTGGAACAAAAATCATTTTTCTAAATCCCTTTTAAAAAAAGCCCAAGGAATTCCAACAGTTAAATTCTCCACAATTATTTCTCTTTTAATTTCAGAAAGAAAACTGACACTTCTAAAGTGCCATTCAAATAACAACAAAAAAAACATGATCCTCGGATAATTTGAACAAACTTCACTCTGCACGAAAGAAAATTGCCCTCCTGGATGCTTTTTTTCTGAAAGTGGTAGATTTTTTATTTAATAATATCTACTTTCACAAGAAATGATGCTACAAATTTAAAAAAAAAAAAAAAATTAATATATTTAAAGGCAGAACTATTAAATTTTACTTCAGCTAGCGTCTTCGGTCACAATAATTACCTGAATCATTTTTCCATCTTTCAAAACATCTAAATGAAGTCCAGGTGGGGGCTTACCTGCCCTGGAATGTGGAAAAGATGAACAAAAAAATGTGATGAAAGTGCTCTTTGACAAGAACAAGTAAATAATTTAACACAGTTTAACAAGAACAAGAATATAACACAGTTTAACAAGAACAAGAATATAACATAGTTTAACAAGAACAAGAATATAACACGGTTTAACAAGAACAATAACATAACAGTTTAACAAGAATATAAGTGCTCTTTGACAAAAGCAAGTAAATAATTTAATACAGTTTAACAAGAACATAACACAGTATAACAAGAACAAGAATATAACACAATTTAAGAAGAATAAGAATATAACATAGTTTACCAAGAATATAAGTGCTCTGTGACAAAAACAAGTAAATAATTTAACACAGTTTAACAAGAACAAGAATATAACATAGTTTAACAAGAACAAGAACATAACACAGTTTAACAAGAACAAGAATATAACACAGTTTAACACGAACAAGAATATAACATAGTTTAAGAAAAACAATAACATAAATGCTCTTTGACAAGAACAAGTAAATAATTTAACAGAATTTAACAGTAACAAGAACATAGCACAGTTTAACAAGACCAAGAATATAACACAGTTTAACAAGAACAAGTATATAACACAGTTTAACAATAACAGGAATATAACACAGTTTAACAAGAACAAGAATATAACTCAGTGTAAGAAGAAGAAGAAGAAAATAACTCTACACATTTTAACAAGAACACAATACCATTCTATTCAAACATTTTAATATGTTGTGTAATCTTGTCTTGTCTCCTTCCTCATATATCTTGCAGTGTTAAAGGGACAAATAAATGTCTTGAAAAGGCTTCATATAATGGAATATATAAAACTTCTGTAATTTCCTCCCTCCAATTCTAGAAAAAAAGAATGAAGAAGGCTGGCTAGAAAAGATTAAACGGAGAAAACTTCAATATTTTGGACACATTAAACGTCATGATAATCTAGAGAAGACCGTCTTGTAAGGGTACATTATGGGAAGGAGAGGAAGACCAAGGCGAAGATGGCCGCAAGACATCACTGATGATCTGCAAATGGATGCATCAGCAGCAGGCCATCTTGCTCACAACCAAGAGGCCTACAGGGAAGTGTTAGGGAGGCAAAGTTCAGCAAGGGACATGCAAATGACTGAATGAATCTCTAGAATGGGTGGTATCACCCCTCTGTTTCCTACAACGCAAAGCACGAATACTTTCTGTGGTATACTGTTTGGTGGTTGGTAGTCATGTTCCATGGTCAAACCATATGATTTGTTGTTTCTGGATGTACTGTAGTACTGGTGTTACTCCAACCCAATGTAGTACACACACAATAAATATACACTTATTTATGTGATGATAAGATATAGACTAACCCATACTGTAAATACTTCGGGGGGGGGGGGGGGGGGGGGGGGAGGGGGAAGGGCAAACTCTGCATCATGTCCAGCAAAAATGCCACAGAAATGACTGTGTTGTGTGAAATAAAAGAAAATAAGTAACTCAGGCAAAGTGAACTGCTATCAGAATTATATGTACTTTACACAGAAATTTTGTGGCAACTTCAAGACATAATAAACCTGAATACAATGATTGTGAAAAACAAGTTATCACTTCTTTAATCCTAAAGGGCAGTTCTTAAAGGAGAGAACTTAGATTATCTGGGGGCACACAACAGAGAACAATACAAGGAGGAAAAAAAACTTAGCAACACAGAACACTGAGCACTGAACAGAATTGATGAAATATACTGAAACTGATGAACTAATCTTGAGAGAATATAAACTGATGAACTAAAATAAACTGATGAACCAATCTTGAGAGAATATAAACTGATGAACTAATCTTGAGAGAATATAAATACAAGGCAGAAAAAAAGAGATAAAATAAAACAGACAACATAAGCTCTGAGACAGAGTAAACTGGATATAAACCCTGGGATAAAATATGTGTATGATATCAATCTTGAGACACAGTAAAGGACGGTGAAAGTAGTGCGGGATATAAACCCTGGGATAAAATATATGTATGATATCAATTTTGAGACATAGTAAAGGATGATGAAAGTAGACTGGGATATAAACCCTGGGATAAAATATACATATGATATCAATCTTGATGCATAGTAAAGGATGATGAAAGTAGACTGGGATATAAACCCTGGGATAAAACACATGTATGATATCAATCTTGAGACATAGTAAAGGATGATGAAAGTAGACCGGGGTATAAACCCTGGGATAAAACATATGTATGATATCAATCTTGAGACATAGTAAAGGATGATGAAAGTAGACTGGGGTATAAACCCTGGGATAAAACATATGTATGATATCAATCTTGAGACATAGTAAAGGATGATGAAAGTAGACTGGGGTATGTCATGTACAGAACAGAAACCTGATGACAAAACGAATTCAGAAGTACAGGTGAGCAAGAAAGAAGTACAGAAAACATTACAGCTGAACTCTCATCAAACAATGGGAAAATGAACTATCAATCACTGGTGACTGACAGACTTGGTGATATAAGATTAGTATTTGTTTTTAAACTTTTAATATTCAAAACAATTCTGTTTACCAAAGGATGTCTCAATTTCACTTCTTATGCAAACAATTTTATGTTTTTTCTTTGTTTTTGCCTTTGAAATATCAAGTGAATAAAATGTAAAACAAGGATACTTGAAGACCCGCCATGTTTATTGTTTATGACTGACTCAGAGTACCAGTGTCTACATCTTATTTTGTTACTAGCTGTTTATGACTGACTCAGAGTACCAGTGTCTACATCTTATTTTGTTACTAGTTGTTTGACTGACTCAGAGTACCAGTGTCTACATATTATTTTGTTACTAGCTGTTTATGACTGACTCAGAGTACCAGTGTCTACATCTTATTTTGTTACTAGTTGTTTATGACTGACTCAGAGTACCAGTGTCTACATCTTATTTTGTTACTAGTTGTTTATGACTGAATCAGAGTACCAGTGTCTACATCTCATTTTGTTACTATGGAGGCAGAACCAGATTATGTGCCTGGTATTGATCTTGATTCAACCTATGAAGAGGAGTGGATACTTGTGGAGCGTATCAGATGACAGCCATGGCTCTGATGAAGAAAACATGACCAGTGTCACATCTTACATCCTTCCCATGCCGTTAAACGTCACATTAACATAATTGTTTTGCCAAGTTTTCATGTTCTTGGCGAGTCGTTCTACTTCATCAAGGGATGTTATGCCAACTAAACTGGCTTCTCTTAACAATGTCCAATTTTGTTTCACATGGTTGACCTATTTTTCTTTGGCCTGTTGTGCTCCACTTGATAGCTTGTTTTGGTAATCTCTGATTGTTTCTTCTCATCACATGGCATACATATGTCCATCTTTTTCTGATCACCCATGAAACTGGTTGTTGTTTGCTCATCTGTCTTATCTCTGTGTTGTTCTTAAATTCATTCCACTTTATACCAAGTATTTTCCTGAGGCATTTGTTTTCAAAAGAGTCTAATTTCTTGTCTATTTCTTTAGTTGATTTCCAGCTTTTGCATGCATAAATGAGGGTAGATATCACATTTGAATTGACACATTAACAGTCATGACATAACATGGTTTTTGTGCTTTTGAATTCCATATGTTCTCAAGGTTTTTGAAGGACAATGCTGCTTTTGCAATTCTAAAGAAAACATTAGACTCTGCAAAATGCAACACATGGCCCAAAGTTAAGCTTACTTCTGAATCAGGTAAAAGGCCTGAGTTTGGGACTTAATACACAGGAACTAACATCTATGGGCTGTTATTTACAATAAACTAAGGTTGAGAATGAATAGTTGAGTAACTATGAGGAAGTTTTTATTGATAGTGATGGTAGGATCTTATTTTGTTATTAGATGAGAAAGCTGAATGAGCTTCTGCAATGACTTTCAGCACTGTCAAGTTGTTGCTCATTTATACCTTCATTTCTGGCAGTATCAGTGTGCTCTTATCCCTGAAACATCTCTCTCTCTCTGTGTCTCTCTTTGAACCTTAAGTGCCCAGGGCACATGGGGCTTCTGCAAAGGTTTTGCCACAAAAGCCTGTCCACCGCCTATTTTTTCTGCTCTTGCCCAGGTGAGCCCTCTACTGCTCAACATCCTTTCTGTTGTTCCTCTCCATGTCTCTTTTGGTCTACTCTTTGGTTCCCCTGCGTCGTCCATCTTAGTGCTATTTTTGGTAGTGTGTTGTCAGTCATCCGGAGCACATGTCCCAACCATCGCCAGCGTCTTTCCTCAATAATTGTTGTCAGTGGCTTCATCTGCATTTCTGTCAACAAGATGTTATTTCTTACAGTGTTTGGTGAAACAGCTATGTATTTCTTATTCTCTAAGTCATAGTTGCATTCAAATTAAGATTTATTTTGAATATTTTATAATGTTTGAATCTTCATCTTATGATGATAAGCATGATCGGATATCTTTACATGTGCAAAATATGTTATCATCATTGATTTCTATCTCAGTATCATAATTATTTTCATCTCAGTATCATAATTGGTTTTATCTCAGTATCATAATTGGTTTATCTCAGTATCATAACTGGTTTTATCTCAGTATCATAATTGTTTTATCTCAGTATCATAATTGTTTATCTCAGTATCATAACTGGTTTTATCTCAGTATCATAATTGTTTTATCTCAGTATCATAATTGGTTTTATCTCAGTATCATAATTGGTTTTATCTCAGTATCACAAATGTTTATCTCAGTATCATAACTGGTTTCATCTCAGTATCATAACTGTTTTTAACTCAGTATCATAATTGTTTATCTCAGTATCACAATGGTTTATCTCACTATCATAACTGGTTTCATCTCATTATCATAACTGTTTTTAACTCAGTATCATAATTGTTTATCTCAGTATCATAATTGGTTTTATCTGAGTTTCATAACTGGTTTTATCTCAGCATCATAATTGTTTATCTCAGTATCATAATTGATTTTATCTCAGTATCATAACTGTTTATCTCAGTATCATAATTGTTTTATCTCAGTATCATAATTGTTTTATCTCAATATCATAATTGTTTATCTTAGTATCATAACTGGTTTTATCAAAGTATCACAATTGTTTATCTCAGTATCATAACTGGTTTCATCTCAGTATCATAACTGTTTTTAACTCAGTATCATAATTGTTTATCTCAGTATCATAACTGGTTTTATCTCAGTTTCATAACTGGTTTTATCTCAGTATCATAATTGTTTATCTCAGTATCATAAATGGTTTTATCTCAGTATCATAAGTGGTTTTATCTCAGTATCATAAGTGGTTTTATCTCAGTATCATAACTGTTTATCTCGGTATCATAAGTGGCTTTATCTCAGTATCATAAGTGGTTTTATCTCAGTATCATAATTGGTTTTATCTCAGTATCATAATTGTTTATCTTAGTATCATAACTGGTTTTATCTCAGTATCACAATTGTTTATCTCAGTATCACAATTGGTTTCATCTCAGTATCATAACTGTTTTTAACTCAGTATCATAACTGGTTTTATCTCAGTTTCATAACTGGTTTTATCTCAATATCATAAAACATAAATCTAATGCATTTTGAAGTGTCACCTGACAGTATGTCTTGTCTTGTCTTGTTTTGTCTTCTTCCTCATTATGCCCTTCAGTGCTGAAGGGACAAACGGTAGGACTCGACGATTTGGTTCATATAATGGGATATTTAATTCTTCTGTAATTTCCTCTCCCCATCTCTTGTGTGGGCGGCCTCTTCCTCTGTTACCTACAAATCTTTGTGTGAATGTTGTCTGTGACATACTGTCTGGTGGTAACCGTGTAACATGGCCAAACCATTTGGCTTGCTGTTTCTGGGTATAGTGTAATACTGGTGTTACTCCAACCTTTGCCCTGGTGATGTCATTTCTTATTTAGTCTCTTCTCGTCACATTCAGTATTCTCCTTAAACATCTCATTTCTGTCGTGATTATTTTTCTGTTGTTCTTGCCTGTTAGTGTCCATGTTTGACATTGATAGCACAGAATTGGGAGGAAAATTGTGTTGTACAGTGCCCTTTTTGTTTCAATTGTGATGTATTTGTTTTTTCAGTAAAGAAGTCATTTGTCTAATGACTTGATTTGCTTTATCACATCTATTCTCAATCTCAGAGACAATCATCCCTGAGGATGATATTATGCTACCTAGTTATATGAAATGACAGTATGTCACTGGACATAATTACAAAATAATTCTCAGGATTTTCAGCATCGAACTCAGTACATACATGATTTATTTTGTTTTATTCACTTCCATATTATCATTTACATCAAAATTAATTATTTTTATCCTTTGAAGTTGAGTTTCTGAATATAACCATTTTCTCACTGTTTTCCTCTCTCTTATAATTTTATCCTTATTGCTGACCACTGGAAAACCTTGCTGTTGTATTACTATTTGTCATACACTGTCTCACATGTGAGTATGTCTTGTGCTCTTGTCTCCTCCCTGGATGTGTGAGCCAGTGCTCTCCGGACCCAATGCTCCGAAGGTGTTGAGGCTCAGATTTGTTGGCAGCCATGTTTTCAGTCATTGAGTGTAGAGGGTGTGCAAAACTTCTTCATCAGACTCCACCACCATGGGGGGAACTACGGTGATCCCTGTCCTGTTAGCCAGGCTAGGCCCTGTCACTGAGGGAACCAATGGAGAGGTGGGATAGGGTCTTCCAACCCTAATGCTGACATGTCAGCTATGGATCACCGACAGCCAAAATGGACAGCATCTTTGCCCCCCCCCCCAACCCCCATATCTGAGTATATAAAATGCAGAAATGGTTATATTTTAATAAAACAATCACTCTATTCTCCAATATTTCAATACTTTTTCCCCTTCTATGTGAAAGTGAACTGTCATTGTTTGTGTTAGATTTTTATTCTGTTCTTTATTCACATTTCATGAGCCATAATCACATCATTTCAAAAATGTCATTTGAAGCTTTGTAACACTAAACTGCAATCAGTTTCAAACAAAATGACACATAATGAAGGTATATCAGCACCTTGCTTATTTATCGCCACAGTCTCCATGGTGGTGGAGTCTGTTAAAGAAGTATTGCACATCCTCTGCTTTTTAGCTGGGCTCAACTCTACAATGTCTATCTGGGTGCATTGTGTGTCTGACTTTCTGACTAAGAATATGCCCAAAAAAAAAAAAAACAGAAAAAGCTAAGTTTATATCTTTTATCTGTTTTAATTTTTTTTAATGTGTGTTTTTAATCTGTTGTGTTGCTTTTGTATGCGATCCACGAAAAGGGATTTCGCCAAAATTCTGGATTGTTGTGTGTTCTTCATTTGTATGTGCTCATCTTGCATTCTACCATTCTTGTTCCTTCCCATTTTCCCCTCTTCTTGTAAACTGAACCACACCCCTATTTACTTTATTACTAGAACCAATATTACCACGGCCATCCTTTCCCTAATCTCTCACTTTGCACAAGGATACCAGGACCTTCAACAAAATATGTGTCCATCAGTGGAATGAAACAGCACAAATCCTGCATCTTGAAGAAGGCCATCTGTCCCATCTAACATTTTCGTTTTTTTCCTGGGTAATAATAGAATAAACTCTTCAGAAAGGTCAGAAAGGTAAAAAAAAGGGTTGAGTTGTGAACCAACGTCACTGCACATGGTTAAACCATAAGTGCTCTCTGCAGCCTAGCCAGCAGCTGACCAGAAACTGCCAACTAGTGTCGCCATCAGCACCAACTCCGTAGCTAGCGGCGTCATTCCTCTTCCTTCCCAGAAGGTTAACCCTGGTACCTTTTTTTTTCTTGAGATTGGGTGAACCCTGGAAGGTTTTCTTTTTTTTTTGTTTTTGCGAGCTATGGTCTGACAGCCACTGTAGTAAGTGCAATTCGAAGACGCTGTCTAATAACTGCGCTAAACTTTGCAGAGAATACAAGATTGTGTGTTTAATGGACCTGCAGTTTCCGATTCTGACCAAGAATATTCCAGTACGTCTTTAGCTTACGTGCATATTTACAGGCATTTACTGTGTCTGCTTCAACTTCTGACACTATTTTGCGGCATTTTATACCCGAGCTAGTGGCTATGAACAAGTGGGATAACAAACATCACTTTAAATGTTCGCACATGGAGTAAGCAGTACCAACTTTGCAGATATAAACTGAAAACGTAATAATACTTCTGCAGTTATAAGTGGAGAAATTTGTATGAAGTGTTTTTGTGAAAATGAAAGAACATACCACGAAGGAACTTCGAAATTATTCACAAGCGGACCCGACATATTGGTTTATGACGGAATAACTCTCACGCTTTTATGTAAATAAAATGCAGTTATCTCCCTTTGGTTATTACTACGTAATCGTATTCGATTCTACGATTTAGCACCAGCTTTTCCCATTGTCTTCCACTTGCATCGTGTTTTTATATTTATTAGTGAACAGGGTAGAAAATAATAATTTTAGGGAAAAGCGTTTCTTAAAATGACACTGTCAATTAGTCATCTGCATGTCCCTTGCGGAACTTTGCTTCCTTAACAGCTCTCCTGTAGGCCTCTCGGTTATACGCAAGATGGCTTGCTACTGATGCGTCCATTCGCAGATCATCAACGATGTCTTGCATCCATCTTCACATTGGTAATCCTCTCTTTCTTTTCCCCCATTATGGATCCTTCCAATACTGTCTTGTTTAAATCCTCATAACGTGTAACGGTTCAAAGGCGTCACAGCATTCAGGACAGCCCTATATATGCTCCGCAGTATCCATCCAAGAGAGTGTTTGCTAATAGTTCCCATCAAACGTTGGTTCTTTACGACGCGTTTTCTGCCACACAGTTCACATTTCATACCAGCGCCTTTAATTTGTCCCAGCTCCAGCAATCTCTTCACAGTTATACCACTCTTCCATTCCCGCTCTTCATTTTCTCACAGTCTATCAAATACGTCTTTAGCAATGTCGCCCTTGTCCGTTCTCAGCCTGTCATTTATTTTAGCCTGTCCAGCAAGTATATCTGCCACTTTGTGGTTACGGGTACAGGACTGACCTCAGCTAAAAAAAAAAAAAGGTTATATACAGAAGGGCTGAGAATGTCGCGACTCGACACAGGAAAGGGGGGGGGGGGGGGGGGGAGAGAGAGAGAGTTGAACTTTGGGTTCAAGATCTCATCCAGCATCACTGTGGGTCTTCCGACACGGTAATATATACAGATGTCTCAGAGATTCATAACAGCAGAAGTGGTTGGGGTTTTGTTGTCTACCCCAGTGGAAGAGTATTGGCACAGGGTTCGAGAGCACTCTGAAGTCACAACATCAAGCATGCGAGTGGAATTCGTGATGTTTAGTATGTCCAGAATATTTAAGTTTTCTCTGTTTAATCCTCTTTACTAGCCAGCCTTCTTCAATATTAAGTTCTTGTGGTATGTACTTTAGAAACAGAAAGTTACAACAAACATTGTACACGCTGCATGAAAAAAGAACACAGGCACAAACATAGATGCCATATGAAAACAGCAGAAACAGACAACACTCTGTATAAAAATAAGCAGAAAAACTTTACATAAAAACAAAATAAACAGAAATGAACATCATAGACACCTTATATATATAAATAAATAAATAAATATATATATATATATATATAAAAATACAGACAAAATTAACAGAAAAACTCAAAATAAAAACAAGATAAACAGAAATGAACATCACAGACACTATATCTAAAAACAAGACAAACACACATGAAACAAGATAAACAGACATGAACATTAAAGACACAGGATACAAATGCAAAGTAATCATAAGACACGAGTGCAAAGTCACAAAGTTTATCTCGTATTAATACGATGCTAACATATTACGTAGCATCTTCCAAGCCACATAGCCCTCACTGCTAGCTCTCTCTTGCTCAGCTCCCTTTGTTTAACCTCAAAATGTGTGCATTAACACATATGAATTATGCCTCATTCATTCATTCATTCATTTGCATGACCCTTGCGGAACTTTGCCTCCCAAACAGCACTCCTGTAGGCCTCTCGGTTGTGAGCAAGATGGCCTGCTGCTGTTGCATCCATTTCCAGATCGTC
This sequence comes from Achatina immaculata, assembly GCA_009760885.1. NCBI lineage: Eukaryota > Metazoa > Mollusca > Gastropoda > Stylommatophora > Achatinidae > Lissachatina > Lissachatina immaculata. Next base: position 25,161,304 of record CM019705.1, on the reverse strand, counting down.
AACGATGTCTTGCAGCCATCTTCGTCTTGGTCTTCCTCTTTTTCTTTTTCCCATTATGTATCCTTCCAATACGGTCTTCTCTAAATTATCATGACGTTTAATGTGTCCAAAATATTTCAGTTTTCTCTCTTTAATCCTCTTCACTAGCCAGCCTTCTTCAGTATTAAGCTCTTGTAGTATAGATATATTTGTTCTTTTTAATTTTTAATTCATGTAACGGTTCAAAGGCGTCACAGCATTCAGGATAGCCCTATATATGCTCCGCAGCATCCATCCAAGAGTGTCTGCTAATAGTTCCCATCAAACGTTGGTTCTTTACGACGGGTTTTCTGCCACACAGTTCACATTTCATACCAGCACCTTTAATTTGTCCCAGCTCCAGCAATCTCTTCACAGTTATACCTACTTACTACATAATCCCCATATTATTTCACATAAACAATGACAAGAAATAAAAATGTGACACCACTCATCAAACTATCACAATTTCTGGTTCTGTATTAAGCATCCTATCTTTCAAGATAATATTAATATTAATAACTCTGGACATAGCTCATCTTAAAAACTTCAGAACAAAAACTGTTCTATATCTTCTACATATCATTTTTATTTCAAAATGATAATAACAATGCAGAGGCACATGACACATGAGTAAACTTCATCAACTGCGACATTATCTCTAAAAACATCCTTGAAGGAAACCACTGATAATTAGGGCAAAGACAAATCTCATACAATCATATTACTTCGAGAAAAAAAAAAATATATATATATATACCAAGTTTAGGACCTCTCTGTAACTGCTGATTTGAGTTTTCCTGCAACAGAGATCTTGGTGAAGGTCTTGTAACAAAGCATCAAGCTAGACTAAGAGTGTGGCTTTCTTACATTCTCAGAGCCAAAACAAAATCAATCAAAGTCTTGCAGGGCATGGTTCGTACATAGAACATCAATAATTCTGGCTCATAAAAAAAAAAAATGGCACCTTATCTTCTGTGATTTGAAACAGACAAGAAAACAACTTATCACATTATTTAAACATAAAAAAATGGGGGTCCTAACAGCAACAGGGTAAACCAGTAAACCATAATTTGTTTCACCTTAAAGTGCTGACAACTTTTTAAATTCTAAGGCTCACATGCATACACATAATCTTTCTGTTGAATACATGAACTCTTTCTATACACCTATGTGCACAGTGTATCTCATTTCCTTATCTCCTGCACCATGTACCTACATTATTTGTTTCATTTCTTTACAGTTTAGTTGTTTTTAAGTAATTAACAGAATACAGAGTGGCACATGAATAAGCATCTGCACTACTCCTACCATGTGTGGTTAGGTTTACACTGTACATTTTCTACAAAACTTTTAAAATGTAAATTAATTCACACATTTTACACTTCCATGTTTCATGCCAATATCTCCATAGATTACTCTGAAGGGCAGAATGTAAGACGGGCCTGCGTGCCCAATTCTTTACCCTTGAAAAATAAAGATTATTCATTCATTCATCCACTTCAGGGGACAGTATATTTTCATGTTTCATGTTGCTAGTTCTGTATTCTACTTTAGGTATTTTATACTTCTATGTTCTGTACTGATATTTCTGTAGAATTCTTCAAGCATTTCATGTTCCCATGCATCATGCCATTATTTCTGGATGTTAAAATTCTGATACTTCATGTCTCCTTGTTTTGTGCCATTATTTCTCCATAATGCATGTATGGTCTTTATCCTTTGCTTGTTTTCGCAGCATCATTTTGCAACCGCTTTTCTCTTAAGTAACTTTCAGCCCTTCTCTCTGCATCCATTAATATCTGGCGTACCTTTATATCACGCTCATCCAAATTTTTCAAATGCAGCATAACAACAATATAATGTATTGCAATGCCTGTTAACATCCACGCAATGCAAGCAGCTACAATTGTAGAATTAGAAACTTTCTTAACACCAGATGGAGTCTTTTCATAACCTTCATTTCTAGATGCATCCCGAGCTTTATGAATTTGCTCACCGTAAAACCCGGGGTCATAGCTCTGCCGTTCGCCTCCGTGTGATTTACCTTGACGATGTAAAAGTGATGCATCATAAACATGACGTGTTGCGGGCCTGCTCAACGCGGTGTAGGCTTCTTTCACTGAAATAAATCGCATATGATTGTTTGGATCTGTGCTGTTCATATCCGGGTGACATTCTTTTGACTTTTTCAGGAAGGCTGCTCGAATCTCTTTTGCTGTAGCCTCTCTCTTGACTCCAAGAACTTCGTAATACGTAAGTTTTGCGTTGAGCTGTCTACAAGCACTGAAACCCCTGGAACAAACAGGAACATATATATATATATCATCACATATACATTGTCATATATAATGTCCAGGACATCATCTTCTTAAAAAAATATCTCTGTTACTTATATTTCATCTCTCCTACCCCCCCCCCCCCCACCCCAAATTAGCCCTCTGTTTTCAGCCACTATGCCCACCCCACCCACTTACAAAAAATGAGGACATTGTGTATATATATATATATAAAGTGTCGGAAAATCTACATATTCTTTCAAGCTAAATGCTCTATTCATTTTATTTATTTATTTTTTTTAACACAGAATTCATGTGAATCTATATTTTATCTCCTCTCTCTAATTCTTCATCCTGTATGTGTTTGTATGATTAAGGCTCACGCTGAAACATCACAACTTTGTAGTCGTTATGTAATAAAGCTGTTCCTACTTTTTTTCTTAGTTTATACATTTTGGTATCACAGCTTTACTGCAGCGCTTTGTGTATAGTTGTATACCTATACATTAATTACTGTGTGTTACCATAAAATCTGGAGTGAGGCAAGGCTGTGTATTATCTCCCTTACTATTCATAACACACATTAACAACATCTGCAAAGATGATAACATACAAACTCCACGACAAAGCTGCCCAACAGCCCAATCCCAGAAAGAATGCTGATAAGCCTACAACATTTTCCAGAAGACATACCCAATAGGTGGACCATTAATGAACTCCTTTTTGCAGACGATCAAGCACTTATATCTACATCAGAAAAAGACCTAGTGCAAAACATGGATAATTTAGCAAGGGCATGTAAAAAGCCACAACATGAAGACCAGTGCTGAAAAAACAGAAGTCATGACCCCCACATCTTACATCCTTCCCGTGTCATTAAATATCACATAGGGCTCACATGATTGTTAGCCTAGTTATCCTGTTTTCAGAGAGCTTTTCAACCTCATCAAAGGATTTTATGTTTATTAGTTTGGCCTTTATTAACACTGTCGTCTTTAGAGTTTCACATGGTTGACCTCTTTATATATCACCAAAATGAGTGAAAAAAACCAAACAAAGATCCTCCTAGGCAGCCAGCCCTTGAAACAAGTGAAACATTTCAAGTACCTAGGTAGCATAATATCATCTTCAGTGACGATAGATGCTGAGATTAAGAACAGATGCAATAATGCAAATCAGATCATTGGATAAATGACTCCTTTACTGAAAAACAAATACATCACAACTGAAACAAAAAGGGCACTGTACAACACAATTTTCCTCCTAATTCTATGCTATCAACATCAAACATAAACACTAACAGCCAAGAACAAAGAAAAATTATCACGACAGAAATGTTTAAGGAGATTACTAAATGTGACAAGAAGTGACCAAATATGAAATGACAACACCAGGGCAAAGGTTGGAGTAACACCAGTATTACACTCTATCCAGAAACAGCAAGTCAAATGGTTTGGCCACGTTATATGGTTACCACCAGACAGTATACCACAGACAACATTCACACAAAGATTTGTAGGTAACAGAGGAAGAGGCTGTCCACGCAGGAGATGGAGAGAGGAAATTACAGAAGAATTAAATATTCCATTATGTGAAGCAAATCATCAAGTCCTATCAAGATGTCTATTTGTCCCCTTTCCACCGAAAGGTATAAGAGGTAGGAGACAAGACAAAACAAGACAAGCAAGTTATTTCAATATGAAAAAAGAAAAAAGAATAATATTGCCAAATTTTAGATAACAAGTTAGTGGAGGAGGACAACGAATTTGTATACCTTGGCAGCAGAGTAGTAGAAAATGGAGACAGCACAGAGGACATCAACAGCAGACTTACTAGAGCAAACCAGGCTTTTGCAATGCTGCAGACTATATGGAAATCAAAAAAACTAAGCATAAATATGAAAATCAGGATATTTAAGAGTAATGTTCTAAGTGTACTACTCTATGGAAGTGAATGCTGGAAAATCACCAAAACCATAGAAAACAAGTTGAATTCTTTCCAGACTAAATGTTTACGAAGAATTAGAAAAATATTTTGGCCAAACACCATAAGAAATAACAACTTATTAGCAGAAATGCAGATGAAACCACTGACAACAATTATTGAGGAAAGACGCTGGCGATGGTTGGGACATGTGCTACGAATGACTGACAACTCACTACCAAAAATAGCACTAAGATGGACACCACAGAGGAACAGAAGTAAGGGTAGACCAAAAGAGACATGGAGAAGAACAACAGAAAGGATGTTGAGCAATAGAGGGCTCACCTGGGCAAGAGCAGAAAAAAAGGCAAAGGACAGGCATTTGTGGAAAACCCTTGCGGAAGCCCCATGTGCCCTGGGCACTTAAGGTTCAGAGAGAGAAAGAGAGATTGCCAAATTTAAAATAACAAATGAACAAGCTATAAAAATGGGAGCCAAGATGAATTAATCACAGAAATGGGAGTCAATATAAATAAGACACAAAAATGGGAGTCAATATAAATAAGTCACAAAAATGGCAGTCAATATAAAAAAGACACAAAAATGACTGCCAAGAGGAATGATTTAGAAGAGATGCTCATTCATGACAGAGATAAACTAAGATTTCAAAGTATAATTGTACTATTGTTATTCTTCTTCTTCTTCTTCTTCAGCTTTCTCAGCCATTAAGGCTCACTGTTGAAGTTCACTGAAAAAGTTCACCTCTATTCCTCCTTGTTCATAATCTTTTCTCTTCAGTTGGTGACACCAATTTCCTGTATAGTAGTTCTTCTACTACTATGAGAGTGGAATGAATTCAAGAACAATGCAGAGATAAGACAGATGAGCAAACAACAAAACCTGTCTAATGGGCGATCAGAAAAAGGAGATGGACATATGTCGGTCATGTGCTGAGAAGAAACAATCAGAGAATCCCAAAACAAGCTATCAAGTGGAATACACAAGGCCGAAGAAAAAGAGGCCGACCAAGTGAAAGTCTAAAGAGGACATTGTTAAGAGAGGCCAGTTTAGTTGGAATAATATCCCTTGATGAGGTTGAATAGCTCGCCGAAAACAGGAAATCTCAGCAATCTACCATGCGAGCCATATGTGATGTTTAGCAGCACAGGAAGGATGTAAGATGTAAGAAGAAGTAGAATTCTACTACTGTAATATTTATATAAATAATGTTACACTACAAGCCACGTCAGGCTGTGTTGGTGATCATGCTCTCCATCTTATGCAATTCTAGGTGTTCCTGATGAATTCAAATGCTTTCCTTTTTTTTCCTCATGCCATTTACATTAGTCTGCCAAAATGTTTAGGGATTTCTAAAGCAAGAAGTTGTTCCTGTTGGTCGGATTGTGAATTTCAGCTTCTTTTTCCTGGCCACCTTCTCCTTCTTTTTCCCCACAGATTTTTGCAATCATCATTAGGTTCTCTAACTTCTGTCTTCTCCTGGCACAATCCAAAAAAATTTTGACTGTTTTTTATCTTACAATTTTAACTATTTTTTTTTTTTTTGGTGTTCTGAAACTTCTTTGAGGACCTCTTCACTTACTTTTCTGGCTGTCCAGGACATTATCTTCTTAAAAACCATATCTCTGTTGCCTCTATTCCATCTCTCCTACCCCCCACCCCAAATTAGCCTTCTGTTGTCAGACACTATGCCCACCCCACCCCCTTTTAAAAAAAACGATGTCATGTGGGCCCCGCAGCAATGCGTCAGCTGGACCCCTTCCCCTCTCTCTCTCTCACTGGACCTGTTTTGTTGCTACCAAATTTCCTTTATCATTTTTTTGGTTTTTGTTAAATGTCAAAGATTCACAACCATACAAATAATAATGAATCTATAAAGCACTGTAGTACTCTTTTCCTCACTTTACAGACATCGGGTTACTTGTTATTATCCTCTTTACATCATTAAAAAGGCTACTTTTGCTTTGTCTATTCGTGGTTTCACGTTATTTGTGCATCTGCCCTGAGCTTTACTTTAGTCAGTACTTCGAACACGCGAGTAACGTTTCAACTTTCCCGCAGTGATTTCTCCCTTCATATTTATGTATTATATCTAATGTTTGCCCGTATAACTGCAGCAGAAAAGGCGCTGGCAACAGGTTGGTTGTGTACAAGTGATTTTTGAAAAATGTTACAACAAATTCTGCTCGGCTGAGAGTTTATGAAAGTATAAGACTAACCTTATGGGGTATGCTTTCAGAGTCTGTTGTCCAGTTTCTGCTCGGTAAAATAGGCTTTTATAGCTTTTGCCATATTTTATAGCTTGAAGCATGGCCCCCGTGTTGTTTTTAATTGTTTATTGTGCCTGCATAGTCAGGACCGAACAAAAATAACTTCTAGTTCCCGAAATACTGAGACAATGTTGCCATTTTGAGGTTACGAATACTGGGGGCCATGGCGTAACGGGAGACTACTACAAAAATATTATGAGTGAGTATAGTGCTAACTTCCCTTTATTGTACATCGTCTTGTCTTGACTAAATGCCTTTGAATATAAATGCTACAGAAGAGTTCTTCAAATATCATGGACACAAAAAAGAACAAATATATCCATACTACAAGAACTTAATATTGAAGAAGGCTGGCTAGTAACGAGGATTAAACAGAGAAAACTTTAATATTTTGGACACTTTAAACGTCATGATAATCTAGAGAAGACCGTCTTGGAAGGGTACATAATGGGAAAATGAAAGAGAGGAAGACCAAGGCGAAGATGGCTGCAAGACATCGTTGATGATCTGCGAATGGACGCATCAGCAGCAGAGAATCTTGCTTACAACAAAGAGGCCTACAGGAGAGCTGTTAGGGAAGCAAAGTTCCCCGAGGGACATGCAAATGACTGACTGACTGAGTTGTCTTCCTTCTATCTTCCTATAACTGCGAGCTGGTGTTCGTTGCCGTTCATGCTGTGAAGATGTTGCGGGAAAAAATAATAGGTCTCCGCTGATTTGATTGCCTGATAAATAAAAAAAAAGCACTGAATTATGGTGGCAGCTATTGGCTATTTGTGGCATAAACGCCATGTTGTTTACTATATGGTACTCTTTGTGATAGCTCCTTTACAACATTTCTCAGCCAACCGTTGGCTTTCAACTTATGCTCTATTTCGTCTATTTGGGCGCATCTCATCCTGGATTTTCTTACAAGAAGGAGGCCAAAATGCTGGGTCTATATATTTTTCACACATTTTTCGTGTTTTTAATCTGTTTGTTTTTATATGAGATCCTTGAAAAGGCGTTTGCCGAAGAGTTGTATGTCTTTCATTTATATTTGCTCATCTGTGGACGAAGATGCATGTCTGATGAGGCAATCAGCAACCCATAGCTGACATGCTACCGTCAGGGTTGGCGAACCATAGCTGACCAAGACCATGTCCCACTTCTCCGTGGTACCCCAGTAACAGGCCTAGCCTGACTAACGCGGCAGGGATGGCCGTAGTCCCCATGGTGGTGGAGTCTGCTAAAGAAGCATTGCACACCCCCTGATTTTTAGCTGTACTCCGGGACTGAAAAAGTAGCCGCCATAACCCGCTCCTTCGCCGATACGATTCTGTACCTCAACACCTTCACAGCATCGGCTGCAAGGAACACCAGCTCGCAGTTACAGGGAGACAGAAGACAAGACAATACGTGTACTCATCCTGCTTTCTGCCATTCTTGCTTCTGCCCGCTTTCCTCAGTCATTCTGTTGTTGTTATTGTTGTTGTTGTAAAATTGTCCCATACACCCATCTATTTTCATTACCCGATAAATGTGGAGCACAGTTAGGTGTATGATGTAGTTTTGCAAACACACACACACGCACACCACGGAGAGAGGGAGAGAGAGAGAGAGGGAGAGAGAGAGAGAATGAAAGAATGGAAGGAAAGTGAAGTTAGCAATAAAATGGTTATGAAAAACAACAACAATAACAACAACCTAATAAGTCGGTAAGTATACATTTTCAAGAATAACAGAAAAGATAAGACAAACATATAAATATTTTAAAAAATTATCTGCTATATCCTCTCTTTGAGGAAACTGAACACAGACTGTGGAAATATAAAGAGTGAAGGAGGCAATCAAGCTTGGAAAACGGTCAGTAAAGATAGGGGGGGGGGGCGGAGTGGGGGAGGGGCTGAAAAAAAGTTATGTGGCAGAACATAGTACATTTTTTAAAAAAAAGTTTTTAACAAAGATTTTAAAAAGCCCCCCCCCCCCCGGGGTTCACCCAGCCTCTAAAAGTGGCTGCCAGAGAAACCTGGGAAGGTAAATGCGGTCAGGCGTGATACTGACCATATCACACTTTCACGTGCCGAAGGTCCTGGAAACAAGGGCCTAACATCGTATCCCCAAGTATGACTCAATGGCCTGGAAACGGGAATTTTATCTTTTTATGTAAATGTTGCAGCTTCTGCTGCTAGTCCACGTGCTTCTTAGACTAGGGGGGTTGGGGGTGGGGGGGGGGAAGATCCTTCATGTCATAGTCTAGCTCTACTCACGCTTAAACTTTGCACCTGTGTTGATATTTTGAGCTCTTTTGATAGCGCTTCCCTCCTGACTGACACCACAGGTCGAAATCATAAATCTACCCCCCCCCCCCCTTTTTTTCTCTCTCTCTCCTTTCCCACCAGTCACCACCACAGTATAATACATTAGTCTCAGAACATAGTCTTCATGGATTGTATCAATCCGCGGTGCGCATGGAGTTATCTCCCTCAAAGCAGCGCTGACATGAAAGCATAACCGATCGCCGGGTCAGAACAGACTTGCTCTTCATCCTTATCAGAACCTCTTTCTCCAGCCATTATTGATACTTTTCAGCGCCTATTGGGACTTTTTTTTTTTGTACGACCGTTACCCTCTAATTTAACAAAAAATCTGGGAATAGCGAGAGTCGTAATTATTTATTTAGTTTGAATTATCTAAAACACGTTAAAGAACTGCACTGAGTGTTGGTGATAGATAGGAAAAACTTCAGTCGTAATACTCATAAAATTATTATAATTTTATGAGCATTATGACTTATTTTTATCTATCTATCTATCTATCTATCTATCTATCTATCTATCTATCTATCTATCTATCTATCTGTCTGCCTGCCTGCCTGTCTGTCTGTTTGACTGTCTGTCTGCTTTTCTGTCTTTTTCCCAGTCTGACTAAGCACTTATCTATTATCTACTTTCCCAGTTCTCTGATTGCTTATCTGTTTCTTGTCCGTCCATCCGTTATTCTGCCTACAGATTGTCAACCTCTCTCTCTCTCTCTCTCTCTCTCTCTCTCTCCGTCTATCTCTTTCGCTTTCCCCATATGTCCTGTTGAATAAACCTGTGAAACTCATCCATCTCTCTCTCCTAACCCTCCCTTTTCCAACTCTTTCTCTCCTAACCCTCCCTTTCCAACTCTCTCTCTCTCTCCTAACCCTCCCTTTCCAACTCTCTCTCTCCTAACCCTCCCTTTCCAACTCTCTCTCTCCCAACTCTCCCTTTCCAACTCTCTCTCTCTCCTAACCCTCCCTTTCCAACTCTCTCTCTCCTAACCCTCCCTTTCCAACTCTCTCTCTCCTAACCCTCCCTTTCCAACTCTCTCTCTCCCAACTCTCCCTTTCCAACTCTCTCTCTCTCCTAACCCTCCCTTTCCAACTCTCTCTCTCCTAACCCTCTCTTTCTAACTCTCGCTCTCCCAACTCTCCCTTTCCAACACTCTCTCTCTCTTTCTCCTAACCCTCCCTCTCTTCTAACCATCCCTTTCAAACTCTCTCTCTCCCAAATCTCCCTTTCCAACTCTCTCTCTCCTAACCCTCCCTTTCCAACTCTCTCTCTCTCCTAACCCTCTCTTTCCAACTCTCGCTCTCCCAACTCTCCCTTTCCAACACTCTCTCTCTCTTTCTCCTAACCCTCCCTCTCTTCTAACCATCCCTTTCAAACTCTCTCTTTCTCCTAACTCTCCCTTTCCAACTCTCTCTCTCTCTCTCCTAACCCTCCCTTTCCAACTCTCTCTCTCCCAACCGTCCCTTTCCAACTCTCTCTCTCTCTTTCTCCTAACCCTCCCTCTCTTCTAACTATCCCTTTCAAACTCTCTCTCTCTTTCTCCTAACTCTCCCTTTCCAACTCTCTCTCTCTCCTAACCCTCCCTTTCCAACTCTCTCTCTCCCAACCGTCCCTTTCCAACTCTCTCTCTCTCTTTCTCCTAACCCTCCCTCTCTTCTAACTATCCCTTTCAAACTCTCTCTCTCTCTCTCCCAACCCTCCCTTTCCAACTCTCTCTCTCTCTCTTTCTCTTAACCCTCCCTCTCTTCTAACCATCCCTTTCAAACTCTCCCTCTCTCTCTCTTTCTCCTACTCTCTCTTTCTCCTAACTCTCCCTTTCCAACTCTCTCTCTCTCTCTCTTCCTAACCTCCCTTTCCAACTCTCTCTCCCTCTCTCTCTCCCAACCCTCCCTTTCCAACTCTCTCTCTCTCTCTCTCTCTCTCTCCGTCTATCTCTTTCGCTTTCTCCATATATCCTGTTCAACAAACCTGTGAAACTCATCCATCTTTCTCTCTCTCCTAACCCTCCTTTTCCAACTCTCTCTCTCTCTCTCTCTTTCTCTCCGTCTTCCATCAACTGAAACAGACAATACACTACATCAACACATCGGCTAAACGTGCATGATGTACATGAAACATCATGCATATTCATTAAAACGACGGCCCGCATATTCGATTACCGCAAGGGATAACACGTAGCTCTGTATTGTAAACGGCCCTTTTATTTCAATAAAACACCTTAAGTTCATTGTCATATCGAATACAAGTATTTGCATTGCTACGGAATCAAACATTTCAATTACTTCAATGAAAGGGTATTTCCTCTACGTATAATAAATCTCGCTTTGGATTGTTCTGTTTCCCATCATTCCATGCACGTAATTCATATTATATTTTGTTATTATATTTTAACAATTACGTTAATGATTAATTGGGGGCTTTCCCAAGTGCCGCGTTGCAATCATTTTTATCGATTGTGTACCGGAACACAAGAAACATTTTAGAGAATTGATTAAGATACAGTAAACACATTTTTAACCGTTTCCAACTTCTCTTCTTCTCCGCCATGTTTCCATCCCGTTTCTTTTGGAAAATTTCCGATTTCCAATTCAATGAAATGGATTTTTATTTCATCATTCATATTCGGGGTATTTTTTCTTCTTCTTCTTCTTCCTCTTCTTCTTCTTCTCCCCCGTCCGTTTTCCCCTCCCTCTCTGCAATCAATCTAAATCCAATTTCCGTCCAGAAAAACAAATGAACGTTACATGTTATTTTGTCGTTCAGCGTTGCAAATTTCAAATGAAATAGAACATTTTCATATCAGGCTATTTATATTTTTTTGTTCTTTATTTATTTCTTTTATATTTGTGGCAAAATGTTTCACTTTCGGCTGTGTCGTGTTCTTTGATATATGCTACACGCAGAAAGAGAGAGAGAGAGAGAAGATGGAGAATGAAGAAAGATTGAAGAAATGGCTGATGAAAACAGGAAGTGAAGAGAGAGATGGGGAGGGAGGAGAGAGAGGGAAGGAAAAGAGAGAGAGAGAGAGAGTGAAGTTTGAAAATGAACAGAGACTAGTGAAAAGAAGAAATGACGAGAGAGAGAGAGAGAGCTAGAGAGAGAGAGTGAAGTTTGAAAATGAACAGAGACTAGTGAAAAGAAGAAATGACGAGAGAGAGAGAGCTAGAGAGAGAGAGCTAGAGAGAGAGAGAGAGCTAGAGAGAGAGAGCTAGAGAGAGAGAGCTAGAGAGAGAGAGAGAGCTAGAGAGAGGTGAAGTTTGAAAATGAAAAGAGACTAGTGAAAAGAAGAAATGACGAGAGAGAGAGAGAGAGAGAGTGAAGATGAAAAATGAACGGAGACTAGTGAAAAGAGGAAATGACGAGAGAGAGAGAGAGAGAGAGAGAGAGAGAGAGAGATGACAAAGTGAGAAAATTGTGTGAAGGCCAGAAAGGGTGTAAAGAGAGTGTGATGAGGCAGATGATGGACAGACAGGGTGAAAAGAGAGAGCTAGAGCTAGCGAGAGAGAGAGAGAGAGAGAGCGAGAGAGTGAATGAAGAGAGAAACTACGTGAGGATCAAGAGAGAGAATACTTGAATACTTTTGCAGTTTATAGCTTCTGTGAATGATGGAGGATGCTGAAAAGTTCTGCCGATGCAATTATTTCAGGGCTGAAGTCAGCTTCTCAATCTCTAGCAGCCCCTCGTGACACCAAAACAACAATAAGCAGAAACAACGACCTTTGGGATCGACATACTATCTCAGTACCTGGACCGTCTCATTGAAACTCGGGTCTAATGGTCTGTGGAGCCCAGCTTCAGATATTGAGGAAGTTGAGGGGGGGGAGGGTGGGGGGAGGGAATGTGGAGTAGAGTGGAGAGCAAATCACTTTCTTTTTTTTCATACGAGGATAGTAGCGAATCCAATCCAAATCCAAACCTACAATCAGGAAACAACAAGGCTTTCGCACTGTAAAGTAACAGACACGGTATTGTATGGTTCTTCTTCTTCTTCTTCTTCTTCTTCTTCTTCTTTCAGAGCCATTAAGGCTCATTGCTGCATATAAAATTCGCCTCCATTCCTCTCTATCCCTAATCTTCCCTCTCCAATTTGTGACACCAATTTCTTTTATATCTTCTTCTATGTTGCCTTTCCATCTCTGTCTTGGTCTACCCCTTGGTCTTGTTTACCTTATCTCTTGGGCATACATCATTTTCATTTGTCTGTTCTCTTGCATTCTTTCTACATGCCCCAGCCAGCGTAGTCTGTTTAGTTTCAAGACATTTATAATTCGTTGGGATTTAAATAAGCTGTTCAGTTCAGTGTTCTTTCTAGCTCTCCATTCTCCACTGTTGGTATCCTTTATCGGCCCAAAGATTCTTCTTAGGATCTTGTTCTCAAAGATCTGCAATTGTTGTTCATCTTTCTTTGTTGTACTCCACGTTTCTGATCCATACATGACGGCTGATCTTCTTCTTCTTCTGCGTTCGAGGTTGTTTGTCACATCAGATCTTGATCCCTGTTGATATGGCAAAGCCCGCAGTCCTCTCCAGATCCTGATAGAAGCCCCAAAGCTTTTGCCCCAAGCTTGTGTCCTCTGGCCATGTCTCACGCCTCAGGTCTACAATATTTGGGCAATCTTGAAGGATATGTTCTGGAGTCTGGACTCCACTGCTACATGGACACGCGTCTGTGTGAGACATTTTAAGTCGATGTAGGTGGCTTAGTAGTCTGCGGTGGCCTGTCCTTAGGCGGAAGAGGATGGTTTGCTGATGTCTTTGTAGTTGATGTATTGGATCTAGTTCGTTGTTACATTTTAGTTGCTTTTATTTCCATTCAGATCTGAACTGGTTAAGGATTATAGTTTTCGCTTCTTGGTAGTTTACTGGATGATAAGTTTGATCTTGATTGCTGCCAGCTTTGGATAGGGTGTCAGCTATTTCATTGCCAGCTATTCCACAGTTGGATTGTACCCATTGTAGGGTCACGGTTGTTGACAGTGTAAGGTGCTTCAGTTCTGTTGTGATTTTCTGTATGTTTGCCTGTGGGTTTTTTGTTGTTTTTTAGAGATTATAGAAGTGCCCTGCAGTCTGTGAAGAAGGCTATTTTGTGTGGTGGGTGCTGGTTTTCTGTTTTAAGTGTTCTGAGGGCTTCAAGGAGGGCTGTTGTTTCTGCCCTGTAGGTGGAGGAAATCTTTCCCGTCGCAAAGGTCTTTTTGGTTTGTCTCCCATCTGTGTATATTATGTAGACGCCCCATCTCCATTTTTTACTGCTCTTTCTGCAGACCCATCCGTGTACACATGTGTCCTTTCAGCTGGGTTGTATTTGCTGTCAATCAGCTCCTGGGTCAGTGTCTTCATCTGAAGTATTGTTAGGTAGTCATTTTTATGTATGCCTGGCACCTCTGTGAGAACTGTTATCTTTCACAGTGGCTGTGCTCCTCCACAGTTTGGAGTGGTTCAATTTCTTCATGAGAGGTGGGAAGGAGGTCTTCATAGTGTTGTTGTAGTTGTGTTGTCAGATGGGTGCTGGTCTTATTTTATAGTTTTGTAGATTATTTTTTGGTTTTTTGGGACAGGATTTTGGTTTTTAACAGGTGTTGCAAGGCAACGTGTATTTTATTCCCTATCTGTACTCTGATTTTAATTTCCTCGCTTACAGTGTTGCTTCTGTTGAAGGTTGTGCCGAGATATTTGCATGTTTCTGCTTTCCTAATGATCATATCTCCAACATTTGTATAATCTGGATTATTCTGTTTCTGGTCTCTTGATATCTTCATATACTCTGTCTTATCTTGGTTAATGGTTAGGCCCACTTTTGGTGCTACATCTCTCTTGTGTATGCAGGTATTGATGACTTCTTGCATAGTTTTTCCTCCAGGTCGATATCATCAGCGTATCCTAGTATTTTAGCTTGTTCTTCTGTACTGCTTTCTTCTTTCGCTTTTCTGATTATTTTTTCTAGTACTAGGTTGAATCTTACATCTTACATCCCTCCAGTGCCTTTAAATGTCACATAGGGCTCGCATAGTTGTTTGTCAAGTTTTCCTGTTCTCGGCGAGTCTTTCAATCTCATCAAGGGATTTTATGCCCACTAAAACTAGTTTCTAAATTCTTTAGAATTTCAGGCGTCGACCGTTTTTTCTTCGGCCTGTTGTGCTCCACTTGATAGCTTGTTTTAGTATTCTCTAATTGTTTCTTCTCATTACATGGCCTACATGTGTCCATCTTCTTTTTGTGATCACCCATGAGACAGGTTGTTGTTTGCTCATCTGTCTTATCGTTGCATTGTTCTTGAATTCGTTCCACTTTATACCAGATATTTTCCTTAGGCATTTGTTTTCAAAAGAGTCTAATTTCTTGTCTATTTCTTTAGTTGATTTCCAGCTTTCGCATGCACAGATGAGAGTGGATATCATATTTGAATTGAATAATCTTAACTTGGTTTTTGTGCTTTTAACTTTTTAATTATATATGTTCTCAAGATTTTTAAAGGACAATGCTGCTTTTGCAATTCTAATTCTAACTTTCTTCCTGGTGTCACCATCTTGGTCTATGTAGCTACCAAGGTATGCAAATTGGTTTACTTCATCAACAACTGTTCCTTCTATGTATATTTTTTTCTTCTTAATTAATGAGAAGTTTCATTAGTTTTGTTTGGGCTTTGTTAATTTCAAGACCTATTTTGCTACCCAAGGAAGACAGGGAATCTGTTTTTTTCCTGCATAGATTTCACATTGTCACTGAGTTAGGTCATCAGCAAAATCAAGGTCTTCAATCTGGGTCCCGTGTACCACCAAATCAATGCCAGTTTTACCTGTACAACATCTTTTCATTATAAAGTCTATGGCAATTCCAAAAAGCAATGGAGATAATATACATCCTTGTTTCACGCCTGTTTCAATCTGAAACCATTCGCTCACTCCTTCTGTCTTGACCGCACAAATATATCCGTTGTAGAGATCTCAAATGATGCTGACAACTGTAGATGGTACTCCATATATTCTTAAAATTCTCCACAATGAATCTCTGTGTATGCTGTCAAATGCTTTTTTAAAGTCTATGAAGTTCAGGATTAAAGGTCTTTGTTTTTCAATATGTTCTTCAAGTATTATTCTTAGAGTAAAGATCAGGTCGAGACAGCTTCTCCCTTTTCGAAATCCTGCTTGTTCTTCTCTCACTGCAGTATCCACTACATCCTTAATTCTATTCAGAATCACTTTATAAAACACCTTTGACACAACTGATAGTAAGGTTACACCCCTCCAGTTATTGCAGTCAGTGAGGTTGCCTTTTTCGTGTATTTTAACAATGATTCTCTTTTTCCATGTGGAAGGGACTTTTTCTTCTTTCCAAATGTTATTAAACATTCTTTGTAGTTGGCTCATGTTGTCGCTGTTAATAGCTTTTAACATCTTGACTGTTATTTCATCTTCACCTGCTGCTTTGTTCTTAGCCATTAGATTCACTGCTGTTTCAACTGCATTAAGTGTAACTTCATCTAAGTTGACATTTAGTTGTGGGGCTGGTAAATCGGTTTCAAGATTTATTAATTCATTTGAGTGTGGTAGGTTAAGTATTTCTTGGAAGTGTTCGGCCCATCTGTGCTTTTTTGTCTTTACTTGATGTTAAAAGGTTACTAGGTTGAATAGTAATGGAGATATTGTATCACCTTGTTTTAAACCAGTTCTTATAGAGAAGGGCACTTCCTTTATATATTACTATATTTTGGCCAAATTAACAGGCATAAAATCCCTTGATGAGGTTGAAAGGATCGCCGAAGACAGGAACAATTGGCGAACTACTTTGCGAGCCCTGTGTGACGTTTAACGGGACGGGAAGGATATAAGATTATAAAATAAGATATTTTGTGTACCCTCCATGCATATTCTGGTCCTCCAGGGTGGGGGTTGGAGCATGGGACTAACGACCCAATCTCCGTAAAAAAGATTCGTGTTATGGAACAGACAGAGAAGCCTCGAAACTGAACAGGTAAAAATGGATTAAGACCTGGGAACGTCACAAATATTTTACGAGATTTGGAACATGGAATATAAGAAGTTTATACAGACAAGGGGGAGGTAAAGAATTAGTAGATGAATGAAGTAGGTATGACATGGACGTTACAGCATTACAGGAAATCAGGTGACTTGGAGAAGATATAACAGTCGTAGGAAAAATTATGAAAGAATTTGATATACCTAATAAACTAATATCCCCTGGACAGCAAAAATAACTAATGAAGAATGTAGGAGAAGAGCTGGAGAGACAAGAAACCTTGTCAAAAAGATAAGAGAGAGACAATGTACTTTCATAGGACATGCAATGAGAAGAGGGGGCATTGAAAATATTATAACAACAGGAAAAATAGAAGGAAGAAGATCAAGAGGAAGACCAAGAGAAATGATACAGGACAGTCTGACGGGATGGTGTGAGAGGAGATCACCAACTGAACTGATGGCCTGCATGAAGGATCGGATACTCTGGAGAAGCATAATAGCCAACGCCAGTCGGCATGCCACATGATGATGATGAATAAACTAATAAGTAAGGGTAGACCAAAAGAGACATGGAGAAGAACAACAGAAAGGATGCTGAGCAATAGAGGGCTCACCTGGGCAAGAGCAGAAAAAAAGGCGAAGGACAGGCATTTGTGGAAAACCCTTGCGGAAGCCCCATGTGCCCTGGGCACTTAAGGTTCAGAGAGAGAGAGAGAGAGAGAGAGAGAGAGAGAGAGAGAGAGAGAGAGAGAGAATAAACTAATAAATACATTAATTAAACTAATAAATGAATTAACTTTTTTTGCATGGTTAGACTTTTAAAAAAATCATAAACAAAGCACTTTCAGACACGACAGAAAGAAAAAAAATGACAAGATAATTCCTTGAGACTTGAACCACTGAGTTGGTTAGGACGAGTGTCTAGTCACAAGAGAACAGCGCATTAATCGACTAAGCCATCTACTGGTAGCTAGTACTGGTTTCAAGATAATAGTAATTCATTTACTGTTTTTTTTCTTTCTCTCAAGCCTGAAAGTGCTTTGCTTATTTTTTCCGAGGTCTAACCATACATCACTGTGCTCTGATACTTTACAAATCCAAGAATGCAGTTTATTTCGTTCTAAACCAAGTCTCTTCGTTATGCTCCATAGAGAGGGTTATTGTCTCTTCGTTATTCTCCATAGAGAGGGCTATTGTCTCTTCGTTATTCTCCATAGAGAGGGTTATTGTCTCTTCGTTATTCTCCATAGAGAGGACTATCGTCTCTTCGTTATGCTCCATAGAGAGGGTTATCGTCTCTTCGTTATGCTCCATAGAGCAGGCTATTGTCTCTTCGTTATGCTCCATAGAGAGGGCTACTGTCTTTTCGTTATTCTCCATGGAGAAGGCTATCGTCTCTTTCTTATGCTCCATAGAGAGGGCTATTGTCTCTTCCTTAGCGATGGGGTCCTCCGAAGTACCTGCTTTTAAAATCTAGTCCTAGGACTGAAGCCAGAGCAACTCACTCCCAGGAAGGGTCGAAGACACATCAGATTTGGGAGCCAGCGACTCTATAGCTGGGTTAACGGATCATATCTGACCAAGACACTGTTGACATCTCCGTTTATTCCCCCCTACCCTCAGAGCCAAGGGATACACCTGGAAGACAGCAGAGAATAATTCAAAGAACAGGGATGGCTGGAGAGCCTTTATCCGTGGCCTATGCTCTCAAGGGAGTGAAAGATGATGATGATGATGATGATGATGATGATGAACAGTCCCAACGTGGCTAACTGGGCAGGAATCGTTATAGCCCCCATGGTGGTGGAGTCTGCTAAAGAAGTACTGCACACTCCATGGTTTCTAGCTCCACTCCGGATCGAAAAAGTGGCCAGCGTAAGCATCTTTCAGTTGGACTTTATGCTGTGCCTAGACATCTTCCCCACAACGGCTATAAAGAAGGTCTGTTCGAGCTTCCAGGAAGAAAGACAAGAAAGAAGGAAAGAGAAGAAAAATAAGAAGAAGGAAAGAAAGAAAGAAAGAAGGAAAGAAGGAAAGAAAGAAAGAAGTATAAATCGTAGTTAATACTGTATTCAAGGTCCAATCCTATGTGGCTGTATGGAACACGGGTTTGAAATTGCAAAGATATTTTATAACAGTTGATATATATTCTCCATTCAGTTACCGCCCAACAAAACAAATAATATTACTTTGTGTGTCTCAAAGACATTTCACATTTTACTTCCTACCCAGTCAGTCATTTGCATGTCCCTTGTGGACCTTTGCCTCCCTAACAGCTTCCATGTAGGCCTCTCGGCTGTAAGCGAGATGCCCTTCTGCTGATACATCCATTCGCAGATCATCAACAACGATGTCTTGCAGCCATCTTCGCCTTGGTCTTCCTCTCTTTCTTTTTCCCATGATATATCCTTCCAAGACGGCCTTCTCTAGATTATCATGACGTTTAATGTGTCCAAAAGATTTCCGTTTGTTTAATCTTCTTTACTAGCCAGCTTTCTACAATATTAAACTCTTTCCCCTCGCGAGAGCCCCATAAGGATCTTTGCGGTTTAGCAATGGCACCCTCGAGAGCCCTATGTGACACCGGAGTTTCTTTCGTTGAAAACATGATGTTACTTTTCATTTAACCAGTGCCAACTGTTCTGGATTCAAAGTTAAGCTAGTGTTTTAAGCATGGGGGATAAAGACGCCATTTTTCAAACATAGAGCCTATAGGGGGTAAAATTCAAGTTTATTTCGAGATTGAGTGGTAGAATGGTCACACCGACCGACTAGATCTAGCTTACTATACGTGTTTCTAGTAGCTGTAGATCTGTTAGATTTATTGGATGTCACAAAAATCCATAAATATTGATTTTTCCGTGTTGAAATTTGAATGACTACGTATTCTATATTGGATTATGACACAGCTAAGGTAAGTATAAAGTAGATTTTATTGTTCAGCCCTAAAATTTTTTTAGCGCCAAAAATCGTTCCATCGTTTCACACCAGTTTGTTTTTTTTCTTTTCTTTGTTTTTTTTTATGACAAATAACTTCATTTATGGAATCTTCATTCATTTCCGCTTATTTTAATGTGTGATACACACGTGTTGATCATGGAATTAATTTGGTACAATAACTTTTACACAGGGACCCCTTCTCCAAAATGTCCGCGCCCTTCTCCAAAATGTCCGCGCCGTAAGAAACTAAGGAACATTTTGGAAGTAACGCGGGTGGAAAGAGTTAAGTTGTTTTAGTATGGATATATTTGTTCTTTTTTGTGTCCATGATATTTGAAGAACTCTTAAGTAGCATTTACATTCAAAGACATTTATGTGTTCTCAGCTGTTTTGTTAAATGTCCAGGTCTCACAGGCAGATGTTGGGATGAGAAAGATGGATGTCCTTGTAGTTATGTCTGTTCTTCTCCACAGCTTCTTTAGGTGTTTTATTTTTTCAAGAGCGATAGATGTCCTCATTTTAATTTCTCTAATTTTCTCTAATTCTATTTTAATTCTATTTATTTTATTTTCTCTAAATTTCTCTAATTTTCTAAAAAAAAAAGTGTATGGACAAGAGATACGTTTATTATTTAGTTATGTAATCATTTAATTGTGTCTTCATGATTACTATGCTCATTAAGAAATGCTGAATGACTGTGACTGAGTGAAAGTTGTATGATGAAGGGCAGAATGTCAGACGGGCCTGCGTGCCCAATTCTTAACCCTTTGAAAATAGAGTATAGTCGTTCGTTCGTTCGTTCTCTCATTGTATCTCCATTATTAGTTAATAATGATCCAAGATATTCAGAACTCTCCATCTCTTCCAATTTTTCCTCATTGACATATATATATATATATCCCTTTTTATGTTTTTTTCCTAAGGAAAATACTCTGTATAAAGTGGAATGAATTGAAGAACAACGCAGAGATAAGACAGATGATCGAGCAACAACCTGTCTTCTCATAGGGGATCAGAAAAAGGAGATGGACATACATCGGTCAAGTGATGAGACGAAACAACCGGAGAATCCCAAAAACAAGCTATCAAGTGGAATACAACAGGCCGAAGAAAAAGAGGACATTGTTAAGGGAGGCCAAATTAGTTGGCATAAAATCCCTTGATGAGGTTGAAAAGCTCGCCCGAAAACAGTAAAAATTGGCGAAATACCATGCGAGCACTATGTGAGATTTAACGGCACGGGAAGGATGTAAGATGTAAGATATTTTTTGTAAGTTGTCACGAGTTTAGTTTTCTTTTCACTAAGATAAAGTTTTTGCTGTTTACTATTCTTACGAACTGACATGATTAGCTTTTCCATCCCTTTTTGTGTTGTCGACAGTAATATTGTTTCATCAGCATATCTAATCTCTGGTATTAATAACCTTCAATTTTTATGGCATCTTAACAGTCTTTTTCTACATCATCTCTAAGATTCCTCATTATATTTTCAGTATACAAGTTAAATAAGTAAGGCGACAGTATGCACCCCTGACGGGACCCCTCGTTTTATGCTAAACCAAGTTGTTGTTTCACCATTTACTCTCACTGCTGCCTGTTGGTCTTACAACAGTGATATTAATTGTATCACATCTGTTGGAAATCCCATTTTTTTCCCATTACTTCCCAAAGTTTCTGGTGTTGTACACAATCAAACGCCTTTGAATAGAATATAAAAGATAAATAAATTCACATTATATTCTCTATATTTCTCTATTATTAATTTATATTGAATATATGATCTCTTGTTTCTCTTCCTTGTCTAAAACCTTCTTGGGCCATATTGATTTCTCCTTTTATTTTATGCCCATTATGATTTTTTTTTTAAATAGAGTTTTACTGGCTTGACTAATCAGGGCAACAGTTCTGTAGTCTGTGCGCAGTTTCAAGTTACCTTTTTTATTCGGTATTGGTATGCATATAGTTCTTTTCCATATTTTTTTTTCACCAAATACCGTATCACCATGTATAAACAACAACACACTCGGTTCACATATTATCAACATCTGGTTCCAATATCCCCATCATTTTTGGTTCCTATAACCCAATCTTTTGCTTCCCGTACCCCAACCCTCCATCATTTGGTTCCCATGCCTAAATCCTTTGCTTACCGTACCAACACCCTCTATCATTTGGTTCCCATATCCCAATCTTTTGCTCTCCGTACCCCCACCCTCCATAATTTGGTTCCCATACCCCAATCTTTTGCTCCCCGTACCCCCACCCTCCATAATTTTGTTCCCATACCACACTATTTTGTTTCCCGTGCCATCACCCTCCATCATTTGATTCCCACAACCCCATTATTTCTTTCCCATACTCTCTGTTGGTATAGAATTGCAGTATTACTGACCACCTTTTCATCCATAAAATTTCGCAGTTTTGGTACATGGGCATGTACAACTTTACTATTCTCCTGTCTCTTCTTCTTCTTCTTCATCATCATCATCTTCTCCTCCTTCTTTTTATTCCTCCTCCTACTACTCCTTCTTCTTCCTCCTCTTTCTTCTTATTCTTCTTCTTCTTCTCCTCCTTCTTCTTATTCTTCTTACTCCTCCTCCTCCTCCTTCTCTTCTTCTTTTCTTCTTCTTCTTCCTCCTCCTCCTTCTTCTTCTTTTTCTTCTTCTTTTCTTCCTCCTCCTCCTCCTCCTTCTTCTTTTTCGCTTTCTTCTTCTTCTTCTTCTTTTTCTTCTTCTTCCTCCTCCTCCTCCTTCTTCTTCTTCTTCTTCTCCTTCTTCTTCTTCCTCTTCCTCCTCCTTCTTCTTCTTCCTCCTCCTCGTGCTTCTTCTTCTTCCTCCTCCTCCTCCTCCTTCTTCTTCTTCTTCTTCTTCTTATTCCTTCTCCTCCTCCTGCTTCTTCTTCTTCCTCCTCCTCCTTCTTCTTCTTCCTTCTCGTCGTCCTTCTTCTTCTTCATCGTCCTCCTCCTCCTTCTTATTCTTCTTCCTCCTCCTCCTTCTTCTTCTTCTTACTCTTCTTCTTCTTCTTGGTCTTCTTCTTCTTCTGTCTTCGTCTTCTCTCCGAGCCATTAAGGCTCATTGCTGCAGATAAAGTTTGCCTCCATTCCTTTCTACTCCTAATCTTCTCTCTCCAGTTGGTGACACAAATTTTTTTTTATCCTCTTCTGTGTTGCCTTTCTATGTCTGTCTTGGTCTACCTCCTTAGTCTCGTTAGCTAGAGCTAGCGAGAGAGAGAGAGAGAGAGTGAGAGAGAGAGAGAGTGAATGAAGAGAGAAACTACGTGAGGATCAAGAGAGGAAGAAGAGAGAGAGAGAGTAATTAGACTCCAGCACACCCCCGTTATATATAACTAATTTTGAATACTTGTGCAGTTTATAGCTTCTGTGAATGCTGGAGGATGCTGAAAAGTTCTGCCGATGCAATTATTTCAGGGCTGATCAGCCTCTAAATCTCTAGCAAGCCCCTCGTGACACCAAAACAACAATAAGCAGAAACAACGACCTTTGGGATCGACATACTATCTCAGTACCTGGACCGTCTCATTGAAACTCGGGTCTAATGGTCTGTGGAGCCTAGCTTCAGATATTGAGGAAGTGGGGGGGGGAGGGTGGGGGGAGGGAGTGTGGAGTAGAGTGGAGAGCAAATCACTTTCTTTTTTTTTCATACAAGGATAGTAGCGAATCCAATCCAAATCCAAACCTACAATCAGGAAACAACAAGGCTTTCGCACTGTAAAGTAACAGACACGGCATTGTATGGTTCTTCTTCTTCTTCTTCTTCTTCTTCTTCTTCTTCAGAGCCATTAAGGCTCATTGCTGCATATAAAATTCGCCTCCATTCCTCTCTATCCCTAATCTTCCCTCTCCAATTTGTGACACCAATTTCTTTCATATCCTCTTCTATGTTGTCTTTCCATCTCTGTTTTGGTCTACCCCTTGGTCTTGTTTCCCTCATGCTTGTGCATACATCATTTTCGTTTGTCTGTTCTCTTCCATTCTTTCTACATGCCCCAGCCAGCGTAGTCTGTTCAGTGTCAAGACATTTATAATTCGTTGGGATTTAAATAAGCTATTCAGTTATGTGTTCTCTCTAGCTCTCCATTCTCCACTGTTGGTATCCTTTATTGGTCCAAAGATTCTTCTTAGGATCTTGTTCTCAGAGATCTGCAACTGTTGTTGATCTTTAATTGTTGTAACTCCACATTTCTGATCCATACATGACGGCTGGTCTTATTATAGTTTTGTAAAGTGTTATTTTGGTGTTTTGGGACAGGATTTTGGATTTTAACAGGTGTGCAATGCGACGTATATTTTATTCCCTATGTGTACTCTGATTTTAATGTCCTCGCTTAGTGTGTTGCTTCTGTTGAAGGTTGTGCCTAGATACTTGCATGTTTCTGCTTTCCTAATGATCATATCTCCAACATTTATATAATCTGGATCATTCTGCCTCTGGTCTCTTGATATCTTCATATACTCTGTCTTATCTTGGTTAATGGTCTAGCCACATCTCTTAGGTATTGATGATAATTTCCACCCCCCCCCCACCCACTAGGTCGATGTCATCAGCGTATCCTAGTATTTTAGTTTGTTCTTCTGTATTGCTTTCTTCTTTCACTTTTCTAGTTATCTTTTCTAGTACTGGGTTGAATAGTAATGGAGATAGTGTGTCACATTGTTTTTAACCAGTTCTTATGTAGATGAGGTCTGACTTTCTTCCTGTATATATTACTATATTTTGTGCATTCTTCATACATATTCTGGTCAAACTGATTAATTTATTAGATGTCTCAAATTCTTTCATAATTTTCCATAAGCTGTTCCTACCTATGCTGCCATAAGCTGTCCCTATCTATGCTGCCATAAGCTGTCCCTACCTATGCTGCCATACACTTTCCTAAAGTCAATGACGATATTATGCACTTCTTTCCCATATTCCCAGTACTTTTCTGCTTTTTGACATAGATAAAATATTTGGTCTGCGATTGATCTATTCTTCCTAAAACCTGCTTGATAGTCTCCCAGTATGTTCTTGCTGTATGGTTTTAATCTATTTAAAAATATAATAGATAGTATTTTGTAGCTTGTTTGTAGTAATGATATTCCTCTGTAGTTTTCACACTTGCTCTTATCACCTTTTTTGAATACTGGTATCAGTAATGATTCTCTCCATTCACTAGGGAGTTTTTTCTTCTCTCTATATTTTTGTATTAGTGCACATATCTGTTCATGTAGATTTAGACCTCCTTCCTTAATCAGATCTGCAGCAATTCCATCTGAACCTGTTGCTTTGTTGTTTCGTAGAAGCATGATACTGTAGATGACTTCTTCTAAGTCTGGTTCCTCTATGTCAGGTTCACAAGTCTGTATTTCTTCACATGGTAATGTTATTATAGGCTCTTCACAGTTTAGTAGTTTTTCAAAATATTCTTTCCATCCGGTAGAGATTTTCTCTTCATTATTTATCATGTTTACATTACTATCCTTCAAGCTATGTAGAGGTTTTATTTATCATGTTTACATTACTGTCCTTCAAGCTATGTAGAGGTTTTATTTATCATGTTTACATTACTGTCCTTCGGGCTGTGTAGAGGTTTTATTTATCATGTTTACATTACTATCCTTCAAGCTATGTAGAGGTTTTATTTATCATGTTTCCATTACTATCCTTCAGGCTCTGTAGAAGTTGTTTATACTCCTTGCTTTAACGTTTGGAGCTCTTTATAGAATTCCCTGCTTTTCTTATTTTGATGGCATGTCTGCATCTCGCTTACTATGTCTTTTATATATTGTAGTTTTTGTTGACAGTTGCTTTATACTGTGTGTGATACTTCTCATCATTTGTTTTGTTGTTTATGTCATTCGTCCTTACTGTTCTTTTCCTTATGACTGCCTCTCTAGACTTCATCGAACCAGTTCTTTCTTTTATTTTTGGTCTTGATTCCCATCCATTCTTCAGCTATACTCTTTAAAAAGTTTTTTTTATATCTTCTCATCTGTTATCTTTGCTGTTATTTTCTTTATTCTGTCTTGTGTTAATTTTATGGTTTAGCTTTTTTCTGAGTTTTTCTTTAGTGTCTTTTCTTTTCAAGGCACCACTGTTTATTACTGAGCTTTTATTTAATTTACTGTAAAATTTTTTCTTCAATCTGAATTTTAGTTTAGCTCCCACCAGATAGTTGTCGGTGCTGCATCAGCCCCTCTATAACTTCTGATGTGAAGCATGTTTGTTATGTGATTGTTATCAGTTAGAAATTCTCGCATTGACTGGGCATAAAGTTCTGTTTTTTTTGTGTAAAATGTTTTGTTATTGCTTTTCTTATATAAAGTTTTGTTATCGCTTTTCTTTTATAAAGTTTTGTTATTGCTTTTCTTACATAAAGTTTTGTTATTCATTGTCTTATGTAAAGTTTTGTTATTGCTTTTCTTATATAACATTTTGTTATTGCTTTTCTTACATAAAGTTTTGTTATTGCTTTTCTTATTTAACATTTTGTTATTGCTTTTCTTACGTAAAGTTTTGTTATTGCTTTTCTTTTATAAAGTTTTGTTATTCATTTTCTTATATAAAGTTTTGTTATTGCTTTTCTTATATAAAGTTTTGTTATTGCTTTTCTTTTATAAAGTTTTGTTATTGCTTTTCTTTTATAAAGGTTTGTTATTGCTTTTCTTACATAAAGTTTTGTTATTCATTTTCTTATATAAAGTTTTGTTATTACTTTTCTTTTATAAAGTTTTGTTATTGCTTTTCTTACATAAAGTTTTGTTATTCATTTTCTTATATAAAGTTTTGTTATTACTTTTCTTTTATAAAGTTTTGTTATTGCTTTTCTTACATAAAGTTTTGTTATTCATTTTCTTATGTAAAGTTTTGTTATTGCTTTTCTTACATAAAGTTTTGTTATTCATTTTCTTATATAAAGTTTTGTTATTGCTTTTCTTATATAAAGTTTTGTTATTGCTTTTCTTTTATAAAGTTTTGTTATTGCTTTTCTTACAAAAAGTTTTGTTATTCATTTTCTTATGTAAAGTTTTGTTATTGCTTTTCTTACATAAAGTTTTGTTATTCATTTTCTTATGTAAAGTTTTGTTATTGCTTTTCTTATATAAAGTTTTGTTATCGCTTTTCTTTTATAACGTTTTGTTATTGCTTTTCTTACATAAAGTTTTGTTATTCATTTTCTTATTAAAGTTTTGTTATTGCTTTTCTTATATAAAGTTTTGTTATTGCTTTTCTTACATAAAGTTTTGTTATTTATTGTTGTTGTAACAAATTTTCGCCGATGAGTCCTACTATAGGCAGGAAACTCAGTGTTGTAGAGAGCATAACAACAATACAACTCCTCAGATCATCGGAGAAGTACCCCCCACCCCCCAACCACCCCATACACACACTCTTCTCTCCCGCGGGGCATGCGTTTTGGTCGTTTAAAAGTCAGACGCCTTAGGGTGGTTGACTCCCAGATGTCTGTGAGTTGTTGGTTTACAATCCTTTCACGAAGCTGAAGGTGATACTGCTACTTACCATCAATCCTTGCAGTGTGTTCGGTGGATTTCCATTACTGTTTCCCTCCCCCCTCCCCTCCATTCCTTGCAATTTTTTCGGTGGATTTCCGTTACTGTCCCCCCCCCCCACCTCTTATATTAATGTAGCCAAATCCTTGACAGCGCCCCACGTTTGCCGCCCTTGTTTGTACAGGGCATCACGCCTGACGGTTTGGTATGACACACCTTGAACGAAATATGAGGAAAGAAAAAAAAACTGCTTGAGAACCACTTACATAGCACATAGAGCAGCAGCAACAATAAGATCAACAACCACAACAACAGCTATATAACATCTGGCATATTTGTTTAACAATGTGTTGTAGCTCCTCTCCTAACACATTCTTCCCACGTAAATGAGCACATGATTCATCCGCAGAATTCTCTCTCATAACTAACGCATAACCCAGGCAAAATAAAATTCTCCAGAATACAGCCATCTACAAACCCCGGGTCCATGTGAAAGTCCAGCACATTAATGCTCTCATTTCTCCATGCCAAAGAGGAAAAAAAAAACCATAGAATAAAAAGAAAACAAAAACGAAGGCAACCCATGCCATGATATATGATTGAATTAATAGAAAACTGAATCAATTTTACATTTGCTAACAGTTCAAATTTCCGGCCGGGAAATGATATTCGGTAAAGAAATTAAACGAGTCTGTATGTGGCCCAAAAAAAAAAAAAATATCAAACCAAATTACCTCTCCTTCTTTCTTTCCACATAAAATCTCCCACCACCCTCTCTCTTTTTTTTTCGTGGGGGGGGGGGGTAGCCTCCCCCACCCCCACCCTCCTCTCTGTGGCCTGCTCCAAAATTTCGGCCATGCCAAATTCAATTCTGGGCGTAGTCGACTGGCCCCTGCACCGAAAGTAATCAAAAATCCATTATATTTAAGCAGCGCTTTCAATCATCTGCAATAATGTATCGCCTGTTATTTCTTTGTAATTGTTTCTATTACTAAATCGACGAATATTCAGAGCTGTTGTTCCCTCTCTTCCCTCCCCGCCTCCCCCCCCCCTCCTCACTTTTTATCTCTTCCCGTCTCCTCCATCTATCCCCCCCTCCCCCGTCCCGTTCCCTTTAATTCCACAGTAACGCACGTTCTCATATAAAGAGCTTTTGAATTGTTGTCAATAGCGGAGGATAATATCTCTGACAGATTGTGTTCCATTATGGACTGGCTCTTTTTTACAGCCTCCTAGCCCGCCTGTACCCCGAAAATTTATGTACGTGAAATACCCCTGGACAGCAACTGCGGACTGTCGTACTGGACGCATCTCCAAAATCGGGACATTCTGATATCTCATGTCATAACAGACGCAAAAAAAGCCAAACAAGGAACAACAACAACAACAGCAACAACAACAACAACTGCGGACTATCATACTGGACGCATCTCCAAAAATGGGACTTTCTGATACCTCATGTCATAACAGACGCAAAAAAAGCCAAACAAGGAACAACAACAACAACAGCAACAACAACAGCAACAACAACAGCAACAACAACAGCAACAACAACAACAACAACAACAGCAGCAGCAACAACAACAACTGCGGACTTTCATACTGGACGCATCTCCAAAAAACGGGACTTTCTGATATCTCATGTCATAACAGACGCAAAAAAAGCCCAAACAAGGAACAACAACAACAACAACAACAACAACAACAACAATAACTGCAGACTTTGAAATCCTGTCCGCCCATTACTACAGTACACATACACCGAACTTATTCCCCCCCCCCCCCGAATTCAAAATGCAACAAGGATTATTGATTGCCGTGGGCCGGGGGGCGGGGGGGGGAATATGAGAATTCTGTGCGTGCGCGCTATGTGATTTGTGTGCGTGCGCGCTATGTGATTTGTGTGCGTGCGTGCGTGCGTGTGTGTATCCTCATAATTTTAATCTGGTAAATTGCAGGGTTTTTGGCACGCGCCGACTGTTCTGACCACGTGACTGTAATCGTAGTTACACATTTTTAAGTGGAGGTGGTGGTATGGCAATAATGTGGCTCCACTTTTCCGAATTGTGTGACAATGCTTTCAGCAGATCGAGACTGACTGGGCAAATATACTTATCTAATTGACCAGAGACTAGAAACTCTTTGGTGAAACAAGAAAACGTATGGTCTGCAACAAATCGGACGTGTGAGATATTTGTTGGATGTTGCTATCAAAATATATTAGTTTTTGTTTTTTTTTTAAATATAGAGTATTTGTGGTGGATGATTGTCTCTTTCCGTAAATGTGTAAATGAGAACGAAAGTTTTCATCATGGTAGTGAAGAAGCAGAAGAAGAAGAAGAAGAAGTTAGCTGAAAGATCAGTAAGAACACTGTAATCGGGCAGTAAAATTGCTCTACTGAAATCAACGAACCAATGAAAACAGCCAATGCAAAATGTGTAGGCTAAGACGCGCATCCATTGGCTACATTTGACAGAATATAGAAGACCAATAGAAAATACGTGAAAGGAGCAGAAGAAACAAAACAGAAAAGTAAACAAAGCCTAAGATATTTTGTAGTATATATATATATATATAAGAGGCAGGAGATAACAGTGACAAGTTGAAAGGGGTGGAGACAGGGGTTTGACTAGAGCTGATGGCATCCAGGGGGAATACAGAACCGAAAATATGAAGTTTGAAAGACTCCACCTTGCAGTGAAAAATAAATCGGATCTTTCAAACTTTAAGCATAAAAAAAAATGAAGCTCACTAATATTTGTCACCCAGGACACATGCCCCGCCCTCCTCACGCTAGTTACGCCTTTGATTGGACAGAAAGGTGTGGTACTACTTCGCGTCAGAATATACAAACACTTCACACAAATAACGAGACTGATTGATGCGTACAAGCTCCTGCCACTGTTACGTGCTTAAAGGGAAATCAACTTGAGGAACATAGCAAGAGAAATCAATCCTTGCCCTTTCCGTTTTAGCTTTGAAGAGTAGCACAGCAATTAGAAAAATAAACTCCGTTCATTTTTCTTCACTTGTAGAATGTCAAGTGTACCGCCATTACGTCGTATAACTCCCAGCCACTGAATTATTTCCCTTTGGGGGCTTCTTCATCCACGAGGTTTAAAGTTAATCTTTCTCAGAAATGTTACAGAAATCTTTCTTTTACATCGTAGTATTTTAACACATTGTAACATTTTGTAACAGTTTTTTTCCTTAAAATATTTATCATCATCCTGTGCCACGTCCGATTTGAATGTAGGTTTTCAGTACTCATCTTCTTTTGCTGTGATAGTACATATGATCGTTACGAAGACATTGTCCAGTCGCAAATAGCGACCCATAGCTGACGTGTCAGAGTCAGGATTGGCTAACCATAGTTGGTCAAGACCCTGGCCCACATCTCCCTTGATTTGTGTAACAGTAACAGATTTAGTCTGGCTAACGGGACAAAGATCGCCGTAGTCCCCAAGGTGGTGATGTCTGCTAAAGAAGTACTCCAGGCCCCCCCCCCTCACAATGGAAAATATCTTATATCTTATATCCTTCCCTTGCCGTTAAACGTCACATAGGGCTCGCAAAGTAGTTCGCCAATTTTTCCTGTCTTCGGCGAGCCTTTCAACCTCATCAAAGGATTTTATGCCTGTTAATTTGGCCTCTCTTAACAATGTCCTCTTCAAAGTTTCACGCGGTCTGACTCTTTTTCTTTGGCCTGTTGTGTTCCACTTGATAGCTTGTTTTGGGATTCTCTGGTCATTTCTTCTCATCAAGTGACCAACATATGAATGGAAAATATGGTCATGATTAAAACTATAAGGAAAACTATAAGAAAACAACATGTTGTTGTTGTTGTTGTTGTCGGTCTTTTCCTTCTCATTATCATCATCATCATCATTATCATCATCATCATCTTCTTCTTCTTCTTCTTCTTCTTTGTTTCATCATCATAGTCATTATCAATGTCTTCTTCTTTTGAAATTTTTTTTTCTCTTATTCTTGCTATTGATCTCGTTCCTCTGTTTTTATTCTCTGTTGTTATTGTGATTCTCCTTCTGTTGTTATTCTTGTTATTGACACTGTTGTTCTTCTTCGTCTTTACTTGTTTTCCCTCTAATTCTTGTTACAGTTCTTCTGTCTCTTTCCCTTCTTCTTCTGTTGTTCTTCTTCGATATTATTGTTATGAGATAAGATATAGTTATAGGACTTCTCATTTTTCTTGAATATACATCGTTCTTGCCTTTCAGAAGCTCCGAAATGAAGATCGCATTTTGTTTTCTTTTTAATGACATTCAGTTTCCGGTCAGGAAACACATCGTCCTAACTTTACATAATAAAAGCAGAAGCTGAATTGTTAGGACTTCTTGTTGACACTTAATAAATGTCAGGTTCGAGTACACTGTTATTAGAGACTACAGATTCTATGTTTTTTTTTGTGTGTGGTTGAGTACTGAGTCAAGTATTAAGAGGCACTCTGGCAGTTTTCGTGAGCGAATTGGGTGCTATAGAGTCAATTTACGGCGGGATTTCTTTTAATGGAAGGACGTTAACTTTTGTTAAGCCTATCTGTTGTGTTGTTTTTGTGTATGGTCCCTCTCTTCTTGTACTTGTACGAAATCCCTGTAACCGTGAGCTGGTTTCTTTGCAGCCGATGCTGTGAGGATGTTGAGGTACAGCATTGTATCGGCGTGGGGGGGCGGATTATGGCAGCTATTTTTTCAGTCCCGGAGTACAGCTAAGAAGCAGGGGTTGTGCAATGCTTCTTTAGCAAACTCCACCACCATGGGGAATATGGCGGATCCCCGCCCCGTTAGCCAGGACAAGCTTGGGGTCCCAAAGGAGAGAGAGGGCAGGATCTTGATCAGCTGTGGTTCTCTAACCCTGACGCTAGAATATCAGCTATGGGTTGCTGGTTGCCTCATCGAACAGCGTCTTTGCCCGCATATGGTCCTTTAAAAAAGGACATTTTGCCGAACTATTGAATTGTATGTTCTTCATTTATACGAGTTCATCTTATTTTCTGTCACTCTTGTTATTGCCCACTTTACTTGCTCTTTCTATGGTTTTGTAAAACTGGACCAGATACCTGTGGCTACCTTTATTAATGTAGCCAGTTTTACTGGTGTGATCATTTCTCTTTTGTATAAGAACACGTGTTGTGTGCTTTCAAGTTTTACAAAGGCACCTGAAGCTACAAACCGCTATTTTCAGAATATGAATAGGACTATGTAGACTACAAGCCTATATCATTAATCTGGAAGCTACCCAGACACAACTCTACCATTCTACAAGCATATGTCATTAATCTGGAAGCTACCCAGACACAACTCTACCATTCTACAAGCATATGTCATTAATCTGGAAGCTACCCAGACACAACTCTACCATTCTACAAGCATATGTCATTAATCTGGAAGCTACCCAGACACAACTCTACCATTCTACAAGCATATGTCATTAATCTGGAAGCTACACAGACACAACTCTACCATTCTACAAGCATATGTCATTAATCTGGAAGCTACCAAGACACAACTCTACAATTCTACAAGCATATGTCATTAATCTGAAAGCTACACAGACACAACTCTACCATTCTACAAGCATATGTCATTAAAATTAAAGCTACCCAGATACAACTCTGCAGACTAGAAACCTATATCATTAAACTGAAAACTGCCTAGACCAAACTCTACCAGACAACAAGCCTATGTCACTAAACTGAAAGCTACCCAGACCCAACTCTATCAGACCACAACCTATGTAATTAACCTGAAAGCTACCCAGATCCAACTCTATCAGGCCACAACCTATGTAATTAACCTGAAAGCTACCCAGACAGAACTCTATCAGACCACAACCTATGTAATTAACCTGAAAGCTACCCAGACCGAACTCTATCAGACCACAACCTATGTAATTAACCTGAAAGCTACCCCGACCCAACTCTATCAGACTACAAGCCTATGTCATTAACCTGAAAGCTACCAAGACCCAACTCTACCAGACTACAAGCCTATGTCATTAAACTGGAAACTACCCAGATCCAATTCTGTAGACTACAAGCCTATGTCATTAAATTTAAAGCTGCGTAGACCCAACTCTATCAGATTACAAACATATGTCATTAAGCTGGAAGCTACCCAGACATACCTCTACCAGACTACAAGCCTATGTCATTAAATGGGGAGCTACCCAGACCTAACTCTACCAGACTACAAGCCTATGCCATTAAATGGGGAGCTACCCAGATCCAACTCTACCAGACTATAAGCCTATGTCATTAAACTGAAAGCTACCTAGATCCAACTCTGCACACGCTGAAACAGTTTCCATATTCCAGAATATTATTTTAAGAAAAGATAAAAAGATTCATTAACGGAGTGCACAGTTGCAGCGTTTGGCTGATATCTTAAAGGAACTAAAAAAAAAAAAAAGGTAAAGGCAGCGCTATTATGCCTTTGTGGCGCCTAGGAGAGAAGGTGCTAGTGTCCATATTTTCCTTGACCTCCTCGGCACACTAGCGTATGAAGTGGTCTTGACCATGCCCAGCCGTCTGTAGCCCGGCTTTTGATTAATAGTGAATATGTATTACAAGAAGTAATGAAGACAAGAGATTTGTAGACATTTTTAATAGTTATTAGCGTCACGTGGAGGGCCGACTTTGTTGTGGCTATGCTGATGTTCATGGCAAACTTTACTTTTTCCTTGCGTGATGTTCATGCTGTGGAGATACACGTCGTGTGTGGCATCTAGTCTTGTCAATAAACCTAACCTTATTCTGCCTTGATCAGTGTGTGCTTTTCTGAGTAGTTGTTTATTATCGGTGGAGCAAGAGGCGAGTGAGATGATAACTTACTTTCCGAACAACTAAACGCTACATAGGGGGCCCTTAGATAGACATCAACTGGGAGGGGGGAAAAGATCCCGGGTAAGTGGATCGTCAGGAGCTGTGTCGCTACTGAAAACGGTCCAGGCACAGCTGTACTTCTTTGGGCACTATACTCAGCAGAATAAGGCTAGCGGTTTAAGCCAGAAGCAACACAGAAAATCTCCATTGACGACGGTAAAGATTTTTAAAAACTACAAAAGTAAGAGTGAAGAGTAAAGTAATAAAAGAATTGAGAGAACATCAAGTAAACATCAAATATTTTACACCTCATTCTGTCCCCTAGTTTCAGAAGAAGCCATATTTGCCAATTTCTACAGTCTGGGGGGACTAGATCCCCTCCGGCCGGATTCAAAGACTTACACCTTCTTCCTGCAAGTCTAAATTTATTGGTTTATTTGCAAACAAGTATGGACAACAACAACAAAAAACGAAGAGAGGACACTTTATCTTGTGACTTGTATGAAGCTGTATTCGAGAGTGAACTTTTATCTGTGTTCCAGAGCCCGCTGTACTTTCTGTGTTCCAGAGCCCGTTATATTTTTTTGTGTTCCAGAACCCGTTATATTTTCTGTGTTTCAGAGCCCGTTATATTTTCTGTGTTCCAGAGCCCGTTATATTTTATGTGTTCCAAAGCCCATTATATTTTATGTGTTCCAGAACCCGTTATATTTTATGTGTTCCAGAGCCCGTTATATTTGTTGTGTTCCAGAACCCGTTATATTTTATGTGTTCCAGTGCCCGTTATACATTTTGGCGCCTTTACAAGAGTCTACTTAAGAGTCTAAATCTGACCGCAGGAAAAAAAAAAGAGCCTGTGTGGGAAACAGCGGGGAATGCATAACTAACTCCAGCTGGTGACGGGATTAATTGAGGCAGTCGGTCTCTTTGTTTAGATCAGTGGTTCTAAACATTTGCTCGGACGTGCACACCCCCTTTTCAGGCATGACCCCTTCCTTAAAAATAAAGAAATGAATGGGACATTGATGTTGCTAAGATTTATTTAAACTATATAGTTTGATCCATTTTCTGGCCTGTGGATCCCCCCAGAAGTCATTCCATGGATCCCCTGTTGGTCCATGGGCCCTAGCTTAAGAAACACTGATTTAGATGACTGAGTAAATGAAACTAAGCGCTTAAAGGAAAAGAAAAAAAAGCCAACTGATAATTGTTTCTGCCGCCATTAGCAGCGCTTATTACACGCTAATATATTATAATATATTATATAATGTAATATAATATAATTTGCCACGATAACGAGAGAAATGAATAGATATAATAAAATGGCAGGACAGATCAGGAACGAGGAGGCCTGAGAAAGGGCAGGACAAGATCAAGAATGAGGAGGGTTGGGAAAAGGGAGGACACGATCAGGAACGAGGAGATATGGGAAAGGGCAGGACAAGATCAAGAACGAGGAGATATGGGAAAGGGCAGGACAAGATCAGGAACGAGGAGATCTGGGAAAGGGCAGGACAAGATCAAGAATGAGGAGGGTTGGGAAAAGAGAGGACAAGATCAGGAACGAGGAGATCTGAGAAAAGGCAGGACAAGATCAGGAACGAGGAGATCTGAGAAAAGGCAGGACAAGATCAGGAACGAGGAGATCTGAGAAAAGGCAGGACAAGATCAGGAACGAGGAGATCTGAGAAAAGGCAGGACAAGATCAGGAACGAGGAGATCTGGGAAAGGGCAAGACAAGATCAAGAACGAGGAGGGTTGGGAAAGGGCAGGACAAGATCAAGAACGAGGAGGGTTGGGAAAGGGCAGGACAAGATCAAGAACGAGGAGGGTTGGGAAATGGCAGGACAAGATCAGGAACTAGGAGACATGGGAAATGACAGGACAAGAACCAGTGAACCTACAAATCATGTCTAGGAAATGGAGGTGGACTGACCACATTCTGCAAGACAAGCACTGATATGAAATCCTCAAGGAAATAGAAAACGCGGAAGACCTAGACTTACTGGGAGAAGAGAAATTATGACAGTGCTCAGAGACAAGGGATACATATGGAATGAAGCAGAGAATAATTCCAAGAACAGGGATGACTGGAGAGTCGTTATCTGTGGCCTATGCTCTCAAGGGAGTGAAAGGCGATGATGATGATGATGATGATTACACGCTAAGAAAACTAAACCTTAGTTACAAACTAAACGTGATACTTTCTCATGATCATGCTATCATTACCATGATCATCTTGTTCCATATCCGAACTGCAACATATTCTGTATATAGCACTAGCAGAATATATAGATTAGTTGCTTCCTTAACATCAAGTGAGAGATGAGTCGGTCTTTACATGCAGAGGAAAGGTTCTGTATGTTTCAATAAGCTACAAAATCAAAATCTCTAGCTAAGTTGTCAAACTTCTTTCTCCGTTTCATCCTAGACGTTTGTATCTGTTCACAGTTTGTGTAAAACTGACATTTCTATATACTTTTCTGAGCTTAATATCTCAAGGGTCAAAAGGTCAAGATACTGGAAATTTTTAAAAAGTTGGATTCAATGCAGAAACTAGGAAATCAAGCCATGGCTCTACGTTTCAACAGTCCAAGTTGAATTCTTCATCTCCCTAGAGGTGATGGGTAAAAAAATTCGTTCATTCATTCATTCATTTTTTCTTTATTTAGCAGTCCGTCTATAAGAAAATAAGGGGGGTGGGCATGACTCCCAGAGGTCTTGTGAGTTGTTGCCTTTTTTTCGGTCCCGGGATCGAACCCATGATCTTCCAGTTGCCACGCGTCTTTAGCGATTTAGCTATGGAGGACTGGTATTGGTTGTGGCAAATGAAATTACTTATGCTCCCAATGCTTGTTTCGCATACTCCACAGCCAGCATGAGGCCTTTTTCTGCTGTTTCTGAAAGGCTTCTCAATGCCCTTGCTCTTGCTTGTCCCTTTATGCCCAGTTGCTTACATAGGTCATATGCTGATGTTGCTGTGAATCCTCTTGCTCCCACTTCTACAGCTATCACTTTTGCCCTGATTCCTGCCCCCTGCCTGAGTTGCTTGACCAGATCATTGTACTTCTCCAATTTGAATAAATGCTGTTCCTCTATTCTAGTTTCGTATGGGACCGTAAGCAGTAACATCTAACTGAGGGCATGAAGAAGATGCTAAAAATAGTCTCTGGGTAATTGTAGTTTCCCTTCTGTAACAACCAGACGGTTTTTCAATTGCGGTCGAATTTATTTCTATACTTTCTGTTATATGTTTGAGAGAAATTGATATGATTAGCTATGAAATGTCTGATGGAAGTTGGTAGGGTTAGGTGTAAAATGTTAGAAATTGGTAGGATTAACTATAACATATTTGAAAGAACTTCATAGGATCAGCTATAAATTGGAGGAGAGAAATTGATGGGATTAGCTATAAAATGTTTGAGAGAAATTGATGGGATTAGATATAAAATGTTTGAGAGAAATTAATAAGTTAGCTATAAAATGTTTGAGAGAAATTGATACGGTCAACTATAAAATGTTTGAGAGAAACTGATAGGATTAGATTCTAAGGACTGTAATAGCCGGATGTGGGGTGGAGGATAAGCTCTCCACTCCAATTAGATGTCTCCAAGGTGTGCGTCTCAAACAGCCTCTGACAGTCCAAGTCCAGCTCCTGGCCTTCTCGTGGCGGAACTGTTTAAACTAAGAGGGGACAAAAAGCGAGTATCTGGCCCCTGAAAACCAAACGCTTCGGGTAGATGAGACTCGTTAGTCTTGGGTTGGTAGCTCATCAAGGAGAAGGAAAACTCTGATTTCAAACCCCCTGCTGCTTTGTAGGGTAGGCTCTGGCCAGAGTCAAAGGCTAGTAAACAAACCGGTGGAAGGCAAGGGGAAACCAACACTGTACATTCCCAAGAACAATCATGACAATCCACAATCCTTTGAATGATAACGACGTTAATGGGGGTTCCAGTGGAACCACCGCGTCCGGTATGGACTATCACGTGCGACAGGTGATACCAGATCGTCATCCAAATACTATACGCAAATAAAACACAAATAACACTACAGTAATTGCAACATGGAACATTAGAACACTAACAAAGCTTGGAAAACTGGAAAACATCGAACAAGAAATGAAAAGAATGGAAGTTAACACCCTTGGTTTATGTGAAATGAGATGGACTGAAGCAGGAGGTCCTCCGTGGCTAAATCGCTAAAGACGCACTTCAGAACTGCAGCGCCAACTCAATCCCGGACAAAAAAAGCAACAACTCACAAAACCTCTGGGAATAATGACCCAGAGGGGCCCACCTCCCCCCTCCTTAGAGTGTCAGGAATTTAATAGGGCCGAAACACTTTTCTAAGGGAGGGGGGACTTCCTTTGATGATCTGAAAGAGTAGAGACTTTCCTGCATACAGAGATCTTAAAGACTGCAAAATAATATATTCCGGGGGAAACCAGCATAGAAATGGAGTTGGCATAATACTGGATAAGAAAACAGCAAGAACTGTGAAAGGTTTCTGGTGCATATCAGACAGAGTGTTAATGGTTAAATTCCATGGCCACCCAATAGACCCAAATCTCATCCACGTATAAGCACCAACTTCAGAAAGCTCTGACGATGAGATAAAAGAATTTTACAACAATCTGGACATGGCAATGAAACAGTGCAAACCACGGGAAGTAAACTTTGTGCTGGGTGACTTAAACGCGAAAGTAGGGACTGAATAAGACAAGGAAGCTACTGGCAAGTATGGACTAGGTATCATAAGTACAAGAGGAGAGATGCAGATTGAGTGGGCATAAAAGAATACAATGATAATAGGAAATACTTGGTTTCAACAACACCCAAGGCGACTATGGACATAGAAAAGCCCAAATAATAGCATTCGTAACCAGATAGATTACATTATAATCAACAGAAGATTCAGAAACTCACTAATATCCGTGAAAACAACCAAGAGCAGATTGTAACAGTGACCACATCCCAGTCGTAGGAAAAGTGAGAATCAGGCTAAAGAGGTTAAAAGTAGCAGCTAAAAACAAAGAACTAGACAGAGAGCTGTTACGGAAAGATAAGGCAATACAAAAACAATAAAGGACCAGAGTACATAACAGGTATAGTGCTATAGAGAAGATTGAAAGGACTGATGAACAATGGAACATGCTTAAAGACTCTATTCAGCAAATATCTATCGAAATCTTAACTCCAAAGAAATGACGTGCTAAACAAGAGTGGATGACAGAAGAAATTTTGCAACTAATGGATCGGAGAAGAAGTCTTAAGGAAGATAACGATGAATATGACAAAATAAATAAAGAAATAAGACACAAATGCTTATGAGCCATGTTACCAAAGTGATGCTTTTTATTGTCATGAGAAGAGTCAAGGGCAAAATAAAACCAGAAATCGCTGAAGGAAAAGACAGAAGTAATGCCATATATATATATATATATATATATATATATATATATATATTGAGAACATTGATGGAGAGATAAAAAGAAATAAAGACGGACCTATACGTATGCTTCATAAACTACTGTAAAGCATTCGATAAAGTGAGAAACACAGAAATTATAAGAATCCTGGAAGACATCAACGTAGATGGGAAAGATCTGAAACTCATCAAAAAACATAATACTGGCAACAATCAGCAGCAATGAAGGTTGAGAACCAAATAGGAGCATCCCAAGACATAAAATTGGGAGTGAGACAATGATGTGTTCTATCTCCTGACTTCTTGTACAGCGAAAACATAACGAGAAATATAGAGAGCTTGCCAGGAATATCAGTGGGCGGGTAGAATCTTAACAACTTAAGATATGCAGACGAAACAGTTGATTTTTAAAAATGAAGGAGAGCTACAGGCTTTTCTGGACGTCGTGGTTCGTGAAAGTAAAAGTAAAGGCCTCATCCTGAATAAAAAGAAGACTGAAATGATGGTCATTTTAAAGAAAAGAATACCACCAAAATGTAGCATTGCCATAGATGGCACAGAACTGAAACAAGTTGATAGATTCAAGTACTTAGGAACAATTATAACAGCTGATGGGAAATGTCACAACGAAATAAAAAGCAGACGTGCTCAGGCCAAGTCAGCATTCCAGAAAATGAGAAACATCTTGTGCAACAGATCCATATCAATGGAAACAAGATTCCGAGTACTTAAATGTTACATCGAGCCAATTTTGTTGTATGGATGTGAAGCATGGTCTATAAATAAGAGAGTACAGCCATGGAAATGTTGTTTATGAGAAGGATGTTGAAGGTGCCATGGACAGCTAAGAAAACCGATGAAGAAGTTTTAAGAGAGGCTGGAATTAAAAGGCAAATTACAGCAAAGATCAGAGGTAGACAAGCGAGATTT
This sequence comes from Achatina immaculata, assembly GCA_009760885.1. NCBI lineage: Eukaryota > Metazoa > Mollusca > Gastropoda > Stylommatophora > Achatinidae > Lissachatina > Lissachatina immaculata. The sequence goes on along the minus strand of CM019705.1, from coordinate 25,120,874 downwards.
ATAGGACATTTTCTGAGAAGAGAAAAATTGGAACACATTGTGGCAAATGAAAAAAAAATTGAGGGAAGAAGGGACAGAGGAAGACAGAGAGAGAAGTTACTGGATGGGCTGTCAGCGTGACTAGGAGAAAAGTCACCGGCAAATATCATAATCAAGACAGGGAATTGTGGAGAGAAATGATCGCCTACGCCACGCGGCACGGTACTTGATTGATTGATTTATGCGACTAGATATAAAATGTTTGAGAGAAACTGATAGGATCAGCACGGATAGAGTACCACCCACTGGAAGTGAAACTAAGAAACATACAATGGGAAGGACCCATGAATCGAACTATGGACTAGTAGCAGGTCAAGCGACGGCCTAGCCATAATATCCTGACAGCATTGGCCCTACAGACCCTTCGTGGCCCTGGACTCTTATTGTTAAGTAGGTGTTCGTCCCATTAGAACCCAAGATTTTGTTTACTGCCATCTCCTTTAGTTTTTTTTTCAGTTTTGTTCTCTCGTGGTCTCAAAGCTTTGTTTATAAATTATTTTTTTATAAAATAATCAAACGTAATTTGAATAAAGAAAAATCATACAAGAACATCATCAGTTGTTTTAGAGTCCATCCATCCTTATTTTCTGCTGACTCTCCCAACTATTTTTAAGACTAAACATAAATATTTCGCTCAGATAATCTGTTGTGCAGAAGAGTGGTTGTTTCAGTGTATAATAAATATCATAATTTATCTTCTTCTTCTTCCTCAGCTTTCCGAGCCATTAAGGCTTCTTGCTGCAGATACAGTTGGCCTCCATTCCTCCCTGTTCCTAATCTTCTCTCTCCAGCTAGCAACATCAGTTTCCTGTATATCCTCTCCTATGTTGTCTCTCCATCTCTGTCTTGGTCTACCGCTTGGTCTTGCTTCCTTCATCTCTTTTACGTGCGTCATTTTCTTTTGTCTTCCATTCTTTCTGCAAGACCCAACCAGAGAAATCCGTTCAGTTTCAAGCCGTTTATGATCAGCTGTGATTTAAATACGCTGTTAAGTTGATTATCATAATTTATGCCCAATCAAATTAATGATCGCAATGATCAAGTTTTCTTCATCCGCATTTGTTGATTATTTCTGAAGTAAGGAACAAATGGCATCGCTTTTCAGTAACGAAAGGAGAGCGCTAGAAATTGATGATTCTTTCAAATTATTCATATCTTTAGTAAAATAAAGTTGTTTTATATTAGGCCATGAAGGCTCTATGGGATATGATGCATAATGCCCATTACTCTCTTGATCAGTCAGTACGCTGGAGGATGATATGGCCTGCATCACGCGCGCCCGCCGTTACTTTCTCATGTCTTAAAAAAAAAAGAGCCAGGAACCCATTTCTACGCCTGAATGACTTGGAGTGCCTGCTATGGCCGGATCATGGAATCAGGCAGCTGGCAGAGATTGGACGGCTGACTGACCAGACGTTATTTAGGACAAAACGTCCAGGAAACAGGTATCTGAAGAATCCTCAGCATCAACGTCTTGAATTCGGTGGTCACTGCCGACAACACGAACAGAATTTCCATTACAAATTGTACTTTTGTTCAGATTCCTTCAACAAATGAAGTGAATATTTCCCAGTTTCAGTCCAAAATTGTTTACTTTCTTGCCCATATGTCAAAATTTCTGTCGCAAAATAACTACCGTAACATCGCCAGTGCATTCCTGCCGAATTAATTCAGAGAGTTCATGAGGCGTACTCCGTGATACTTCAGCCGGACTTGAATCCCCGATCTTCGGAAGGAGAGACTTGTGTACTGACAACTTTGTTGTGCAGGCGTATAGAGATCTTTATGTCCTGACAACTTTATGTACTGACAACTTTGTGTCATGACAACTTTGCTGTGCAGGCAGATCTTCGCTCTGTGTTAAGGACGGGTCATAGAGAGGACATTTAAGAAATAACGATTAGAATCTGAATTTAAGTAGATTACACTAATCCGCTTACCCCTCAGTCTGCTGGTACCAAGATGACCTTGAACTTGTCACGTGGTGAGGATTCCTGCGTGATAAAACGAAGATGAGGGCCCCCTTGTTTTCATACATGAAAACACTCTAAGCGCATGTTTTCAGTGAAAAAAAAAGAATGAAAACATTTTTCCTCTATGTAGATCGTGTTACAAAAAAAGAAAAAAATAATAATTGAAGTGAAGAGATGAACTAAAGAAAATAATAAGATTTAAAAATATAGACTGAATACTGCAGCCGAAAAAAAGAAGAAAAAAAAATTAAGGTAAAAACATTTCTTTGATACAAGAAGATAAATGAAAGAAAAGTTAGGAAATAAGGGAAAACATAGATGAAAAATCGAAAGAGGAAGTTGAAAGAAAACATGCGGGACAATAAAGGAATAACTCCAATTACTAAAAATATGGAGATTAAGAAAAAGAAGGAGTGCCACTCTTTCGAGAAAGGTGTGACAAATTCAGAAATCACTTCAGAATGAAAGAAAGAATTATTTGACAACTAAACCTGACAGGAAAGCATTCTGAGAAATGCTGCCCGTGGGATGATTCTGTGCTGGTGTTCCCTGCCAGGGCTGATTTGCAATGGCTCTCTCTGTCTTGCTGTCCATTGTCGCTCTACACCTGGCGAAGTTGAATCCGGTCCATATCCTTATGTCTTGTCTTGTGATATCTTCCTGTAACTGCGAGCTGGTGTTCTTCGCAGCCGATGCTGTGGAGTTGTTGAGGCACAGCGTCGTATCGGCGTGGGAGCGGGTTATGGCAGCTATTTTTTCAGTCCTGGAGCACAGTTAAAAAGCAGGGAGTGTGAAATACCTTTTTTTTTTTTTTTAGCAGACTCCACCATCATGGGGACTATGGCGATCCCTGCCCCGTTTTCCAGGCTAGGCCTGTTACTAGGGGTACCAATTGAGAGGTGGGATAAGATCTTGGTCAGATATGATTCGCTAACCCTGACGCTAGCGTATCAGCTATAGGTTGCTAACCCTGACTCTAGAATATCAGTTATAGGTTGCTAACCCTGACTCTAGAATATCAGCTATAGGTTGCTAACCTTGACTCTAGAATATCAGCTATAGGTTGCTAACCCTGACTCTAGAATATCAGCTATAGGTTGCTAACTCTGAATCTAGAATATCAGCTATAGGTAGCTAACCCTGACCCTAGCATATCAGCTATAGGGCGCTAACCCTATCAGTTATGGTTCCCTAACTCTGACGTTAGCATGTCAGCTATGGGTCTCTAACCCTGACGCTAGCGTATCAGCTATGAGTCGATGAGTGCCTAATCAGAAAGCCTCTTCATCCCCTCACCTCAAATACTGTATATATTTGTGTATATATCATCTTCCAAGGATGTTAAACCTTAGCTACGGAATTCTTGAAATATAATCCAAGTATAATGGGTTTTTTGGCTGTTTGATTGTCAGTGATGCGGGTCGATCACAGAACTATTTCGGCACACGTGGTTCCAGATGTTGTTTTTATTCTACGTCCTTGGAAAAGCGAGTAGATGTTCCTTGTGACTTAGGGTGTTGCAGCACAGGATGGTATCCAGTGGGGTGTGTATGGGTTTGCTACCACTATTTTTTTGGTCAGTTTTTGAGTGGAGCTAAAAAGCGGAAAGGGGGGGGGGGGTTTGAAGAGTGGGTGCAATGCTTCTTTAGTTTTATATTTCTGTGTTGTGAAAGAACTGAAGTCTGGGTATTCTTGTGTGAGTATTGTGAGCTTTCTTTGAAGTATCGACTAGCAATCATTCTTAACTCCATCACCAACGAAATTTCTGTTTCGATAAAAGCGCATTACATGAAAACTGCATACACTCATTTCAAATATCAGCATATCCTCTCTCTCCCTCTCTCTCTCTCTCTCTCCCTCTCTCTTTCTTATTTTATATTTCACTGCGAGTGTATATGCGCGAGCAAGCGGATTATATTTTGCTGCTCGATACGCAGTATTTCGACTTAATGTACGAGTGGACTTTACAGTGGTGCAGTAGCGATGCTCAGTCAGTGATGTACACTTAATTGTATTCATTTATTGACTTTTTTAATTACTGGTATTAAGTTACTCCAATTGCTGGCAGGAATGGAGGTGAAGTCATTGACTTCGGCTATTGAAAGACGCTGGCGATGGCTGGGGTATGTATTCTGGATAGCTGATGACTCACTGCCAAAAAAAAGACACATAGCACTAAGATAGGCACCTCAGGGGTACAAGAGTAAGGGTAGACCAAAGTAGTCATGGAGAAGAACAACAGAGAGGATGTTGAGCAATAGAGGGCTCACTTGGGTAAGAGCGAAAAAAAAGGTATAGGACAGAAGTTTGTGGTTGCGGAAGCGCCATGTGCCTGGGGCACGTAAAAGTTGAGAGAGAGAGAGAAAGAGAGAGAGAGAGAGAGAAAGAGAGAGAGAGAGAGAGTTTTAGTTAGAACCAGTAATTATGTGTGTGTATACTTATTCAGCTATACTCTTTTGAAAACAAATCCCTCAGGAAAATACTTGGTATAAGTGGAATAAATTTTTAAAAAACACAGAGATAAGACAGATGAGCAAACAAGAACCTGTCTCATGGGTGATCACAAAAATAAGATGGACATATGTAGGCCATGTGATGAGAAGAAGCAATCAGAGAATACCAAAACAAGCTATCAAGTGGAGCACAACAGACCGAAGAAAAAGCGGTCGACCACGTGGAACTCTAAAGAGGAAATTGTTAAGAGAAGCCAGTTTAGTGGGCATACCGTCCTTTGATGAAGTTGAAAAACTCACTGAAAACAGGAAAACTTGGTAAACAACTATGCGAGCCCTATGTGACGTTTAACGGCACGGGAAGGATGTAAGATGTACGATACTTATCCAATGACAGTCGTTAAGCATTTTCTTTCTTATTTGCCATCATCATCATCATCATCATCATCATCATCGCCTTTCACTCCCTTGAGAGCATAGGCCACGGATAAAGGCTCTCCGGTCATCCCTGTTCTTGGAATTATTCTCTACTTCCTTCCATGTGTATCCCTTGTCTCTGAGCACTGTCATAATTTCTCTTCTCCAAGTAAGTCTAGGTCTTCCTCGTTTTCTATTTCCTTGAGGATTCCATGTCAGTGCCTGTCTTGCTATGCTGGTGTCGAGTTTCCTCAGAGTGTGGCCAATCCACCTCCACTTCCTAGACATGAATTGTAGGTTAACTGGTTCTTGTCCTGCCCTTTCCCAGACCTCCTCGTTCCTGATCTTGTCCTGCCATTTAATGTTTAAAATCCTCCTTAGGCAGTAGTTCATGAATGTTTGTATCCTCTGCTGTACTGACTTGGTCATAACCTATATCTTCAAACGGTATAGCAGGAAAGTCTTTACGTTTATCTTTGTGTTTCTGTAATAGTCCAGGGTTTTTTTTGTTTGTTTTACAGGTCATTGGCCTATCCCCGAACCTCCTTAGTCGCCTCTTACGACATGCGTGGAAGGTGGCAGTGGTTCTATTCTTTTCTCCCCAGCGGCCCTGGTAACCACACGGGGGTTGTTTGCCATACCGTATTCAAATTCGATTTAAGATGTTTCCGACTTACGGAATGTAGCCGTGTCGTAGGTAGATGAGAATCTGTAAAGTGATTATAAGTGCCTGGGTATTTATGAGCCTTAGTCAAAGATGGGATAAAATCTATAATCTGTATAATACTGTTTCATCAAAAGGTCAGTACTGCGCCCCGCTGAGATCTGCGACTTAGGCGATTGCTTAGCTAGTCTAGTCTAAGCATTCGTACTGGTTAGAAGGGTGTGGCAATACGCTTACGTGTAGCTATAGGTAAGGCTGATGATATCACGGCAGGTGGAGTAAGCTTACGTGTAGCTACAGATAAGGCTGATGATATCACGGAAGGTGGAATAAGCTTACGTGTAGCTACAAATAAGACTGATGATATCACGGCAGGTGGAGTAAGCTTACGTGTAGCTACAGATAAGACTGATGATATCACGGAAGGTGGAATAAGTTTACGTGTAGCTACAGGTAAGACTGACGATATCACGGAAGGTGGAGTAAGATTACATGTAGCTACAGGTAAGACTGACGATATCACCGAAGGTGGAATAGAAACAAAGTGATATCCACTGGTAAATGTGGAATGCAGAAAATTCCACTTTGACTTGTCTTCTATCTCCCTGGAGCTGCTGGCTGATGTCCTTTGCAGACGAAGCTGTGAGGGTGTTGAGGCGTAGCGTCGTATCCGCGTGGAAGCGGGTTATGGCGGCTGTTCGGTTTAGTTTCGAAGTACAGCTAAAAAAAAAACAAAACAGGAGGGTGGGCGAGGCGTGCAATACTTCTTTAGCAGATTCCACCACCATGAGGTCTCTGGCTATCCCTGCTCCGTTACCCAGTTTAGGCCCTTTAATGGGGGGTGAGGGGGGGGTACCAACGGAAGAGTGGGACAGGGTCTTTATCAGCTTTGGTTCGCCACCCCAAATGCTGGAATGTCAGCTTATTGCTAAAACGTCCGGCAACGTCTTCGCCGAAACTTTCTAATTTTTCCTAGCGTGGCGCAACACTACCCCCAACCCCCCACCCCCAACACCCCACCCCAAAAAAACTTTACCGCTCTGCGCCGGTATCCCATCCCCCCATGTTTTGTCTGCCTGTATTAACACTTTACATAGTTTAAAGAGAAGAAGAATATTCAGATATAAGGGAAACAACCACAACTCTTCCCATTATTCAAAGTTTTGCTCTTCAATTTGATCGAAGCCATTTAAAAACTCGTGAGACCCAGAATAAATCATAAATAAACATTGCTATCTGGGAACTTTTTTATTTTCAAAATTCATAGTTTGCGGCCAGGGCTGTCGTTATTTTCCGTCATTTAGCGGTTTTCAAGGGGTTTCTTATTTAACTTGGATAGCCTCCCTTGGAACGAACGTCCCAACAAGAATTCAGCGGGGTCAGGACCGCCATTATATCCACGTTGTCTTTTAGGATAGAAGAAAAACAAAAGTCCTAAGTTGAAAAAAGTGCTTCAGGAAAGAAACAAAACAAGGAAAGATTTTGGTCTGGGCGTTAACGAAGAAAAGAATTCTGGACAGTTTGAAAATATTATACGGCAAAAATAAAGGAAGCCATTGTTATGAATAAACTTGAAAGATAAAACCCCCAGTTCCATTTTCTGGCTTGTTTCTGGTTTAATTTTGTTCCTGGCCGTATTTGCATTGATGTTTCGGCAATGTCCCTTCTGTGACCTACGTCCACTCTAAAAATAAATATGAGATGTTGAACTTCTATCAGGCAGACATTTTAAGAGCCGCAATCACCGCTCAGCACGTTACGTTATGCAAATAAGTTGGTAGGACTATGTCTGGATCAGAGATAGATGTCTCCCTTTGGGGTGGGGTGCTGGGGAGGGGGTGTCGCGTCTCCCGCCTCATTCCCCCATCCCCATTCCCCGCGCGCCCCCCTCCGTTTCCAATATTCCAGCGCCTCCCTGTTCGCTCTTGTTGTAAACCACAGCACCGACATCCTATACTGAAACACGCATTCTCTCTCCCCTTTGATCGCTCTGTTTTGTTTAAATGAGGAGGGGGCCGCAACTGACCAGTACTGTAACCAAGGTGACGGGGAAACGAAGCCTTAAGCCAGTTTTTTTTTTTTTAAGGATTTGGGTTCACACATTTTATGAGGAAAAGTAGGAAAAGTATCACTTATTCGCATAAAATAAACTTTCTTCTTATAGTTCACAATTTTCATCATCATCATCATCATCATGATGTGCAGTCCCGACTGGCTTTGGCTATCTCCAGACTACCCGATCCTTCATGCAGGCCATTAGCTCAGTTGGTGATCTCCTCTCACACCAGCTCATCAGACTGTCCAGTATCATTTCTCTTGATCTTCCCCTGGCTCTTCTTCCCTCTGTTTTCCCTGTTGTTATAATATTTTCAGTGTCCCCTCTTCTCATTTCATGTACTATGAAAGTACATTTTCTGTCTCTTATTTTTTATCAGATTTTTTTTTTATCTCCAGCTCTTCTAAAAAATAATTCGTTAGTTATTTTTGCTGTCCAGGGAATTGGCAACAATCTTCTAATAAACCACATTTCTGCTGCTTCCAATGATTTTTGTTCAGATCTGCCCATTGTCTATGATTCATTTCCATATAACAAGTTAGGTTCAGTATAGGACTCATTATCTAATATTCATTGATAAGGATGTGTTGCATAATATGTTTCTCATTTTCTGAAATGCAGTCTTTGCTTGGCCTATTCTGCTCCTAATTTCTGTTCTGCATTTCCCATCTGAAGTTATTACTGCTCCAAGGTATTTGAATTTCTGCACCTGCTTTAGAATAGTTCCGTTTAATTTTATACTGCATTTTTCAGAGTCATTCGGTCAGTCAGTCAGTCAGTCATTTGCATGTCCTTTGCGTAACTTTGCCTCCCGAACAGCCTCTCGGTTGCGAGCAAGATGCCCTGCGCTGATGCATCCATTCGCAGATTATCAACGAAGTCTTGCAGCCGTCTTCGCCTTGGTCTTCCTCTCTTTCTTTTCCCCATTACTTGCATTATGTACTCTAAATTCTATAATTCTAAATTCTCATGACACTTAATGTGCCCAAAATATTTAAGTTTTCTCTGTTTAGTCATCTTTACCAGCCAACCTTCTTCAATATTAAGTTCTTGTAGAATGGATATATTTATTATTTTTTGTGCCCATGATTTTTCAGAGTGCGTCAGTTTTATTTTGAAGACGCTAAATCAGGTTCAGCTGTAGTTACCGCTTTGGCCCCTGACACACAGGGCCCCCGAAGAAGCTTTTATAAAGTGGTGTAAAACAATTTTCAGGTCCCTACCTTCTTCATAAGCCATTCTGCTTTAGGCCCCCTTAAAACGGGGTGAGGGCCCTCCCTGTCCTGCTACACATTAAGAAAACAATTTATTGGAAATAGATGGGACAATAGAAGGCTGGAGGGAAAAAAACAGAGATTTAAGAGACAAGAGAAGAAATAGCACCAACAGATAAAAAAAGAAAGATAAAATAAGAAGAAATGATGCAGAAATAGTAAAATAAGAAGAACAAAGTGAAGATCTAGGAGGTATAAAGAAGAGGAAGGGGGAAGAACACAGAGAAAAGACTGAGGAAAACTATAAATATCGCTCTGGCCTCTGGACTCCAAACTGAACTTCAAGCAACATCTGAACGCTGGACCAGCGAACGTGACTTACTTAAAAATACTTCTTTTTCTTCTTCTTCTTCTACTTCTTCTTCTTCTTCTTCTTTTTCTTCTTCTTCTTCTTCTTCTAGTTCTTCTTCACCCTTTCTTGGTCTTCTTCTTCATCTTTTCTTGGTCTTCTTCTTCTGTCTTCTTCTTCTGTCTTCTTCTTCTTCTTCTTCGTCTTCTTCTTTCCGAGCCATTAAGGCTCATTGCTGCAGATAAAGTTCGCCTCCATTCCTCTCTATTCCTAATCATCTCTCTCCAGTTGGTGACATCAATTTCTTTTATATCCTCTTCTATGTTGCCTTTCCATCTCTGTCTTGGTCTTGTTTCCCTCATCTCTTGTGCATACACCATTTTCGTTTGCCTGTTCTCTTCCATTCTTTCTGCATGGCCCAGCCAACGTAGTCTGTTCAGTTTCAAGACAGTTATAATTCGTTGGGATTTAAATAAGCTGTTCAGTTCAGTGTTCTTTCTAGCTCTCCATTCTCCACTGCTGGTATCTTTCATCGACCCAAAGATTCTTCTTAGGATCTTGTTCTTGAAGATCTGCAATTATTCATCTTTCCTGATTCTGCGAGTTTTATGTTCTCTGCAGGCAATGCAGATAAGATGCTGACTTTATCACAGCCACTGACTGGAGCTGAACTAAGCACTTTGGACATGCAGTATTTCTTTAGCAGACTCCACCGCCAAGAGGATATGGGACATCCCTGTCCCGTTAGCCACGCTAAGCCTGTTACTGATGGGGGTTGAGGTTGGGGTGGGGCGGGGTACCAAAGGAGATGTTGGACAAGATCTTGTCGGCTGTGGTTGGTCAAGCCCCGACATTAACACGTCAGTTATACGTCGCTGACTGCCATGAAGAAAACCGATATATATATATATATAAGAATGATTGTACAGAACAACATGCACTTTTGCTGACCTACAAAAATCTGAGCCACATCGTACAATCAAGTTTTATTGGTGTATTTTTAAAGATGTCTACATTTCGAGGCATTTCAGCAATAACGTCTTTATTTTGGTAAAAAAAAACTAGCATAATTATGTGTCTCCCTGCATTGTATATAGACAGTAGCATCGTGTTGTTTCCTGCGATAAAACTCTTGACTTGTAATGAAGTATCCTCAGAGACATTAAAGAGATATTTCAATTAGCCATTTACCAAATCGAAAACAAAGTTTAGTAACCTCAGACACACAGACGGCGCCATGGTAATAGCTGAAAAATCTAGGTGACTTACTGAATTTTGATGACACAGGCAACGCTGCGCTGCTAGCAAAAATCTAGGTGACTTACTGAATCTTGATAACACAGACGAAGCCGTGCTGCTAGTAGAAAATCTAGGTGACTTACTGAATCCTGATGACACAGGCGACGCTGTGCTTGTAGTAGAAAATCTAGGTGACTTAACAGAATCTTGATATCATAGACAACAGAAGCCTTGAAGTGCGCGATAGGGGAATACCAGATGGTGTAACGAGGGACACGAAGATATTTAAGAGTCCCATAACCTCTTTCGAAATGATAAGAAAATTAAGATCAGGTCAAAAGACAAAACGAAAAAAAAAGCACTAAACACAACAGTCACGATTGATGAAATAGACCATGTTAGCAGCTTAGAATATCTCAGGTAACAAATAGAGTTAGCAGCTTAAACTATCTCAGGTAACAAATAGACTGTGTTAGCAGCTTAGAATATCTCAGGTAACAAATAGAGTTAGCAGCTTAAACTATCTCAGGTAACAAATAGAGTTAGCAGCTTAAACTGTCTCAGGTAACAAACAGACCGTGTTAGGAGCTTAGAATATCTCAGGTAACAAATAGAGTTAGCAGCTTAGAATATCTCAGGTAACAAATAGAGTTAGCAGCTTAGAATATCTCAGGTAACAAATAGAGTTAGCAGCTTAGAATATCTCAGGTAACAAATAGAGTTAGCAGCTTAGAATATCTCAGGTAACAAACAGACCGTGTTAGCAGTTCAGAATATCTCAGGTAACTAACAACCTACATCAGTGGCGTGACTGCTCGAAATGGATTAAAAAGGAGAGTATCATCTGCGGCAAGAAGACTACTCCAAAGGAAGAACCTACGTCAAACCTCCAGCAAAAACGTGAGATTACACGTTACTCAGGTTCGAACACTTTCTAACAGCAACACACGGACAGCGACGCGTCTTAGATATTAACTCAAGCTTCAGGAGTGATGATCACATCCTTAGGGGTGAATTGTTACAGAAGAGGGCTCAGAATGTCTTGCAAGAATAAGAGAAGCCACAAACAACAAACATCTTAGAAGGAAATGGATTTAGACTGATAAGTGAGGCCGCGACTTGATCAAATAAAGGAAAGGTACCCCAGCTTTTTTTTTTGTTTGGGGGGAGGGCATGTTAAAAAAGCATCATGGTTCATCCAGAGATTAACACTGGAGAGGTTTTTTCTCCATGAGAAACCAAAGAGGGAAGCAGCCCAGAAAGCCGATGAGTTCGTATATCACCGACACTCTAAACACCACACTCCCAAAAAGAAAAAAAACCATCCTGGCGAGGCAACGAGACATCTTTAGATTGGCTGTTAAGAGAGCGGTGTTCAGTAATGGTCATGGCCCACTTGAAGAATGGAACGGTATACCCCCCCCCCCCCAATGACCCACAAGAAAATACAGTAATTGTTAGTATTTTATAGCTTTCCTTTCGAGTCAGATACAAATTCCGGGCAGTATTCTCATTTGAATACAAGTTGTTCCCCTTGCTTCTTATTCTAAGGACCTTGTAATACGAGCAAAGTTAAGGACCTTGTTATACAGGCAAAGTTAAGGACCTTTTCTTTTATACAAGCAAAGTTAAAGCTTATCCTTTTACTTGAATCTAAAATCTGGTCTACAACAAAGCAGAAGGTAGCGGTCAGCGCTGGAGACCGTCATGCAAATGATGTTGTCCATTACAAGGAAATGAGTCCGCTTCTAGCTGCTCATTAACTCCGTCATTTCTCAATACTCCACCGCCATATTTTAAAAACCAATCGATTTTTTTTCCTCCCTCTCTCTTCCCTTTCTCCTCCCAGTTCCGGTCCAAGCATATTATTATTCTGTCCAGCTACGCTCTCGATCAATTCTGGACACCCCTCATCCAGTCCACCGTCCCCCCCCCCCTCCCTTTTCTCCTGGATCCCCCAACACACTCTTATTTTAACTAGCTCCACAAATTGTGAGCTGTTCCCTTCAGCAAAGCTAGATTTATGCCAGCGATCATGGTCCAACATAAAGACCAGATCACAACGCTTGTTCCCCCACCCCTCCGCCCTTACCCCCACCCCCACCACTTCCAACCCAAAAAAATGGTGGGGGAGGGGGGAGAAATAAATGGCAATATTATTATAATAATAAAACTTTACTGATCTGAATCGCGGAAATGTTGTCATGGTAACGTCGTCAATTAGAATTGAAAGAGTTGAACGTTGATGCACACACTGGATTTGGCCATTCTAGGGACATATGGAAACTTGGAGTAAAGGGACTGCTGTGTGTTTTTTTTTTTTTTTTTGCTTGTTTGATAAAAAAAAAACAAAAAAGAAAGCTGAAATGGATATAGTTAATTTTAATGGCCATCAGTTCATCGAGAAAATTGGAAAGTGTTTGGTGGAGACGCTGAGACTGCAGGGAAGTCAGATATGCGTTAACCTTCCAAGTTCTTCGCTCGGTTCACTAATCCGGTGGTACTGGGTTCAAGTCCCAACAGTGGGATGTTTTTTTTAGAGTACACACCCACACACACAAAAAAAAGGTCCCCGGGTCGACCCAGCCTATAAAAAATGGGTACCAGAGAAACCTGGGAAGGTAAATGCGGCCAGACGTGATACTGACCACATCAGACTTTCATTTTGCTGAAGGTTGAGGACATGCGGTCCTAACACTGTATCCTCCAATATGCCTTAATGGCATGGAAACGGGGACTTTACCTTTTATCTTTTTCAAGTTCTTGGAGTGAACTCCGTAGCACCTCAGTGACTTATGTTTTTTTACGGGGGGGGGGGGGAAATAGCAGCCAGTGACCCATACCCGAGTGTTGGAATCAGGGTTGGCAAAACGGCTGACCAAGAGCCTGTCTCATCTTTCCGTTGGTGCCTCCAGCAACAGGCTTAGCCTAACGACCTGGGTCGGGGACTCGCATTAGTCCCCAAGGGGATGGAGTCTGCTCGTTTTCAGCTTCACTTCGGAAATAGCGGCCGTAATCCCACTCCCAGAAAGTAGAGAAGAAAAACAAAGAAAGAAAGAAAGAGAAGAAAAGAAAAGAAATAAACAAAGAAACGAAGAAAAAGAAAGAAACAAAGAAAGAAAACAAAAAGAAATAAACAAAGAAACAAACAAAGAAACAAAGAAAGAAAAGAAAAGAAACAAAGAAAGAAAAGTAAAGAAAAGAAAGAAACAGAAGAAAGGAAGAAAAGAAAGAAAGAAAGACAAAGAGAATGACAGAAAGAAAGAATGAAGGAAAGAAAAAAAGAAAAGAAAGAAAACATGTCAGTCTAGTAAGAATATTTCACTCCTGATGCAACTTCCACCATCAAATCTATCTTCCCCAACACCTTAAACTCTTAGCAGAATACGAATCAAGACTTCAAACATCTTTCCAAGTTTTGTTTCGTTATCCCACACATTCTTTTTTTCTTTATTTATCGACAGCTGCCTACTTTTTAATTTTTTTTAAATTTTAATTTATTTACCAGATATAAATGAAAAATATTGATTATTTATTCCAAACACTTTAGCCCCGGAAATATATTCCGATTTCCTTCATTTCTTCCCGTCCCTGTTTTTTAAGATCGATGTATTAAAAATTCGGAAGATGACTGAAGTAAACAAAACAAAAAAAAACCCCAAAAAAAAAAAAAAAAAATTTCAGACATTTGAAAACTGAGGTAACGGAAAAGCTTTGAAATATGCGAGGGAGGAGGGGGGGGGGGGCTAAGATGAAGATAGCCAAGACCTGGGGCCCCCGAGAAAATAAAGAAATCTCTCCTTTTTTTCTTTCTTTGATTATTTTTTAAATCGGATGACAAACTTTATGACAAAACTCAAACATAAAAGTGCATGTCTTGCGTTAGCTGTTGGGATGATGAGATGCAGGGAGTCTGTGTGTATGGGGGGAGGGGGGAACTAAATAATATTGGGGGGGGGGAGAAAATGTCAAAGACGTTAAGAGAAAAAAAAACGTCTATTTAACAGAAATGTTTGAAAAGATTGATTTACGGCCGTGTCAGGAGAGATACGAAATTAGAATGTGTAGGTGTGTGGGTGTGTATGTGTGTAGATGTCTGTGTGTATGTGTAGGTGTCTGTGTGTATGTGTGAGTGTGAATGTGTATGTGTGAAAGTGTGTATGTGTATGTGTTTATGTGTGTGTAGATGTGTAGGTTTCTTTATGTATGTGTGTAGGTTTCTTTGTGTATGTGTGTAGGTTTATGTGTATAGGTTTCTGTGCGTATGTGTGTAGGTTTCTTTGTGTATGTATGTGTAGGTTTCTGTGTGTATGTGTGTAGGTTTCTTTGTGTATGTGTGTAGGTTTATGTGTATATGTTTCTGTGTGTATGTGTGTAGGTTTCTTTGTGTATGTGTGTGTGTGTGAGATGGGTGGACATTCGGAAAGTTTGCGGGGGGTAGGGGGGGGAATACTATGTAATTTTTTTTAACTTGTACATCTTATCCACTGTTTACACTCCTGTATAATTTCTGTTGCTCCGTTTTCTTGTTTTTTTTCCGTTTTATTAATTTTGTTGTTGTCCCGACTGTGCTTTTGGTGGGTTTTCTAACCATTTGTTTCTGTTTATTCTTTCTTATGTCGTCTTCTTGTTCTTCTCCTTTATTATTGTTCTTTTTTTCCTTCTCTTTTTTAAAAATGTTTTTCATGCTTCTTCTTCTTCTTCTTCTTTCTCCTCCTCCTCCTTTTTTTCTTCTTTTTTTTCTTTTTTCTCCTCCTCTTCTTCTTCATTCTCCTCCTCCCCCTATTATTCTGCTTCTCCTTCTTCCTTTTCTTCTTGTTCTTCTTTCTCCTCCTCCTTCTCTTCTTCTTTTTCCTCTTCTTCTTTTCTCCTCCTCCTCCTTTTCTTCTTCTTCACTCTCCTGCTCTTCTTCTTCTCCTTTTCTTCTTCCTCTTCTTCTTCTTTTTCTTCTTCATTCTCCTCCTCCCCCTCCTCTTCTTCTTCATGATTCTTCTCCTCCCCTTCTTCTTCTTCTTTTTCCTACTCCCTCTCTTCTTCTTCTTCTTTCTCTTACTCTCTACTCTTTCTTCTTCTTCCTGTTCTTGTTTTTGCTCTTGTTGTTGTTCTTTTTCTCCTTCTCCTCCTCCTCCTCTTCTTCTTCTTCTTCCTCTTCTTCTTCTTCCAAGATTTGGCCATGTTAAAGTCAAACTATCTGAGAGATCTGGGCATTGTTCTCGCTTCAGCCTGAGAGATTCTGCCGGGTGTCTACCTCTTCCTGATGGGTAGATATATATGCTCTGACATGACAGAAAGGTATACATGCTCTTATATGACAGGTGGGTGTCCATGCTCAGACATGACAGGTAGATTTACATGCTCTTATATGACAGGTAGGATTACATGCTCAGACATGACAGGTAGATTTACATCCTCTGGTATGACGGGTAGATTTAACATGCTCTGACATGACAGAAAGACTTTTTACACGGTCTAACATAACAGGTAAATTTACCTGCTCTGAATTGACATGTAGATTTACATGCTCTGACATGACAGGTAGATTTACATGCTCTGAATTGACAGGTAGATTTACATGCTCTGAATTGACATGTAGATTTACATGCTCTGACATGACAGGTAGATTTACATGCTCTAAATTGACAGGTAGATTTACATGCTCTGAACAGTTTTTATTGAATTCGTTCTGAAATCTTAATTCCACTTCCACGAGGTCAGTCATTTCTTTCCGTATCGATGTAAACTATTGAGTGCCCGGAACACCTGTAAGACGATTCAGTATAGGTCTGTTGGTGGTTTAGCTACTTGTATGTTGGGCATTAACCTCCAAGTGCCCTGGGCACTTAAAATTTAGATAGATAGATAGATAGATAGATAGATAGATAGATAGATAGATAGATAGATAGATAGATAGATAGATAGATAGATAGATAGATAGATAGATAGATAGATAGATAGATAGATAGATAGATAGATAGACAGACAGATTAGCCAGTAACTGAAAGAGAAAAGAAAGGTAATGGAAAGTATAAGAGTTAAATTGTTAAAATACTTGTGTCATATCAAGCTGCAAAAAGCAAGAAGTGAACACCAACATACCAGTGCGGAAAGCAGAAGGGAAAAAGAGGAAGTGGACGGCAGCGGTACGCGCTGGAGAACTGCATAAAAATATGGACTAATCCTTGTGCGCCGTGAAAGCAAAGGATAGAAAAAGTTGGAGAGCTATTACACCCAGTCTTCCATTGAGAGATGGTACATGATGATGATGATGATGATGATGATGATGATGGGTAATGTTTGGTTTCCCCCCCCCTCAGTAGTAGTTTATGTAAGAAATTTCGAGAATTAATTATTATCTTCAATGCCTCAGCACTGATGAAATCATGTTCCAAATGTTGGACATTTCTGAATCAGAGAACTTGAGGAAAGTTCCAGAACATGTTTTTGTGTAAATTACGATTTTAAATAAATAAATAATTTTAAAAAAGAAAAATGATTGCGTGACGAAAGTAACGAATCAAATAACGCATGCGTGCAAAATGTTTAAAAAAGTGGCGACCGGAAAAGAGAAACGGAGCATTTCTAAGGATTATTGCAAAATTCTAATAGCGAAACAAAAATTGCGGTTGGGACACGCACAAAACTGCAATTTCCTCTATTATTCTAGAAAAATCGATCCCTTGTTTTTTCGCATATCTCCCAGCTTCTCATAAAGGCGAAATTGTAATTAAATTTTGGCGCTTCTAAAGTATAAAAAAACAAATAAAAAATAAAAAATAAAAAAAATAATAAAATAAAATTTTATGAGAGAATTCGTCATTTATTGTAGCTCTCACATTGTGATGTCTCAAATGCTTGTTTTTTGTGTTAATTTTTTTTTCTTTTTTTTCCAACAAGGATGAATTAAAAGAGAGCAAAATCGATAATTCAAAATTACAATATTAGAAAAAAAAAGAAGAAGACAAAGGAAATGAAGCAATAGCTGTTTTCTTTGAATGATTTCGGCAGTCTCTGACAGAAACTTAGAAACATTTTTTCTCTTAATAGAGAACTGTGTATGTGTCCAGAAACTAATCAGTGACAGGGACGTCTGCGGTGGGGAGGTGGTGGTTGTTGGGAGAATGAGCACAGACAGACAGACAGACAGACAGACAGACTCGCATGCCTAGAAGCTAACATCTTTCTCAAATTACAGAAACATAATTTAAATGCCCAAATGGAGGATATCAAATATCGTAATATCGTAGTTTGTAAAGTAAGATGAATCAGTGTATTTTAACTTCGCCACTGTAATGAGGCATATTAAAAAAAAACACAGACCATAAAGAACAATGTATTAATAAATCATGTTACATCTCTGTCGTTCTGCATTACGTCTCATCTCTATTTATTTGTATTGCTGTTGTTTTGTACATCTGAATATGAAATGTAATAATTTCTTGTTACATTGTAAAGAACACTAATCCAGTTCGCATCGCCGTGACCCCGTGTATAATAAATATACCCAATATTAAGCTCGGAACAACAGGGGCAAGATAAATCTAGGAAAATTAAGTAACATTAAACGTTGAACTGTAATTGTAGAATATAAAGGGCCATATTTTGTTACATTTTCATTCCTAAATGCTTTCGCCTTCTTTAATTAGTGGACTAACTTACAAAACAAATGTAGCTTTTTTTTAAAAAAATTACTCACAAACTAGCCAAGAGAAATAACACTTCTGTATTAATCACAAACTAGACTAGTGAAGTTTATGAATTATTCACAAGTTAGACAACAACCGTGAATTGTATGAATTATTCACAAACTAGCCAAAACTAGTGAAATGTTTGAATTATACACAGACTTGCCAACACTATTGAAGCTTTTCAATAATTCACAAACTTGCCAACACTTCTGAACCTGTTGAATTATTCACAAACTTGCCAACACTACTGAAGCTTTTGAATTATTCACAAACTTGCCAACACTACTGAAGCTTTTGAATTATTCACAAACTTGCCAACACCACTGAAGCTTTTGAATTATTCACAAACTTGCAAACACCACTGAAGCTTTTGAATTATTCATAGACATGCCAACGCTATTGAAGCTTTTGAATTATTCACAAACTTCCCAACACCACTGAAGCTTTTGAATTATTCACAGACTTCCCAACACCACAGAAGCTTTTGAATTATTCACAAACTTGCCAACACCACTGAAGCTTTTGAATTATTCACAAACTTGCAAACACCATTGAAGCTTTTGAATTATTCATAGACTTGCCAACGCTACTGAAGCTTTTGAATTATTCACAAACTTGCAAACACTACTGAAGCTTTTGAATCATTCACAAACTTGCCAACACTACTGAAGCTTTTGAATTATTCACAAACTTGCCAACACTACTGAAGCTTTTGAATTATTCACAAACTTGCCAACACCACTAAAGCTTCTGAATTATTCACAAACTTGCCAACACCACTGAAGCTTTTGAATTATTCACAAACTTGCAAACACCACAGAAGCTTTTGAATTATTCACAAACTTGCCAACACCACAGAAGCTTTTGAATTATTCACAAACTTGCCAACACCACTGAAGCTTTTGAATTATTCACAGACTTGCCAACACCACTGAAGCTTTTGAATTATTCACAAACTTGCCAACACCACAGAAGGTTCTGAGCTATTCTCGAGGTAATCAGTTCAGTCATAATTTCGTTTCTGTTTTAAAATTCCATTTCACATCTTCCCTCCTCCTCCCCCCCCCCCCCCCCGCCTCAAGGTTCACGACTAACTATTGATCTCTGGTGCTGGACCGAAGCCATTTCCACATTAACATGTGGCCGGACCAACTAGATATCCCTTGTTCTGTTTTTCGTTTTTTATTTTACAAACATACCGGACGCAAACCGGACCTTAAAAGTGGCCTGTTTGTGTTGGTACTGTTGCCTCCAGAGTTTTTTATAAATTGTCTTTACATCAGAGGATGCTAAATCTGGGCATCTAATTCTTATATTTTAGTATTGTATTATTAGCAAAGATGAATTTATCTAATATTGTATTTCTTTTTTTTTTTCCTTTTCTGTTACTTCTAATTCCTATTAAAAACTTATTATTCTTATATACTCTTTTTTTTCCTTAAAAAAAAATTATGATCAAAGCTATATAATATGAATATCACAGTCAGGTGATACCGAAGGATGATACTGGAATGATATTTACTACTATCATTCTCAAATGATATTTGTAACAATCATAATTAAACAATCTTAACAAATAGTCATTGAAAGATAATAGCTACTGTAATTCAATTTCGTTTTCGGTTATCAGGAAGAAGTGATATTTAAGGGCTATTGTAGTGAAGTGATACTTACGACTATCATGGATAAGTGATATTTATGGCGGCCGTGGAGAAATAATACTTACGTCTATCTTAATGAAATAACAATTTATGACTATGATAATGAAACTAAATGTTTACGAAGAATTAGAAACATACTTTGGCCAAACACCATAAGAAATAACATCTTGTTGGCAGAAATGCAGATGAAGCCACTGACAGCAATTATTGAGGAAAGACGCTGGCGATGGTTGGGACATGTGCTCCGAATGACTGATAACTCCTCACTACCAAAAATAGCGCTAAGATGGACACTACAGGGGAGCAGAAATAAAGGTAGACCAAAGGAGACAGAGAGCAGAACAGAGAGGATGTTGAGCAATAGAGGGCTCACCTGGGCAAGAGCAGAAAAAAGGCAAAGGACAGAGATTTGTGGAAAACCTTTGCGGAAGCCCCATGTGCCTGGACACTTAAGGTTCAGAGAGAGAGAGAGAGGGAGAGAGAGAGAGAGATAAAGAGATAAAGAGAGAGAGATGATAATGAAATGATACTTACAAGCCTCACAGTTAAATTATGCCTTCAACTGTAATAAATGATACTTGGGTCCTATCCGTTATTCTCATGTAATTAGTACATTCTCATATAACTAGTATATTGTTATATTATTTTCTCATATAACTAGTATTTTGTTATAGTATATTCTCATATAACTAGTATATTGTTATAGCATATTCTCATATAACTAGTATATTCTTATAGCATATTCTTATATCACTAGTATATTCTTAGAGTATATCCTCGTGTAACTAGTATATTCTCATAGTATATTCTCATATAATTAATATATTCTTATAATATATTCTCATATAAATAGTATATTCTTATAGTATATTCTCATACAACTAGTATATTCTTATGGTATATTCTCATGTTACTAGTATATTCTTATGGTATATTTTCATGTAACTAGTATATTCTCATGTTACTAGTAAATAGTATATTCTCATGTAACTAATATATTCTTAAACTATATTCCCATTTAACTAGTATGTTCTCATATTACTAGTATATATAGTATATTCTTATAGTATATTCTCGTGTAACTAGTGTATTCTTATGTTATATTCTCATATAACTAGTATATTCTTGTAGTATATTCCCATGTAACTAGTATATACTCATGTAAGTAATATATTTTCATAGTGTATTCTCATGTAACTATTATATTCTCGTAGTATATTCTCATGTAACTATTATATTATCACGGTATACTTTCATGTAAAAGGTAGTATCACAGATCTAACCAGTTTAATCTCCGCCAGTTCTGGTACCCCAAATTCTCTACTTTCTAATTCCCCGAAAAGGGAAAGGACAGAGGGATGTGAGCTGCCTGCCTCCCTCCCTCCCCTCCCCACTCCCCTCAATCACTGCCCTGTCTTCATCTTGACCAGAGGCCAACCACATGGTCAGTCTTTGAATTCAGAAAGCGGGGAGGGAGGAAAATTCAATAATATGAGCTGGTCAGCGATTTTAATAACCAGGCATCTCTCTCTCCTCTCTCTCTCTCTCTCTCTCTCTCTCTCTCTGTCGTTGCCTTACTGTTCTCCAACAGAATATTTTATGTAACCGTGTTTCCTTGATGATGATTAAAAAAAAATTGATGCAAGAAGAGCTAGTAGAAGTAGATGGGTGCTATGATAAAAGGGTTTGTAAAAGTAGACAGGGAAAACTTTGAATCAGTGGTTCTCAAATTTTTCTTTTCTCCGTCAGCCATTCCCTTTGACTCTCAGGTGGGCCCGTAAATACAGAGATACAAGCATGCGCGCGCGCACACACACACACACACGCGCGCATCATTTGGTTCACTGTGATTTTTTGACACTCATTTACCTTCACTGAGACCACGCTCCTCCCAACCACCCTGGATCTTCCTACCTCCACCCAGGTGGACTGCATTGCCCAGTTTGGAAAACCGCTGCCCTGGGTGAAGCAGAGAGATGTGAGCAGGGCGGTGTAGTTGGTGATCTTCTGGGGGGTGGGCCTTCGGCGGCGATGTTCTTTCAGCTGTTTCATTCTGGCGCAGACTCTTTTTAAGAGCCACAATCTGATCTGACACCGACTCTGACACTGATTCTGACACTGACACTGACTCTGACGCTGATTACGACACTGACATCGATACTGACTCTGGCACTGGCACTGACTCTGACACTGGCATCGATACTGACTCTGACACTGGCACTGACTTTGATACTGACATCGATACTGACTCTGACACAGGCACTGACTCTGACATTGACATTGACTTTGACACTGACCTTGACACTGACTCTTACATAACGTTATAAGAGGTGCCGGACAGCCTTGGTGATCATGTTTCTCCTATATTTTTCCAGCTTGGTTAATCCTCTGAGATATTTTATCTGTAGGTCTTCCTCTTCTTCGCTGTTTTTTTTTTTTTGAGTCATTACCAAGTTAGCGTGTGGCGCTATTTGTAAAAACTTTCCATGAAGGAGTAGGGAAAACGAAAGTCTAGATCCCCGCGGTTTATCGGACTGAAACTATAAGTTTCTGGCTCCGGCGCCATCACTGCTACCATGCATATTTTCGTCAAGCTCTCTATGGCGCTGCGGAGTTGCTGCAACTCTGTGAGATTCTTTTTTTTTTTTTCTTTTTCTCAAGGAAAGGATAACAACACCCAAAGGCTCGTCCTGGATGTGATTATGAAAACCTTTCGACAGTGTGTGGCAGCCTTTAAAAGAATCGTTATCTCTGCTGAGAAGGAAGGATCATTTGCAGGTTATGCCGTGGTCTCTCTCTCTCTCTCTCACACACACACACACACACACAACCACAACCACACACAAAGAGTAAAAATTCCCGTTTCCGTGCCATTGATGAGACATATTGGGGATACGGTGCTAGCTAGGCCCGTATTTTCCATGACCTTCGGCACATGAAAGTGTGATGTGGTCATTTATCACGTCTGGCCACGTTTACCTTCCCAGATTTCTCTGGCACCCATTTTTATAGGCTGGGTGGACCCCGGGGACCTTTTTCGGTGTGTACCAGAAAAAAAAATAATCTCCACTCTTGGGACTTGAACCCGGCACCACCGGATTAGTAAACTGAGCACCTGATCACTCAGCTAACCAGCCCGCCGATGCCGTGGTAAAGCAGCAGTAAAATGGTGTCAGCTCTGAATGAGGGGCAGTTACTCTGCTTTTTTTTTTTTGGAGTGGGCCTGGGAAGGAAGATTTCCGGCAGGTTCTAGCATCTTACGGAAACATAGATTCTTATTTATGACCACCGACCAGGCAACAGTCTTATAGCTAGCGCCGGGTAAGAGGTAAGTAGGGGTCTTGACCAGCTTTGATATCGTAGCTATGATACCAATATCACTAATGTCAGTATTATATATATATATATATATATATATATATATATATATATATATATATATATATATATATATATATATACAAGCGAAGTTACGAGAAGAGACAGACAGAATGACCCAGGTCTCGCTCCAGTTGCTTCCCTACTTCCTATCCAAACTGTAGTCAGAATGTTAACAATATTTTTGTCACTTTATCTTTAATAAAAAAAAGAGGGGACTGGGGGAGAGAAGGGGCGAACACTGGCCCCTTCAACACACCATCCTCCCATCCCATCCCATCCCATCCCATCCCATCCCATCCCATCCCATCCCTACCACACTCTCTCGTCGAACTTGAGCGCAGAAACAGGACCGCTACAGAGCTGCTATAAACTCCACCTCCCCAAAAAACGGTGCCCTCCAAATGTCACGTGATGGTCAACGTTTCAAATGTAGATTTGGAAGAATTGTGTGGAATATCAGAAACGTGTGTCCGTTCTTAATTTAATACTAAGTGGTCTCTGGGGGTGGGGTGGAGAAGTTGTGTAAAAGGGGGGGGGTGGATACCCAGATCGAGCCGCGTTTGATTTTACAGGGTTCGAGACTTTGGCAAAGTTTTAGAACCGCCGAGACAGAGAGGAACTGAGAAAAATAGTTATCGTACTAATCTGGTCAAGGGAAGTAACCGTGAGAATCGATGTCCCATATATTTCTGGTTGATACAGGAGCTACAAACAAGTCGGTGACGTCAATAATATTGTCACCATTATATTTATAATCTGTTTTTTTTTCATTGTGCATGTTCATTAAAGTAGGGGACGGCGCTCTGCTCCTTATACTTAACTACATCATCATCATCATCATGTGCCGTTGTAAACAGTGGAGATAAGCCTCGATGTATATCCAGTTCGCTTCGTTCATTAGCATCTCAAAGGGTTCAAGGGTTATCGCCCTTGCATTTCCGGGAAGTCCACTCGCGCTGTGAACTCCTTCTAGGAAGGAAGATCTCAGAGGTGTGCACGAACTACGTAGCACTCCAAAACATATACCACGGTTATTTTCTGTCCCACCTCTTGGTTTTCTTCACGCCTGGGCTTATGAACATGTTAATTAACCTCTTTAATAGTTATCGTTTGATTATCTTTTATTCACTTGTAATGTTTGCCAGTTTTTTAAGCCAATTTTTTTTTTAATTTATGAACAAATGGAATAAGGTTTTAAAATTTGAATCATTCATCGCAATACCAGTAAGGTCAAATTCGCATGTTTTCGGCAGGAGCTAAAACATCCATACTCTCATATCCTCACTATTGACCATTCCATCGACATGGAGAATGCTGCATGATGAAAAATGCTCATTACTTTTAAACTGTTGAATCTCAGAAGCGAAGAAAACTATTAAGTCTCAGGAAGAATAAAAACTGTTAAGGCCAAGAAGCAAGTAATATTATTAAGTTTCTGAAGCAAGTAAAATGATTAAGTTTCTATAGCAAGCAAAATTATTTAAGTTTCTATAGCAATTAAAATTATTAAGGTTTCTGTAGCAAGTAGAAGTATTAAAGTTTCTGGAGCAAGTAAAATTATTTAAGTTTCTATAGCAAGTAAAATTATTTAAGTTTCAGTAGCATGTAAAACTATTAAGTTTCAGGAGCAAGTAAAATTATTTAAGTTTCTATAGCAAGTAAAATTATTAAAGTTTCAATAGCATGTTAAACTATTAAGTTTCAGGAGCAAGTAAAATTATTTAAGTTTCTATAGCAAGTAAAATTATTAAAGTTTCAGTAGCATGTAAAACTATTAAGTTTCAGGAGCAAGTAAAATTATTTAAGTTTCTATAGCAAGTAAAATTATTAAAGTTTCAGTAGCATGTAAAACTATTAAGTTTCAGGAGCAAGTAAAAGTGTGAGGTCTCATGAGAGTAGAACTATGAAATTTCAGGAACTAAAAAATAAAATCTAAGATACGAAGAAAACTATAAGGTCTCAGACCTCCCCCCCCCCCAAACACACACACACACACACACACACACACACACACAAACTAGGGTATTATTGGTGCAATGAATGCTATCAAGTCCAGGACATGCTACTTCTTCTACGGTAAAACGTTACGTAACGATCTTAATTGTTGCCTTGATGATAATGAAAAAAATGGGATGTTAAAATATTTTGGGACCTACATCACTTGGTCCAAGTCAAGTCCGCAGGTGTTCTGAACTCATTTTATGTACTTGATTAAACAGATAATCATGACAACAGTTCTGTATCGACTTTCATGATTTTTAACAAAGCTTAGGGAGGGGAATGTGAAAGAGAACTAGGGGAGGGATGCTAACCAACAAGCGGGGCAAACTAACCTGGTATCAACCCTGCTGAATTATCACATTTTGTTGAGGTTTTTTTTTTTTTTTAAGAAGCCACTATAACCCAGTCCCCATTTGGCCAGTGTTCTGGAAGGTCTGTAACTCGACATTGGCTGGAAAAAAAAATAAGTAGAAAAATCAAGTTCACAATTACAGGGAACTCCTACAACAAAGTTTATCCTTGTAATAATATTTCCCCACTTTCCATCTATCCTTTTCCCCCCCCTTGCTCCAAAACTTTCATTTTAACACGAGTGTTTCATCGAGGACTGGTGTAATACCCTTAACACTCCATAGGAAGACAAGACTGAAATTGCCTTAGTTAGGCCAAGTTCCGCCCGAAGACAATGCTTCTGTCACTTAAATGCCAGGTCTTCTGGCGCAAACACGGCCTGCATTTTCATTGTCTGTATAATCTGTTAAAACAGGTCTTAAGAGAGATCCACAAAGAAAAGTTGGAGTCGATCTGGCGGGCTATTTGACCGTAAACAAATAGGTTTTGGAAAGAGCAGTGCCAGACTGCAAGAGAAGTAAAAAATTCAGTCAATGAGAAGTAACAAATTCGTCAGGATTAAAACAGTAATATAAATGAAAATGTTACGGTTACTAATTATAAAAAATAATGAGCTCACAAAAATTTGCTGACAAAGGCATGCCAATGCGGTCTTCAGCGGGATATGACCTTGCTTCTCGTTATTCTCTTGAACAGTTAGCGTTCTAGAGGACGATGGTTGTATGAGCAAGTTTTTTTTTTTTTAATTACTGATTAAATTGACAGACTGTATATCTGAAGACACGGGTCTCTGCCGTCAGGTCATTCCCATATATGCTCTGAGTTTCACTTGTTGTGTATTGGGGACTGTAAGGTGAACAGAGACACTAGAAATGAGGGCCGATTGGGGAAGTTTATGCTCGTAACATATTTTCTTCAACAATTTTACTCTCTAGCTCACCGACTTTACTTATAGATTTTTTTATGTAATATGTAGGTTTTTAATGGGAAAAAGAAAAAGAGGAAGACCAAGACGAAGATGGCTGCAAGACATCGTTGACGATCTGGAAATGGATGCAACAGCAGCAGGCCATCTTGCTCACAACCGAGAGGCCTACAGGAGTGCTGTTTGGGAGGCAAAGTTCCGCAAGGGACATGCAAATGAATGAAATGAAGGTTTTTAATAGAACTTTTTGTGTAATATATAGGTTTTTAATAGAACTTTTTTATGTAATGTATTGGATCTCACAGATCTCTGTATTAAATTCCTTGGCTTTTCATAGATTTTTAAAATTTATTACACTGCTTCTTTCTTCTTCTTCTTATTCTTCTTCTTCTTCTTCTTCTTCTACTACTACTACTACTACTACTACTACTACTACTACTACTACTACTACTTCTTCTTCTTCTTCTTCTTCTTCTACTACTTCGTCTTCTTCTTCTTCTTCTACTACTACTACTTCGTCTTCTTCTTCTACTACTACTACTTCGTCTTCTTCTTCTTCTTCTACTACTACTACTACTTCTTCTTCTTCTTCTTCTGCTATCTCCCTGAAACTGCCAGCTTTATATTGCAGCCGATGCGGTGAAATCTCGAGGCACAGCTTCGTGTCGGATTGAGAGCAGGTTACGGCGGCTATTTCCCCCCCCCCACCCCTGAGTGGATCTAGAAAACAAGGGATGTGCAGTGCTCCTTTAGCGGTCTCTAGTAGATGTGCAGTGCTCCTTTAGCGGTCTCTAGTAGATGTGCAGTGCTCCTTTAGCGGTCTCTAGTAGATGTGCAGTGCTCCTTTAGCGGTCTCTAGTAGATGTGCAGTGCTCCTTTAGCGGTCTCTAGTAGATGTGCAGTGCTCCTTTAGCGGTCTCTAGTAGATGTGCAGTGCTCCTTTAGCGGTCTCTAGTAGATGTGCAGTGCTCCTTTAGCGGTCTCTAGTAGATGTGCAGTGCTCCTTTAGCGGACTCTAGTAGATGTGCAGTGCTCCTTTAGCGGTCTCTAGTAGATGTGCAGTGCTCCTTTAGCGGTCTCTAGTAGATGTGCAGTGCTCCTTTAGCGGTCTCTAGTAGATGTGCAGTGCTCCTTTAGCGGTCTCTAGTAGATGTGCAGTGCTCCTTTAGCGGTCTCTAGTAGATGTGCAGTGCTCCTTTAGCGGTCTCTAGTAGATGTGCAGTGCTCCTTTAGCGGTCTCTAGTAGATGTGCAGGCTCCTTTAGCGGTCTCTAGTAGATGTGCAGTGCTCCTTTAGCGGTCTCTAGTAGATGTGCAGTGCTCCTTTAGCGGTCTCTAGTAGATGTGCAGTGCTCCTTTAGCGGTCTCTAGTAGATGTGCAGTGCTCCTTTAGCGGTCTCTAGTAGATGTGCAGTGCTCCTTTAGCGGTCTCTAGTAGATGTGCAGTGCTCCTTTAGCGGTCTCTAGTAGATGTGCAGTGCTCCTTTAGCGGACAGGGGGAGGGGGGAGTACATACAGAGAAGTGAGACAGGGCCTGTGTCAGCTATGGTTCACCAACCCTGACTCTAGCATGTCAGCTGTAGCTTGCCGGCTGCCTGTTAACTGATCTTATTTTAAATTCTTTGATTTTCGTAACGGAAACATGTCTGTGGTCGCCAGACCCAACATTTACTTGGCTGAGGTCTGAAGATCACTTGGTTTATTACTATTATCATCCAGATTTTTTTGTTTTCTTTGTTTTCCCCTTCTATTTGGAGGTGAAAGTTGCCAAGAAGATGTTTAGAAAAACAAGGAGAGAGACGGAAAAGCACATTTCTAACATCAGTGCTACATATAAGAGTAATGTTCCTGGAAGCCTGCGGACCTGAGGTCTTATCGTTTGCTAAAGCAAAATAGATTTTAAAAATCCAGGTTTCCATGGCATTAAGACATTTTGGGGATACGGTGTTAGGCCCGTATTTCCAAGACCGTCGGCGCATGAAAGCCTGATGTGTTGTCAGTACCAGGCCTGGCTATACTTACCTTCCCAGATGTCTCTAGTATCCATTTTCAGAAGCTGGGTGGACCCCGGGGGGGCTTTTTTTGGTGTGGTGGTGGCGCCAGAAAAGAAACTCACTACTGGAACTTGAACCCGGTACCACTGAATTAGTAAACCATGCGCGCCTAACCACTCAGATAACCAGGTCTTTTCCACACACACACACACACAAAGAAAAATATTTTGGCTTAGTTGATCTAATGCCCCCCCCCCCACAAAGTGGGTCCCCTCCCCGCTGTATATTCCCACCATCTATCCTGGTAACCATCGCACTGGTGAGAAGCTTCCAGAAGCACAGAGCTCATTACAGAAGAAAAATGACCTCTGGTCTTGACGTTAGTCGGCCAGAAGTACCGGCTACCAAAACCTCTTCACTTTTTAACAGCTTAGAACATATAACATTTCTTGGGTCAATACTCTATCCATCTCAAAGAACTTCATTAGGACAGCTCTCCTCTCCTCCTCCTCCTCCGGGGGGCCCCTCTCTCTCTCATCTTGGTAGCTTTTCAGGGCTTTAAGTGTAGGCCCTGAACCGTCCACACACAAATATTTCAATATATTTCTTTTTCCCCCCTCTCTTTCTCTCATTCTCCGCCAAGTGGATCTAACACTCTCTCTCCTTCCTCGCCCTCCATCTTGTGCTCCTCCAGTCTGGAACTGACCAGAGACTGACCGATCCGCCACTCTGTTAACATTAAAGTTCATAAGCGTCGTTGTCATGGCAACGACACATCAAGCCGTGTCATGAGTAATAAAATACAAATGTAATTTGAAGGAAAATTGAAAGCCTAAAAGTAGCCAGGGCAAAATTGGGAGTTATTGATTTTTTTTTTTATCTCACAGAGCGGCTACTCTAACTTCTCCCACCTTAACCCTCTTTCTTTTTTTCTCTCTCTCTCTCTCTCTCTCTCTCTCTTTCTTTCTTTCTCTCTAGCTGACCCCTGAGTTGCTATAACCCGTCTGGACCTAGGGCAGTTCAGCGTCAATGCCAGGTCCGGCTCCTTAAATCAGCGTCCTCTCATTTCATTCAGGGCATGTTCCTAAAACGTCCTAGAATTGATATTCTGGAAGGAGGTGAAATTCTGCCCAAAAGGGCCTACATTTTTTTTTCGGTTTTGTTTTGTTTTGTTTTGTTTTGTTTTGTTTTTGAAGTTCATGGAAAACCTGCTGTCTGTCCTTTGAAAGAGTTTATATCCATTGGAATATTAATATCACTGAAGAGAGGGTTTTAGAGAAAACAAAAAAGAAGACAAGGGAAATGCGTGGATGGTTTGATCGACGTGTGTGCGTGTGTGAATGTATTGAGGGAAGAGAAAGAGCCATCTAGTCGGCGATAGATAAGATTAAACATCAGAGCCAAAGAAATGTTCTAATTTTTTTTTTTTTTTTGCAAACAGAAAATTATTTTTAAAAAACCAAAAAAACACATTTCTGAAGATCTTATATTGCAAACTCTAGGAAAGAGCTTGGCCCTACGAAGATAAAAAAAAAAAATAATAATAATAATCCTTAAATTAAAAAAAAATCATATCTAATAGAGCCTCGTTACTTCCATTTGGAAAAGGATAATGATTTCTGCTCTTATTTTTTTAATAGTAATTTAAAATTTCAAAATCCAGACAACGGAACAAAATTAGTTAAACAGTAATTTTATATTGCGGTTAAAAAAATAGACTCACGTAAATGATTAAATCATTTATATACTTTTTGCAGGGATGCCCTTAAAAGAAAATAAGAATGGTTTGTAAAACATAACAAAATATCAGGGAAAAAAAGTTTGATGAAAAAAAAAGCCATACATCCAGCAAATGACCGTTTTGCTGATTATGGAAGAAATTCAAACCCTGAAATCAAACCCAGAACGAGGCAACTCTAGCCAGAGCTGGCCAATGAAAAGAGAAACATAGTCTCCATGGAGATTCTTAGTTTACTGTGTTTGTGGTATCAGGAATTTTAATCATGTCAATAATCACGAGGAAGATACTAAACTTATTAGCAGGAAGTTGCATTAAAATGCCAGAAGAAGTAGTATTAAAAGTGTATATAGATCTAACATTGCTCTATGTTTTCAACGACTTTAATGTTCTCGAGAAGAAAGCAGAAGCCGGAATTTTCTTCTTATGATCTGGCTGTGAAAGAATGTCAGTCGCAAACCATGACCGACCAGCACAGAGACGTAGATAAGGATCAGAATTTGTTATAGATATAGGAACCACCAGAAGTAGATAACTGTCGCGAGTTGTAGACTATAGGGACCCACAAGAAGCATATAAATGTCGTAAGTTGTAGACAATAGGGAACCTTAAGAGGTAGATAAATGTCGTAAGATGTAGTATAGGGAGTCATAAGAAGTAGATAAATGTCGTAAGCTGTAGACTAGATGATCCATAAGAAGTAGGTGAATGCCATAATTTGTAGACCAGAGGAACCATAAGGAATAGATACATGTCATAGTTTGTAGACTAGAGGAACCACAAGGAGTAGACAAATGTCATAACTTGTAGACTATAGGAACCATAAGGAGTAAATAAATGTCATAAGTTGTAGACTAAGGGAATCATAATGATTAGATAAATATCATAAGTTCTAGACTACACCAACCACAATCAGTAGATAAATGTTATAAGTTGCAGCTTGTAAGAAGTGCATGGAAATGAGGAAATATTTTGAATAAAGAGAAGGAGAAAGTTATAGAAAGATGGTCAGAGTTATGGAAAGCCTCATGTGTCAACATACTTGAAACACTGCTAGTTATGGAAAGCTTCATGTGCCAACATACTTGAAACACTGCTAGCTATGGAAAGCTTCATGTGCCAACATACTTGAAACACTGCTAGTTATGGAATGCTTCATGTGCCAACAACATACTTGAAACACTGTTAGCTATGGAAAGCTTCATGTGCCAACATACTTGAAACACTGCTAGTTTTGGAAATGTATAAACTAGGAAAAAAGTAGGAGCAGCTTTATTACTTAACGATTACAAAGTTGTGACATTTCGGCGTGAGCCTTAATCATACAAAAACATACAGGACAAAGAAATAGAGAGAGGAGATAAAGTACAGCTCACATGAATGCTATTTTAAAAATTAATAATGAATAGAGCACTTAGCTGTAACTGTAAGAAAATGTGACTTGTCCAACGCTGTGTGCTAGAAATGATAAAGACCCTCACCCAACCACTAACACTGACACCATATTCAGACTTACACAGCTAGTACTAAACCTAAATTCTTTCGAATTCAACGGTGAATACTTTGAGCAAATCAGTTGTGGTGCCATGCGAACGAAAATAGGTCCCAGTTATGCATGTCTATTTATGGGCTTTCAGGAAGTCAAATTATGGGAAACCTACACTGGGAGAATTCCAGAATTCTGTAAAAAGTACATCTATAATGGCATTGGAGTCACCCGTATAGCACAGGAATACCTTAAAAAATTTATTGAATTCGCCAACTCACTTAATAATAACATAAAATTCACTTATGAAATTTCTGACAAGTCTATCAACTTTTTAGACATTAAAATTTCTACTGGCACAAACAGGCTTGTCGCTTCTGTATTTTACAAGCCCACCGACAGCCACACCTATTTACTTTACACCTCCTCCCATCCTGAAGCCTGTAAGAACTCCATCCCATACTCCCAACTCCTCCGTCTTCGCCGCATATGTCAGGATAATTTGGACTTTATAGATCAGTCCAACAAGTTATTAGAATTTTTCCGTCATCGCCACTACCCAGAAAATGACCTTTATGAAGTCTTCAACCGTATCCAACTAGTTAGCAGCAATGAAGCATTCAGAAAAAAAAGCCTGTTACTCCATCTGACAGAGTTAAGTTAGTACTGCCTTTCCACCCGCATGGTCAGATAATTAAGAAAATTCTTTATCGTCATCTGCCACTAATCCAGCTCGACCCCGACACTTGTGACATTTTCTCAGATCCACCCCTGCTGGCATACACACGTGAGCCAAACCTTAAGGACATCCTCGTCCATAGCCACTTGAAGCGGAACCTTACATATATTGGTACCAGAAAATGTAACCGCCCTCGCTGCGTTACCTGCCCGGTAGTCTGGGAAACGAAAACAATCACCTTTCCCAAAACTATCCTCACTCTCCATGAGGGATTCATATGCGAGTCCCGTAATGTGATATATGTCATCGTATCCAAAAGATGCGGGATAACGTATATTATTGAGACTGGCCTCAGATTAGGGGACAGCATGCAAAAACATCTGTACGACATCGCCCAGCATGCTTCGAAACCAGTACCAAATCATTTAAATGGCCCCAACCACAGAGGCAGGTCTGATGTTCTGGTAACAGCCATCACACAATGTCACGCAGATGACACAATCCGCCTAGAGCTTGAGAACCGCTAGATTCAGGATTATGGGACGCTGGAACGACACGGGTTAAACTCGCTATTCAGCTACACCTAACATTCTCCTCTTCAACAATTATAATCCCTCTCCACTAAGCTCCACTCCCTTCTCACTTGTTACACATAGTTCAGAACCTCCTCCAACTATCATATTACAACCCTTCTACCCTAACTATAATCATCTATTTCACCTTCTCCTAGCTAGGTTAACAGTGTACCACTCTCTCCCCTCCACAGTTTCCCCGCCCACCACCCCCCGTTACGACCCACCGACCACACATCACAGGTCTCCATTTAAACAGCCTCTACGCTCTACCATGCTCATGTCTGACACACAACGTCGGACAAGTCACATCTTCTTACAGTTACAGCTAAGTGATCTATTCATTATTAATTTTTTAAAATAGCATTCGTGTGAATCTATACTTTATCTCCTCTCTCTATTTCTTTGTCCTGTATATTTTTGTATGATTAAGCTCACGCCGAAACGTCACAACTTTGTAAACGTTAAGTAATAAAGCTGCTCCTACTTTTTTTCCTAGTTTATACATTTTGGTATCACAGCTTTACTGCAGTGCTTCGTGTGTAGTAGTATACTTATACACTAATTAGTGTGTTTGCTAGTTATGGAATGCTTCATGTGCCAACATACTTGAAACACTGCTAGTTATGGAAAGCTTCATGTGCCAACATACTTGAAACACTGCTAGTTATGGAAAGCTTCATGTGCCAACATACTTGAAACACTGCTAGTTATGGAAAGCTTCATGTGCCAACATACTTGAAACACTGCTAGTTATGGAATGCTTCATGTGCCAACATACTTGAAACACTGCTAGTTATGGAATGCTTCATGTGCCAACATACTTGAAACACTGCTAGTTATGGAAAGCCTCATGTGCCAACATACTTGAAACACTGCTAGTTATGGAAAGCCTCATGTGCCAACATACTTGAAACACTGCTAGTTATGGAAAGCCTCATGTGCCAACATTCTTGAAACAGTGCTTAGGGCGATCAGTTACTCCTTGTCGCTGTGCGCATGCTGTGCCTACCTTTCTTGCGAGGCAGTTACGAAAGAGCTAAGTTTTATTTTTCCATCCTGCCCCCTATATTTATCTGGTGTATTGTTTTGTATGTGGTCACTGACAAAGGCCTTTCTGCCGAAATATTAGATTATTGAATATTCTTCATTTATATGTGCTCATCTTACTTTCTGCCACTCTCATTCCTGCACAGCTCCCTTATCCTTTTTATGTCTGTGTGTGAAACTGAACCATAACCCATATCTACCTTTATTATGAACACTTGTTGTACCTGTTTCGGTGTTCTCTTATCTTTATCCAGGTGTCAGTTTACTAGAAACGGGTATGTTTTATAATACACACTAGCGTAAGTTACAAATCTTCGGAAGTGTTTGGAGAAAAAGCGGCTTCATGACCTTGCGATGTGCCAGGCCAGGATCATGAACTGTAACATCTTGACTTTAAAAGAAAGTAGAAAACCTCCCCCCCCCCCACCCCAGGCAACTTCCAGAAGAGCAGAAATGGGCACCAAACGACCTCCAAAACAGTGCAGTCAAAATTCAGGTGCCCCATCATAATATTTTAAATAACTTTTCTGTACGTTTTTCGTCATTTATAAAGTTAGTTGTGGAATTATTTAGATAACCAGAAAAAATTGCACAATTATATTATATTATATTATTATTATATTATATTATATTATATTATATTATATTATATTATATTATATTGCGTTGCGTTGTATAATATTGTATTGTATTTCATATGCAGGAAACTCTCTACTGTAGAGAGCAGAACAACAACACAACCCTTCAGATCATCAGAGGAAGTACCCCCCCTCCCTCCCTCCCCGGACAAGTGTTTCGGCCCTATTAAACTCCTGACACTCTAAGGGGAGTGGGGCCCCTCTGGGTCTAGACTCCCGGAGGTCTTGTAAAGTGTTGCTTTTTTTCTCCCGTCCCGGGACTGAACCCGTGATCTTCCAGTTGACAGTTATATTATATTGCATTATATTATATTATATTATATTATTATATTATTATATTATATTATATTATATTATATTATATTATATTATATTATATATATTATATTATATTATATTATAACATAAATAAACTATTCTATGTCTAGAACGTTTCCTTCTATGTTGGTAAAAGTTAGCAACCAATATGTAGAATAAAAGTCAAATTACTAACCCTGTTTATTTCTAATTATTATATTTTCCCCATATTGGTAAAGTATGAGTGGAAAGCGAAATATAACACTTTGTGACTTTACTTGGTCGTAATTTCAGTTCCAGTTTTAAATACAACTGTTAAATTTCTTCTTCTTCTTCTTCTTCTTCTGCTTCTTCTTCTTCTTCTTCTAAACCTGGCGAAACATTCTGGACACTGTCCTGTGCAAAACGGGCCACGTGGCAAAGATTTCCCCTCTGACCTAGAACA
Organism: Achatina immaculata; assembly: GCA_009760885.1. Classification (NCBI taxonomy): domain Eukaryota; kingdom Metazoa; phylum Mollusca; class Gastropoda; order Stylommatophora; family Achatinidae; genus Lissachatina; species Lissachatina immaculata. The sequence continues at coordinate 25,085,568 of CM019705.1, read as the reverse complement.
TACTGCAGTGTGGTGTTACACAGTCGCCTGTTATCTAAAAACACACACACGTGATTTGGAATATTAAAGAAGAGCATTTGACAAAATGTAAACAACTAGCAATACACAATGTATAATGTTAATGACAGGACTAACAATTAAGTATAAAAGGTAACATCCAGGTTTCCATGCCATTAAGGGATACTGGGGAATACGGTGTTAGGCCCGTATTTTCCATGACCTTCGGCACATGAAAGTTCTGATGTGGTCAGTATCACGCCCTGGCCGCTTTACCTTCCCAGATTTCTCTGGTACCCATTTTTAGAGGCTGGGTCAACCCTGGGGCCTTTTTGGAGTGTACCAAAAAAAAAAAAAAAAAATTCCACTGCTGAGACTTGAACCCCGGTAGCACCAGATTAGTAAACCGAGCGTCTAACCACTCGGCCAACCAGAGACTAACAAATAGCCAGCGTGATTATATTGAGTTTTTTTTTATTTCTTAGCTTCAGGTGCTCGTAATTATGACTGCGATAAAGCTGGTTGTAGTAGAGTCCTTGATGGAGGCAATTTTTGCCGAAATATTGGGCTGGTGCTGTTTTGAGTAACCTTTCCACTGTTTTCTTCAAATTTCATATTGCTAGTTTTTCTTTTCTTTTCTTTTCTTTTCTTTTCTTTTCTTTCTTTCTTTGCATTATTTTTAGACGCCCGTGTATAACGGATTTGAAGATAATAGATGTCGGATGATGTTGTTGTTGTTTTTTTTTGGGGGGGGGGGGGGGGTGGGGAATGCTGTAGAGTTTTCAAGTCTGTAGAAGGTGTTAAAGATAATAGAAACAGAAGTAGGAGCAGCCAGGAAGGAGATGGATTGAGGGTCGGGGGAAATAGCAGAAACCTTTAATATTCCCACGATTCGAAGTAATTGCCAAGCCTGATCAAGAAGTCATTCTGCCCTTAGACATTATAAAAATATAGGGGGCGCGCCCGCCCCTGAGTGGCGGAGTGGTTAGGGCACTAACCTCTCTTGACAAAGATCAGATGGTTCGAATCGGGCTAGAAACGCCCGAGTCACCCAGATGTAGAAATAGATATCTGCTTCCTTCTGGAGCCCAGTGGGTGGGTGGGAGGCCGGGGGGGGGGGGGGTGAGAGTTGGCCTGGTGTGGTACTGACCTCACAAATCTCCAGTGTGTCGGCAGGTCAAGGAAAATATGGACAGTAACCTCACACCCACTACGTGCCTGGATGGCACAATAGGTCTGCCTTTATCTTTATTTTTTGCTGAAGGGTCCATGAGAAAAGAGACAAGACATGACAAGACAGAGTACCATTTTGTAGAGCAACCTCTCTCCTGGCAGATTTTACCAACTTTTGATTCTCATAACACGCCTCAGTAACACGCCTCAGTAACACGCCTCAGTAACACGCCTCAGTAACGCGCCTCTTTCCTAAGCAAATGTCAATCAAACACTTCCGCAAAAACGGATACATTAGCTATCTGTCAAGACAACTTTGTGTGTAATGTTTTAACTAGTGTTTTGTCCAGACAACTGTATTTCTAATATTTTAAACTAGAGTTGTCTAGATAACTTTGCTACTAGAATTTTAAAATAGAGTTGCCTAGATAGCCTTCTTTCTAATATTTTAAACTTGAGTTATGTTTAGACAATTGTGTTTCTAATATTTTAACTAGATTTATGTCTAGACAACTTTGTCTGCAATGTTCTAACCTAGAATTATGTCTAGACAGCTGGCTAACATATTAGTCTATCTCAAACAGAGGAAGGGAAGTAAATGAGACAACTACTATATGAGGCATTACAAATAATTCCTGATCTACCCCCCTCCCCCATCCACGCACACACAAAAACACACACACACACACAACTGCAGGTAAGTACAGGAAAAGTTTAGAACCCAGAACATCAATGTAAGTCCAGATCAAAGCTTACAAAAGTAATACGCTTACATGGTGCTCACATTCTATGCTCAGGCGCCACGCCCTTTTCAGTTGGTTACACAAAGAAAAACTAATACCTTTGAAAAATTCATCCTGTTTTCAACTCGTCTCAGTGTAATCTGTAAGGTCACGCGATACTTTAAATATTCCTTTTTTTTTTCTTCTTTAGAATTCCAGTTTCAAACCATTAGCAAAGAAAATTGTCCAGATGTAACTCTAGTTTTTAGATTCCAGACAAAGTTGTCCAGATGTAACTCTAGTTTTTAGATTCCAGACAAAGTTGTCCAGATGTAACTCTAGTTTTTAGATTCCAGACAAAGTTGTCCAGATGTAATTCTAGTTTTTAGATTCCAGACAAAGTTGTCCAGATGTAACTCTAGTTTTTAGATTCCAGACAAAGTTGTCCAGATGTAACTCTAGTTTTTAGATTACAGACAAAGTTGTCCAGATGTACCTCCAGTCTAAAACATTGCAAAAAAAAGATGTGTGGATATTCCTTCCTTCCCTTTCTTTTATTTTCCTTTCTTTTATTTTCCTTCCCTTCCTTCCTTCCTTCCTTCCTTCCTTCCACGCCTTCTTTATCCCTGTCTTTGGGTGTAGGCCATCAACAAGGGGTCTCCTTTTACTTCCATCTTGGGCTGTTTCTTCTATCCGGCTCCAGGTGCAGTCCATTTTTTTTAAAATCTCAGCATTTAGACTCCTAGGTTTCTATGTCTTTCTTCCTCTTACCCTGGGGATTCCAGTTGAAGCAAGTCTGGTTATGTCACTGGTTAGGTTTTCGAAGTGTTATTTAGATATTACTCTAGTCTAAAACATTGCAAATAACGTCCGGATGTGATTCTAGTCCAGAAAATTGAAAACAAAAATAAGAAAAAAAAATAGTAAAAAAAATCCTCAGTTAAAAAAAACAAAACAGTAAAGCTATTTATAAAGATGTAACTCTAGGCTTTAAATTGGAAACACAGTTGTCCAGATCTAAAACATTGCAATCAAAGCTGTCCAGATGTATTTCTAGTCTGAAACATTGCCAAACAAAGGTGTCTAGATCTAACTTTAATCTAAAACAGTGCAAATAAAGGTGTCCACGTGTAACTTTAATCTAAAACATTGCAAATAAAAGTGACTGCATGTAAATTTAATCTAAAACATTTCAAATAAAGGTGCCTATATGTAACTTTAATCTAAAGCACCGCAAACAAAGTTATCCACATGTAACTGTAGTCTGAAACACTGCAAACAAAGTTGTCCAGATGTAACTGTATCTGAACACTGCAAACAAAGTTGTCCAGATGTAACTGTAGTCTGAAACACTGCAAACAAAGTTGTCCAGATGTAACTGTATCTGAACACTGCAAATAAAGTTGTCCAGATGTAACTCTAGCCTAAAACGTTGCAAGCAAAGTTGTGTATACTCTCAGACTCAGCCTGTTACAAGTCACAGCTAACTGCTCCGTTCTTCTGTATTATTTTCCCACTTTTGTTCGCTGCGTATCATTGGTGTGAATCTAACATCTTTTTTTCTTCTTTATCGGTCTCTGTGTGTTCTTTAAAAGTTTTACTGTGAAGTAAGTGTTATCAAGATTCTTTGCTAGTTTCAGAAATGTAGATGTGAAGAGTAAGAACAAAATATTTGATGAAGGGAAGAAAGTATTAGTTGCTACTTCTGAAGACTTTGAGTGTCCATGAATGTCCATGAGTGGTTTGCATCTGAAACAGACGTCTTATGAGATCAGCAAAATATGAAAGCTGATCAGGCGAATCTCACAAACAAGTGTTTTGAAAAGATCGATCCCTTTAGCATTGTTTACATTATGATTAACAGTTCGTTATACACTCACTGGAGCCATGATGGAGACATGGGCTTCAGTTATTGGGACAAGACGCTGGCGATGGTTGGGATATGTGCTCCGGGTGACTGGTGACTCACCGCCAGAAACAGCACTGAGGTGGACACCTCAGGGGTGCAGGAGTAAGGGTAGACCAAAGGAGACGTGGAGAAGAACAACCTGGGCAGGAGAGGAAAAACAGGCGAAGGACAAGCGTTTGTGGAGGCCTTGCGGAAGCCACGTGTGCCTTGAGCATCTATGGGTTCAGAGAGAGAGAGAGAGAGAGAGAGAGAGAGATTGAATGAGTGAATGAATGAATGATCTTTATTTTTAAAGGATAAAGAATTGGGCACGCAGGACCGCCTTACATTCTGCTCTTCATCACTCCATCTTTCATTCTTCCCACATACTCAGTTTAATACAGGTATACAAATTACATCAGGAAAAGAAAACAAGGCATACCAAAAGAGTGAAAAAACTAAACTATTACATTCACAGTATAAGAGAAGAAGTAATGAACCTAACAAAATAGCGCGCGCACACACGCACCTACACACCCAGGAATAAAGGTAAAGGTAATCCTCTCATGCCTTTAGAGGCACATAGGGATATGGTGTTAGTGCCCATATTTTCCTTGACCTGTCAGCACACCAGAGGGTGATATGGTCAGTATCAAGCCTGGCTGCCTTTCCTTCCCCAACTCCAGAAGAAGTCGGGCACCCATTTCTACAGCTGGGTGACTGGGGCGCCTCCAGCTGGATTCGAACCCCCGACTTTCGCCATGAGAGACCAGTGGACTAACCACGTCGCCACTCAGGAATAAACATAAACAAAAATACATTTTCGGTACAGTTCATCTAACATATATTCTTTAACATTCATTAAAATAATTTCTAACAAATATCTAACAAGTTACTTTTAGAACTATGTCCTTTTAGAACTTGATGGCTGGCGAGCCATGGGTTGAGAGACTAGTGGTTATTCTAAGGAGGCATATAGTTACAAGCAAGTGAATAATGAAAAAGGACTGAGTTAAAGGACGAAGTATTACTAATGGATTTTAAATGGTAGGAGAAGGTGTTCCAGAGCTGTACTGCAGAGTATACAAGGCTTTTCTTGTACAGATTAAGCCTGGGTTTAGTACAGATTAAGCCTTAGGAAGAAGACAGTTTTTTTAGCACTAACACCATATCCCTATGTGCCTCTAAGGCATGACAGGATTACCTTTACCTTTTTTTACCTTATGTTGAGAGAGAGAGAGAGAGAGAGAGAGAGAGAGAGAGAGAGAAAGAGATCATTATCATTCACTATATTATAGGAAGGATGTCTGAGTGGCGAAGTGGTTAGTGCACTGGTCTCTCATGGCAAAGGTCGGGGATTCAAATCCGGCCGGAGGCACCCCAGTCACCCAGCTGTAGAAATGGGTACCCGACTTCTTCTGGAGTTGGTGAAAGAAAGGCGGCCAGGTGTGATACTGACCATATCACCCTCTAGTGTGCTGACAGGTCAAGGAAAATGTGGGCACTAACACCATATCCCTATGTGCCTCTAAGGCATGAGAGGATTACCTTTACATTTTTTTACACAGCACTTATTTAATAGAGTATACAGTACTTATTGAATAGAGTATACAGTACTTATTTAACAGAGTATACAATACTGATTTAATAGATTATACGGTACTTATTTAATAGAGTATACAGTATACAGTACTCATTAAATAGAGTATACAGTACTTATTTAATAGGTATACAGTACTTATTAAATAGAGTATACAGTACTTATTTAATAGAGTATACAGTACTTATTAAATAGAGTATACAGTACTTATTTAATAGAGTATACAATACTGATTTAATAGAGTATACAGTACTTATTTAATAGAGTATACAGTACTTATTAAATAGATTGACTGATTGCTTGATTGATTGATTGATCTTTATTTCAAAAGGGTTAAGAATTGGGCACGCAGGCCCGTCTGACATTCTGCCCTTTATCATACATAGAGTATACAGTACTTATTTAATAGAGTATACAGCACTTATTTAATAGAGTATACAATACTTATTTAATATAAAACTTCCTAAATTCTGTATACAAATTATAAGTTTTATTTTTTATACTTTATATAAGTGCTCATTTACAATGTTGCTTCCGTTGAAGGTTGTGTTTATATATGTGTATGTTTCTGATTCCCTGATAATCATCTCTCCAACATTTATATAATCTGGATCATTTTGACTGTGGTCTCTTGATATCTTCATATACTCCGTCTTATCTTGGTTAATGGTCAAGCCCACTTTCAGTGCCACGTCTCCTAGGTGAATGCAAGTATTGATGACTTCTTGCACCAGGTCGATGTCATCAGCTTACATAGTACGGGAGGAAAGCAAATGCAGAGTACAGATATGGAATAAACTATACTTTGCCGTGCAACACCTGTTAAAATGCAAAATCCTGTCCCAAAACACCAAAATAACAATCTACAAAACTATAGTAAGACCAGCCGTCATGTATGGATCAGAAATGTGGAGTACAACAAAGAAAGATGAATAACAATTGCAGATCTTTGAGAACAAGATTATAATAAGAATCTTTGGGCCGATAAAGGACATCAACAGTGGAGAATGGAGAGCTAGAAAGAACACTGAACTGAACAGCTTAATTAAATGAATTGTAAATGTCTTGAAAATGAACAGACTATGCTAGCCAGGGGGGGGGGGGGCAACGATGGAGTGGAAGAGAACAGACAAACAAAAATGATGTATGCACAAGAGATGAGGGAAACAAGACCAAGGGGTAGACCAAGACAGAGATGGAAAGACAACATAGAAGAGGATATGAAAGGAAATGGTATCACCAACTGGAGAGAGAAGATTAGGAATAGAGAGGAATAGAGGCGAACTTTATCTGCGGTAATGAGCCTTAATGGCTCTGAAGAAGAAGAAGAAGAAGGCACATTTATACTTTTTTATACTTCAAAGCATGCCTATATCTTTGTTTTTCGTCCCATTTTGTTTCAGATCCCGTCGGAAAACGAGAATTCTCTGCATGCACATAAAATCTACGAACTAAATTCAAGCCGAAACAGAATCAGAAACGACGGGTTATCACCCGTACATAACACGCAGACTGAGATGCAATCTGTTACAGCCCCGTCGCCCAAAACAGAAGAATTTAAACAACATTTCCACCAAATTATAGCTTGGATATAAGAAAAATGATTGTAGCTTTCCGCTGTGACGGGACTTGGAATAATAAACACAAGGGGAAAAAACTCCACAAGAAAATGACCCCCCCAAAAATGGGGAATGTCTGACGTGTCCAGTTAGCTCCCGTTAAAATATGATGCCATTTAACAAGAGACAGATTTTTTTTTCCCTCCCTCCTTCCTTCTCTCTCTCTCTTTTTTTTTTTTGGCTTGGCCTTGTTCAAATATCGATCCTGGGTTCCTTGATCAATGGTCAGTTTTTTTGGACATGGGAGGTGAGAGGGAATGGAAAGAGAGGAGTGCTTTAGCTTGTTTCATGTTTTATAAACAAGGAGAGTTTTTATATTTTTTTTGGTTAGTACTTTGGGGTGCGGGTGGGGGGGGGGGGGGGGGGGAAGATGAGAGGAGCTACGATGTTCTGATTCTTTTATAAGGAAAAACTGCTCTGTTTTTCATGAAACTTCTTAAATATCTGGAGTATACGGTTCATCTCCTGCTTTGCTGGGGTTTTTTTCCCCACTATTTTGAAAACTTGCAGTGAGATATTAATGTACCCCAAATGTCTCTAGAGGTATAAAAAAAGAGAGGGTAAAATCCTCGTTTTTTATGCCGTTAAAGCATATTTGAGAATATGGTGCTAGGCCCGTACTTCCACAACCTTCGGCATATGAAAATGTGATGTGGTCAGTATGACCATGTCTAGCCGTGGTGGACTTCTCTGGTGGCCATTTTTAGAGGCTGTGTGGAGCCTGGGGCCTTTTTTGTGTGTACCAGAAAAAAAAAACTCACTGCTGGGACTAGAACTGGGTACCACCAGAATAGTGAACCGAGCGTCTAACCACTCGGCTAACCAGGCATTCCCCCAAATGTCTCTGTGGCATAATAAGTTTCATTTCAATTACAAAAAAATGTTTAGCGCCACGTATATTTTTTTAACTTAGTTACGGCAAAAATGTCTGTTTGTTCCAAATAATGTTTTACTTCGCATTCATTAACATCGAGTCATCTACGGGGTGTTCAGAGAATCACTATACAGTAGGATAATATCGATTCAGGTATCGCAGCGTTTGCGATATCTAGGTTAAGCATTTATATACACCGATCATGGGTGCCGGTGTGAAAAATATTATGTAATCGATACTACGCTACTGTATAATGATTGTCCGAACACCCTGTAGCAAGTGAACTCAAAGTTTTTTATTATATTGTTAATAATTGTTTTCTTTGTATTGTTCCCTTTGTATAATTTAGTCATCTTACGAAGGCAGGAATGTCGAAACTGGTAAAGACTTGACTTCTTGAACTGAGTGTCATACTCTCTGGCCTCATCGATCACACTCGTACATCTCATTTGTCAAGAGTTCTCTATAGAGTACTTGTACCGAGCTCTTATTTTCCATCACTGGAAGAGACAAGCATTTCTGAACTAGTCCTTGTGCAACTTTCAACTTTTAAAATATTTAACTCTTCTATAGAATTTTGTCCCAGTGGGGATTTTTTGTTTTCTGGTACACACCAAAAAGGTTCACCCAGCCTTTTAAAACAGGGTACCGGAGAAACCTGGGAGGCTAAATGCGGCCAGACGTGATACTGACCACATCACATTTTCATGTGGCGAAGGTCTTGGAAATACGGGCCTAATAACCTCCCCCCCCCCCCCAATATGCCTCAATGGCATGGAAACGGGGATTTTACCTTTAACCTTGTATATTATTTTTTTCTTCATCATTGTAAAGAAAATATTACAATAGTTAATATTATTAGCTCTATTTATTTATTTATTTTCATTCATACTAAATAATCCATTTTTGTGTATGTTTTTCTATCGTTCTTTCAATGATCGGTTTCTGCATACACGTGACTATACTTTACAAGATATTACTCATATCGGCATATCAGCAAACTCAGTTACTGGTTTTATAAAAAGAAGTGTTTTTCTCTACTCTTATCCCCCCTCTCTCTCTTCCTCTCTCTCTCTCTCTCTCTCTCTTCCTCTCTCTCTCCCTCTCTCGATTTTCTTCTCTCCCCCCCTCTCTCTCTCTCTCTCTTCCTCTCTCTCTCCCTCTCTCGATTTTCCTCTCTCTCCCCCTCTATCTCTCTCTCCCTCACTCTCTCTATTCCTCTCTCTCCCTCTCCCTCTCTCTCTCTCTCTCTCTCTCTCTCTCTCTCTCAAAACATGTTCCCGTTCTTTTAAATGCTGTAAATTTATTTTCAATGTCTGACATTGCAGATTGGGCTGTTTTTTTTTAGGTCTTATATGACATTTAAGAAAACTTAAATATTTTGCACACATTAAATGTCATGATAATCTAGAGAAGACCGTCTTGGAAGGGGACATAATGGGAACAAGAAAGAGAGGAAGACCAAGGCGAAGATGGCTGTAAGACATCGTTGATAATCTGCAATTCGATGCATCAGCAGCAGGGTATCTTGCTTACAACCGAGAGGCCTACAGGAGAGCTGATAGGGAGGCAAAGTTCCGCATGGAACATGCAAAATGACTGACTGATAAAAAATGAATTTAAAAACAAAAAAGCTGTTAAAGCAACTCAAAGCAGCCAATAATAGCGGTTAGACGTTTACAAATAAAAGAATATTATTCGAAAGGGAGTTAAACTATCAAGCTCCTGTAAAGAAGATAGAAGGAATTACCTAAATATATCGGTTAAACTGTCACGTTCCTGTAAAGAAGATAGAATGAATTACCTAAATATATCGGTTAAACTGTCACGTTTATGTAAAGAAGATAGAAGGGATTACCTAAATATATCGGTTAAACTGTCACGTTTCTGTAAAGAAGATAGAAGGGATTACCTAAATATATCGGTTAAACTGTCTAGTTCCTGTAAAGAAGATAGAAAGGATTACCTAAATATGTCGATTAAACTATCAAGCTCCTGTAAGGAAGGCAGAAGGAATTATCTAAATATATCGATGTACTAAATATTTAGAATCCAAAGTCTATATATATCTATCTATTAAGTGCCGCCCCTATTGGCGGTTGAGGGGGGGGGGGTTGTCACAACTCTCAGCTTTGTGTTTTCTGTATGGGTTGTTCTGGTGTCTTCTTTCCATGCCATCCTGCCAGCCCCATCCAGAATTTTCTCTTGTGGTCTACCTCGACATCTGTTTCCCACGCGCACTAACTTTCCTCTTGTCACAATGTTTCCTAGTTTGACTTTTTTTCCATGACATGCGCTATAAATTTAGACTGTCTTTTCCTGACTTTTGTAATTATTTGCTTTCCTCGAATCGATCTCTCTCAAAATGTCTTCATTTCATTTTCCTGCCGTCCATGGCGTCCTTAACATTCTTCTAAGAAACCACATTTCCATGGCTTCCAGAAGTTGTTGTATCTCTTTAGAAACTGTCCAAGATTCGCATGTATAGGCCAGAACTGGCTATACGCAGCGTTAGAGCATTCGTTTCCTTACACGCAGTGACAGTGATTTTCATCTTTTGAAACATTATCTTAACTTTGGTTATTATGTTCTTTACCTCTGCTAGTCATCTTCCATCTGAGGTGAGGACTGTTCCTCGATACGTATACTTGTCCACCCGTTTTAATATTGTGCTACTTATTTTTATTTTGCATATAGGCAACCCTCTTCTCTTGGAGATGACTAGTTTAAGAAGAAAATTGAAGTTATGGTCACCTTCAAGAAAAAGGCCGAGCCCTTTTCTTTCGCTTTCCTTACCACTATGTCCAGTAGTTCTTGTAGTTCTTTTTTTCTCTTCTTGCTATTTCAACCACAGTTTACTACTAAAATTCCGTCCAAATATCCTCTAAATTAAACTATACATCAGTCAGTCACGTGCATGTCCATTGCAGAACTTTGCCTCCATATCAGCTCTCCTGTAGGCCTCTCAGTTGTAAGCAAGATACCCTGCTGCTGATGCTTCCATTTGCAGATTATCAACGATGTCTTGCAGCCATCTTCGCCTGTGTCTTCCTCTCTTTCTTTTTTCCCATTATATACCCTTTCAAGACGGTCTTCTCTAAATTATCATGACGTTTAATGTGTCCAAAATATTTAAGTTTTGAACTATATACATAGAATGATTATTTATGCACACAAAGATTAACTAGAGACTGTCAAAATCAAAATCATCATCACCATCATCAGGTGCCGTGCCGACTGGCGTTGGCTATTATGCTTCTCCAGAGTACACGATCCTTCATGCAGGCCATCAGTTCAGTTGGTGATCTCCTCTCACACCATCCCGTCAGATTGTCCAGTATCATTTCTCTTGGTCTTCCTCTTGATCTTCTTCCTTCTATTTTTCCTGTTGTTATAATATTTTCAATGCCCCCTCTTCTCATTGCATGTCCTATGAAAGTACATTGTCTCTCTCTTATCTTTTTGACAAGGTTTTTTTGTCTCTCCAGCTCTTCTCCTACATTCTTCATTAGTTATTTTTGCTGTCCAGGGGATTCGCAACATTCTTCTAATAAACCACATTTCTGCTGCTTCCAATGATTTTTGTGCAGACTTGCCTATTGTCCATGATTCACTTCCAAATAACAAGATAGGTTCAATATAGCAAAATATCTATGGTAATCTAGAATATGTGATTATTTTATAATTTGAAATGTTTATTTATTTTTGCTACGACTGTAAGGTTTTACGTGGTCAAGACGTAAAGGGAAAGGTAATCAAGTTCTAGACCTGGTTTAAAACAATCGCATTATTTAAAACATGTATGAGGAAGGGGCTGACGTGTCTTCCCAGCCTGTCCAAAACTGACCATCGATCTAAAGAAAGCAAGATCGATATTTAGACAAAGTGAGGCCAGAATATTTCCTTATTTAAAAAAATGGGCTTCATATTTTATCTATATATAGCTGAAAAGCTATGGTATCCCGTTTTTGCCGTTTCCTCAACTTTTAAAGTTTTGTGCGTATATTTTGTTGTCTTCTGGCAACTATGTGCAAAGGCACAAATATTACCAGTTCTGTTCTTTGCTCATTATAAATTTGATATTAATAAATATTATGCTCCATAGACTACTGTAAAGCATTCGATAAAGTGAGACACACAGAAATTGTAAGAATGCTGGAAGATATCAACATAGATGGGAAAGATCTGAAACTCATCAAAAACATATACTGGCAGCAATCAGCAGCAATGACGGTTGAGAACTAAATAGGAGCATTCCAAGACATAAAATCGGGAGTGAGACAAAGATGTGTTCTATCTCCTGACCTATTCTCCTTGTACAGCGAAAACATAATGAGAAATATAGAGAGCTTGCCAGGAATATCAGTTGGCGGGTACAACCTTTACAGCTTAAGATATGCAAACGACACAGTTCTGATTGCTAAAAGTGAAGGGGAGTTACAGGCTCTTCTGGACATCATGGTTCGTGAAAGTAAAAGTAAAGATCTCAGCCTGAATAAAAAGAAGACTGAACTGATGGTCATCTCAAAGAAAAGAATACCACCAAAATGTAGCATTACCATCGATGGCACAGAACTGAAACAAGCTGATAAATTCAAGTACTTAGGAACGATTATAACAGCTGATGGGAAATGTCACAACGAAATAAAAAGCAGATGTGCTCAGGTCAAGTCAGCATTCCAGAAAATGAGAAACATCTTGTGCAACAGATCCATATCAACGGAAACAAGATTCTGAGTACTTAAATGTTACATCGAGCCAATTTTGTTTTATGGATGTGAAGCAAAGTCCATGAGTAAGAGAGTACAACGAGAAATGGAGGACATGGAAATGTGGTTCATAAGAAGGATGTTGAAGGTACCATGGACAGCTAAGAAAACCAACGAAGAAATCTTAAGAGAGGCTGGAGTTAAAAGGCAAATTACAGCAACGATCAGAGGCAGACAAGCGAGATTTGTAGGACATTTTCTGAGAAGAGGAAAATTGAAACACATTGTGGCAACTGGAAAAATTGAGGGAAGAAGAGACAGAGGAAGACACAGAGAGAAGTTACTGGATGGACTGTCAATGTGGCTAGTAATAAAGTCACCAGCTGATATCATAATAAAGTCTAAAGACAGGGAATTGTGGAGAGAAATGATCGCCTACGCCACGCGGCACGGCACTTGATTGATTTAAATGTTTCTGGATTGCAGAGTCTCAGAAATGAAAGTCAACTTGTGAGAAGTAAATGTAAGATAATTACATAGAGAAAACAGTGAAGTAACCTCCTGCACCGGTCATCACTACCACCATTATCATTGTCATTATTATCGTTGTTGTTGTCGTTGTTGATCTGGAGTCAAGGAGATGATTAAACTCTGAGGTAATCTTCCAAACTCGGATCTACCTCTTCGACAAACCCCCGGTACTATCCCAGAACTAATTGTGCATCTGATAACATCATTTGCACATTTGTAAGTCCTGCAAAACTGTTAAATGTGCAGGATTTTAAGTCCTGTAAAATTGTTCTATGTGCAGGATTTTAAGTCCTGTAAAACTGTTCTTGTGCAGGATTTTAAGTCCTGCAAAACTGTTCATGTGCAGAATTGTAAATCCTGCAAAACTGTTCATGTGCAGGATTGTAAGTCCTGCAAAACTGTTCATGTGCAGGATTGTAAGTCCTGCAAAACTGTTTATGTGCAGGATTGTAACTCTCTCTCTCTCTCTCTTTTTTCTTTCTCTCTGCAGCTATTTCGCTTTTTTCTCTCTCTTTAACTCTCTCTCTCTCTCTTTAACTCTCTCAATCACTCTTTAACTTTCTCTTTAACTCTACATCTTTTTAGCTCTTTTCTCTCTTTAATTCTCTCTTAAACTCTCTCTTTAACTCTGTCTTTTTTAGCTCTTTTTCTCTTTTTAACTATCACTCACTCTCTCTTTAACTCTCTCTCCTTTTAACTCTTTTTCTCTCTTTAATTCTCTCTAGCTCTCTCTTTAACTCTCATTCTCTCTTTAACTCTTATCTCTTTTTAGCTCTTTTTCTCTCTTTAACTCTCAGTTCTCTCTTTAAGTTTCTCACTCTCTCTTTAACTCTCTTCTTTAAGCCCTTTTCTCTCTTTAACTCTCTTACCGTAATGTCATGGCTTAATCACATACCAAAAGGGTATTCGGGCTCGAGAATGCACCCTGTAAACCTGAACTCGCTACACAGACCAAGGAGTTATAAACCTGGTCTCAGGAAAAAAAGATAATGCATGGACATACATGCTGACGATGAGATTCACAGAGGCAACCCATCCTTTTGTCTAGATAGCTGAACATGTGAATCTGAACATAAGAGAAGAACCAGTCTGCATTACGACGCTGTCCTGGTACTACTATTATTTACTTTCCTGCTCGTGTTGTCCCTGGTAACAGTATTATTTGCCACCTTCTTGCTCTTAGTGTCTCTGGTAACAGTATTATTTGCCATCTTCTTGCTCGTAGAGTCTCTGGTAACAGTATTATTTGCCACCTTCTTGCTCGTAGAGTCTCTGGATGTGAAGCAAAGTCCATGAGTAAGAGAGTACAACGAGAAATGGAGGACATGGAAATGTGGTTCATAAGAAGGATGTTGAAGGTACCATGGACAGCTAAGAAAACCAACGAAGAAATCTTAAGAGAGGCTGGAGTTAAAAGACAAATTACAGCAAAGATCAGAGGCAGACAAGCGAGATTTGTAGGACATTTTCTGAGAAGAGGAAAATTGGAACACACTGTGGCAACTGGAAAAATTGAGGGAAGAAGAGACAGAGGAAGACAGAGAGAGAAGTTACTGGATGGACTGTCAATGTGGCTAGGAAGAAAGTCACCGGCTGATATCATAATAAAGTCTAAAGACAGGGAATTGTGGAGAGAAATGATCGCCTACGCCACGCGGAATGGCACTTGATTGATTTAAATATGTTTCTGGACTGCAGAGTACCAGAAATGAAAGTCAACTTGTGAGAAGTAAATGTAAGATAATTACATAGAGAAAACAGTAACCTCCTGCACCGGTCATCACTACCACCATTATCATTGTCATTATTATCGTTGTTGTTGTCGTTGTTGATCTGGAGTCAAGGAGATGATTAAACTCTGAGGTAATCTTCCAAACTCGGATCTACCTCTTCGACAAACCCCCGGTACTATCCCAGAACTAATAGTGCATCTGGTAACATGATTTGCACGTTTGTAAGTCCTGCAAAACTGTTAAATGTGCATGATTTTAGTCCTGTAAAATTGTTCTGTGTGTAGGATTTTAAGTCCTGCAAAACTGTTCATGTGCAGGATTGTAAGTCCTGCAAAACTGTTCATGTGCAGAATTGTAAATCCTGCAAAACTGTTCATGTGCAGGATTGTAAGTCCTGCAAAACTGTTCATGTGCAGGATTGTAAGTCCTGCAAAACTGTTTATGTGCAGGATTGTAACTCTCTCTCTCTCTCTCTTTTTTCTTTCTCTCTGCAGCTATTTCGCTTTTTTCTCTCTCTTTAACTCTCTCTCTCTCTCTTTAACTCTCTCAATCACTCTTTAACTTTCTCTTTAACTCTACATCTTTTTAGCTCTTTTCTCTCTTTAATTCTCTCTTAAACTCTCTCTTTAACTCTGTCTTTTTTTAGCTCTTTTTCTCTTTTTAACTATCACTCACTCTCTCTTTAATTCTCTCTCCTTTTAACTCTTTTTCTCTCTTTAATTCTCTCTAGCTCTCTCTTAACTCTCATTCTCTCTTTAACTCTTATCTCTTTTTAGCTCTTTTTCTCTCTTTAACTCTCAGTTCTCTCTTTAAGTTTCTCACTCTCTCTTTAACTCTCTTCTTTAAGCCCTTTTCTCTCTTTAACTCTCTTACCGTAATGTCATGGCTTAATCACATACCAAAAGGGTATTCGGGCTCGAGAATGCACCCTGTAAACCTGAACTCGCTACACAGACCAAGGAGTTATAAACCTGGTCTCAGGAAAAAAAGATAATGCATGGACATACATGCTGACGATGAGATTCACAGAGGCAACCCATCCTTTTGTCTAGATAGCTGAACATGTGAATCTGAACATAAGAGAAGAACCAGTCTGCATTACGACGCTGTCCTGGTACTACTATTATTTACTTTCCTGCTCGTGTTGTCCCTGGTAACAGTATTATTTGCCACCTTCTTGCTCTTAGTGTCTCTGGTAACAGTATTGTTTTTCATCTTCTTGCTCGTAGAGTCTCTGGTAACAGTATTATTTGCCACCTTCTTGCTCGTAGAGTCTCTGGTAACAGTATTATTTGCCACCTTCTTGCTCGTAGAGTCTCTGGTAACAGTATTATTTGCCATCTTCTTGCTCGTAGTGTCTCTGGTAACAGTATTATTTGCCACCTTTTTGCTCGTAGTGTCTCTGGTAACAGTATTATTTGCCACCTTCTTGCCCGTAGTCTCTGGTAACAGTACTATTTGTCACCTTCTTGCTCGTAGTCTCTGGTAACAGTATTATTTGCCATCTTCTTGCCCGTAGTCTCTGGTAACAGTACTATTTGTCATCTTCTTGCTCGTAGTGTCTCTGGTAACAGTATTATTTGCCATCTTCTTGCTCGTAGTCTCTGGTAACAGTATTTGCCATCTTCTTGCTCGTAGAGTCTCTGGTAACAGTATTATTTGCCATCTTCTTGCTCGTAGAGTCTCTGGTAACAGTATTATTTGCCACCTTCTTGCTCGTAGTCTCTGGTAACAGTATTATTTGCCATCTTCTTGCTCGTAGAGTCTCTGGTAACAGTATTATTTGCCATCTTCTTGCTCGTAGAGTCTCTGGTAACTGTATTATTTGCCATCTTCTTGCTCGTAGAGTCTCTGGTAACAGTATTATTTGCCATCTTCTTGCTCGTAGAGTCTCTGTTAACAGTATTATTTGCCATCTTCTTGCTCGTAGTCTCTGGTAACAGTATTATTTGCCATCTTCTTGCTCGTAGTCTCTGGTAACAGTATTATTTGCCATCTTCTTGCTCGTAGTGTCTCTGGTAACAGTATTATTTGCCACCTTCTTGCTCGTAGTGTCTCTGGTAACAGTATTATTTGCCATCTTCTTGGTCGTAGAGTCTCTGGTAACAGTATTATTTGCCATCTTCTTGCTCGTAGTCTCTGGTAACAGTATTATTTGTCATCGTCTTGGTCGTAGAGTCTCTGGTAACAGTATTATTTGCCATCTTCTTGCTCGTAGTCTCTGGTAACAGTATTATTTGTCATCTTCTTGGTCGTAGAGTCTCTGGTAACAGTATTATTTGCCATCTTCTTGCTCGTAGTCTCTGGTAACAGTATTATTTGTCATCTTCTTGGTCGTAGAGTCTCTGGTAACAGTATTATTTGCCATCTTCTTGCTCGTAGTCTCTGGTAACAGTATTTGTCATCTTCTTGCTCGTAGTGTCTCTGGTAACAGTATTTGCATCTTTTCGCTCGTAGTGTCTCTGGTAACAGTATTTGCCATCTTCTTGCTCGTAGAGTCTCTGGTAACAGTATTTGCCATCTTCTTGCTCGTAGTCTCTGGTAACAGTATTTGTCATCTTCTTGCTCGTAGTGTCTCTGGTACCACTGCTGGTGCTCCTTCGTCACTCGGGGTGAACCTCAGCAGTCCTGAAAAAAAGGTATAGTAAGATAACTTTCATGTGCCCAAGCAGCTGTGACATGGGAGCAGTGAGATGAATCGAAGTATATTCTTAATTAAAAAAATTCCAGTTGATATTTTACATTTTCCATGTACGCGTATTATCAACAAGTTGGCTCAGTGGTTAGTCGCTCGGTTCACTAATCCGGTGGTACCAGGTTCCAGTTCCAGTAGTGGGATTTTTTTTTCTGGCACACACCACGAAGATATGGCATTCAGGTATTTGGCCAAAAGAATGGAAAAGAACTGTATTCATACCATTGCCGAAAAAGATTAACGTGAAACTATGCACAAATTACAGAACTGTTGCCCTGATTAGTCATGCCAGTAAAATTCTGTTAAAAATCATAATGGGTAGACTTCGTAAGAAAATAGAAGAAATCAATATGGTCCAAACTGGTTTCAGGCAAGGAAGAGGATCAAGAGATCATTTATTCAGTATAAGATTAATAATAGAGAAATGCTGAGACTTTAATGTGAATCTATTTGTTTTTTAACAGACTATTCAAAAGCATTTGATTGTGTACAACACCAGAAACTTTAGGAAATAATGAAATATATGGGATTTCCAACACATGTGACACAATTAACATCACTACTGTATCTAGACCAACAAGCAGCAGTAAGAATAAATGGTGAAACAACAACTTGGTTTGACAAAAAACAAGGGGTCCGCCTGGGGTGCATACCTTACTTATATAACTTGTATAATGAAAATATAATGAGGAATGTTAGAGAAGATGTCATCATCATCATCATCAGATGCCGTGCCGACTGGCGTTGGCTATTATGCTTCTCCAGAGTACACGATCCTTCATGCAGGCCATCAACTCAGTTGGTGATCTCCTCTCACACCATCCCATCAGATTGTCCAGTATCATTTCTCTTGGTCTTCCTCTTGATCATCTTCCTTCTATTTTTCCTGTTGTTATAATATTTTCAATGCCACCTCTTCTCATTGCATGTCCTGTGAAAGTACATTGTCTCTCTTTTATCTTTTTGACAAGATTTTTTTGTCTCTCCAGCTCTTCTCATACATTCTTCATTAGTTATTTTTGCTGTCCAGGGAATTCGCAACATTCTTCTAATAAACCACATTTCTGCTGCTTCCAATGATTTTTATGCAGACAATAATTCATTTCCATATAACAAGATAGGTTCAATATAGCATTTTAAGACTCGTTTTATAACATTCATTGATAAGGATGTGTTGGATAATATGTTTCTCATTCTCTGAAATGCAGTCTTTGCTTGGCCTATTCTGTTGTTAACTGTTCTGCATTTCCCATCTGAAGTTATTACTGCTCCAAGGTATTTGAATTTCTGCACCTGCTTTAGAATAGTTCCGTTTAATTTTATACTGCATGTTGGTGGATTCTGTTTCTTAGATATAACCATAGTCTCTGTCTTTTTGATGTTCAAAGTAAGACCTTTCTGTTCACTTCCTTTATCGACTTTATCCAAGAGATTTTGCAGGTCTTGTTGGTTCTCAGGTATCGGTACTGTGTCGTCAGCATACCGAAGGTTGTTAATACTGTATCCTTCAATTTTTATGCCTGGTTCTGTGATGATCGTTCTTAGAATATTCTCGCTGTACAGAGAAGAAAGATCTGGAGATAGTACACATCCCTTTCACACCCCTTGTTTTATAGGTTGATATTTTCCATCTTCTTGCTCGTAGTCTCTGGTAACAGTATTTGTCATCTTCTTGCTCGTAGTGTCTCTGGTACCACTGCTGGTGCTCCTTCGTCACTCGGGGTGAACCTCAGCAGTCCTGAAAAAAAGGTATAGTAAGATAACTTTCATGTGCCCAAGCAGCTGTGACATGGGAGCAGTGAGATGAATCGAAGTATATTCTTAATTAAAAAAATTCCAGTTGATATTTTACATTTTCCATGTACGCGTATTATCAACAAGTTGGCTCAGTGGTTAGTCGCTCGGTTCACTAATCCGGTGGTACCAGGTTCCAGTTCCAGTAGTGGGATTTTTTTTTCTGGCACACACCACGAAGATATGGCATTCAGGTATTTGGCCAAAAGAATGGAAAAGAACTGTATTCATACCATTGCCGAAAAAGATTAACGTGAAACTATGCACAAATTACAGAACTGTTGCCCTGATTAGTCATGCCAGTAAAATTCTGTTAAAAATCATAATGGGTAGACTTCGTAAGAAAATAGAAGAAATCAATATGGTCCAAACTGGTTTCAGGCAAGGAAGAGGATCAAGAGATCATTTATTCAGTATAAGATTAATAATAGAGAAATGCTGAGACTTTAATGTGAATCTATATTTGTTTTTTAACAGACTATTCAAAAGCATTTGATTGTGTACAACACCAGAAACTTTAGGAAATAATGAAATATATGGGATTTCCAACACATGTGACACAATTAACATCACTACTGTATCTAGACCAACAAGCAGCAGTAAGAATAAATGGTGAAACAACAACTTGGTTTGACAAAAAACAAGGGGTCCGCCTGGGGTGCATACCTTACTTATATAACTTGTATAATGAAAATATAATGAGGAATGTTAGAGAAGATGTCATCATCATCATCATCAGATGCCGTGCCGACTGGCGTTGGCTATTATGCTTCTCCAGAGTACACGATCCTTCATGCAGGCCATCAACTCAGTTGGTGATCTCCTCTCACACCATCCCATCAGATTGTCCAGTATCATTTCTCTTGGTCTTCCTCTTGATCATCTTCCTTCTATTTTTCCTGTTGTTATAATATTTTCAATGCCACCTCTTCTCATTGCATGTCCTGTGAAAGTACATTGTCTCTCTTTTATCTTTTTGACAAGATTTTTTTGTCTCTCCAGCTCTTCTCATACATTCTTCATTAGTTATTTTTGCTGTCCAGGGAATTCGCAACATTCTTCTAATAAACCACATTTCTGCTGCTTCCAATGATTTTTATGCAGACAATAATTCATTTCCATATAACAAGATAGGTTCAATATAGCATTTTAAGACTCGTTTTATAACATTCATTGATAAGGATGTGTTGGATAATATGTTTCTCATTCTCTGAAATGCAGTCTTTGCTTGGCCTATTCTGTTGTTAACTGTTCTGCATTTCCCATCTGAAGTTATTACTGCTCCAAGGTATTTGAATTTCTGCACCTGCTTTAGAATAGTTCCGTTTAATTTTATACTGCATGTTGGTGGATTCTGTTTCTTAGATATAACCATAGTCTCTGTCTTTTTGATGTTCAAAGTAAGACCTTTCTGTTCACTTCCTTTATCGACTTTATCCAAGAGATTTTGCAGGTCTTGTTGGTTCTCAGGTATCGGTACTGTGTCGTCAGCATACCGAAGGTTGTTAATACTGTATCCTTCAATTTTTATGCCTGGTTCTGTGATGATCGTTCTTAGAATATTCTCGCTGTACAGAGAAGAAAGATCTGGAGATAGTACACATCCCTTTCACACCCCTTGTTTTATAGGTTGATATTTTCCAATTCTATTTTAAACTCGAATTGCTGCTTCTTGCTGCCAGCATAGATGTTTTACAATCATCAGGTATTTGCCATCTTTACTGATGTCTTCAAGCATTTTAATAATTTCATTATGTTTCACCTTCTCGAATGCCTTGGTGTAATCAATGAAGCATAAGTAGAGATCTTTCTGTACTTCTAAAGCTCCTTCTGTTAGTGTTCATAAAGCATAAATGGCATTGTGTGTTCCCTTTCCTTCAACAAATCCAAATTGTTAATCTGCTATTTCCATTTTTATCTTTTTCCTTGTTCTTCTCATAATAATTCTCAGATGTGACTTCGTTATGTGACATGAGAGGCTGATAATTCGGTGGTCATCACATTCCTTTGCACTTTTTTTTCTTTGGTAGTGCTATAAGCGTGGATTTAAGCAGGTCACTGGGAATATAACCACTGTTGTAAATGTCATTCAGTAACTTGGTTATTATTTTTATTCCTATCTCCTCTAATGCCTCTATTTCTTCTATTGTTATATTGATGGCCTGCATGAAGGATCGTGTACTCTGGAGAAGCATAATAGCCAACGCCAGTCGGCACGGCACATGATGATGATGACACACCACGAAGATATGGCATTCAGGTATTTGGCCAAAAGAGTGGAAAAGAACTGTATACATACCATTGCCGAAAAAGGTTAACGTGAAATTATGCACAAACTACAGAACTGTTGCCCTGATTAGTCATGCCAGTAAAATTCTGTTAAAAATCATAATGGGTAGACTTCGTAAGAAAATAGAAGAAATCAATATGGTCCAAACTGGTTTCAGGCAAGGAAGAGGATCAAGAGATCACTTATTCAATATAAGATTAATAATAGAGAAATGCTGAGACTTTAATGTGAATCTATATTTGTTTTTTTACAGACTATTCAAAAGCATTTGATTGTGTACAACACCAGAAACTTTAGGAAATAATGAAATATATGGGATTTCCAACACATGTGACACAATATCACTACTGTATCAACAAGCAGCAGTAAGAATAAATAGTGAAACAACAACTTGGTTTGACATAAAACAAGGGGTCCGCCGAGGGTGCATACCTTACTTATATAACTTGTATAATGAAAATATAATGAGGAATGTTAGAGAAGATGTCATCATCATCATCAGATGCCGTGCCGACTGGCGTTGGCTATTATGCTTCTCCAGAGTACACGATCCTTCATGCAGGCCATCAACTCAGTTGGTGATCTCCTCTCACACCATCCCGTCAGATTGTCCAGTATCATTTCTCTTGGTCTTCCTCTTGATCTTCTTCCTTCTATTTTTCCTGTTGTTATAATATTTTCAATGCCCCCTCTTCTCATTGCATGTCCTGTGAAAGTGCATTGTCTCTCTCTTATCTTTTTGACAAGATTTTTTTTTGTCTCTCCAGCTCTTCTCATACATTCTTCACTAGTTATTTTTGCTGTCCAGAGGATTCGCAACATTCTTCTAATAAACCACATTTCTGCTGCTTCCAATGATTTTTATGCAGACCATGATTCATTTCCATATAACAAGATAGGTTCAATATAGCATTTTAAGACTCGTTTTATAACATTCATTGATAAGGATGTGTTGGATAATGTTTCTCATTCTCTGAAATGCAGTCTTTGCTTGGCCTATTCTGTTCTTAATTTCTGTTCTGCATTTCCCATCTGAAGTTATTACTGCTCCAAGGTTTTTGAAATTCTGCACCTGCTTTAGAATAGTTCCGTTTAATTTTATACTGCATGTTGGTGGATTCTATTTCTTAGATATAACCATAGTCTCTATCTTTTTGATATTCAAAGTAAGACCTTTCTGTTTACTTCCTTTAGCGACTTTATCCAAGAGATTTTGCAGGTCTTGTTGGTTCTCATGTATCGGTACTGTGTTGTCAGCATACCGAAGGTTGTTAATATTGTATCTTCCAATTTTTATGCCTGGTTCTGTGATGATCGTTCTTAGAATATTCTCGCTGTACAGAGAAAAAAGATCTGGAAATAGTACACATCCTTTTCACACCCCTTGTTTTATAGGTTGATATTTTCCAATTCTATTTTAAACTCGAATTGCTGCTTCTTGCCGCCAGTATAGATGTTTTGCAATCATCAGGTATTTGCCATCTTTATTGATGTCTTCGAGCATTTTAATACTTTCATTATGTTTCACCTTGTCAAATGCCTTGGTGTAATCAATGAAGCATAAGTAGAGATATTTCTGTACTTCTAAAGCTTTTTCTGTTAGTGTTCGTAAAGCATAAATGGCATTGTGTGTTCCTTTTCCTTCAACAAATCCAAATTGTTAATCTGCTATTTCCATTTTTATCTTTTTCTTTGTTCTTCTCATAATAATTCTCAGACGTGGCTTCGTTATGTGACATGAGAGGCTGATAGTCCGGTGGTCATCACATTCCTTTGCACCTGGTTTCTTTGGTAGTGCTATAAACGTGGATTTAAGCAGGTCACTGGGAATATAACCACTGTTGCAAATGTCATTCAGTAATTTGGTTATTATTTTTATTCCTATCTCCTCTAATGCCTCTATTTCTTCTATTGTTATATTATCAGGCCCAGTCGCTTTTCCTTTCTTCGTGTGTTTGATGGCATCTATGATTTCATCTTCAAGTATTGGTGGTTCATCACAGTTTTCAGTATCTGGTGTTAATTCTGGTCTTTCTCCTCCATATAGCTCACATTTGTACTCTGTTCACCTGTCCACAATGTCTTCTTTTCCCATTAACATTTTACCTTCTTTCGATTTCAGGCATCCTGTGGTATATTTTGTTTTCCTGCCTGTGAGTTCATTAATTCGTTTGTGCATGTTTTTGCTGTTTTTATTATAAGAGTCCTCTATCTGTCTGTACTGTTCATTTAACCACACTTCCTTTGCTTCTCTGCATTTGCGTCTTATTTCTTTATTTATATTGTTATATTTTTCTTGGTTATTTTATTCCTCCTCCTCTTGTCCATCAGTCCTAAGATGTCGTCTGTCATCCATTTATTCTTAGAGGCTTCTTTTTTTGGTGGTATTATCTCCTTAACAGTTTGGTGGATAGAATCTCTTAATATTTCCTATTGTTCATCTATAGTATTTATCTTTGCTATTTCATTGTATTTATTTGTTATAAGAACTTTGTACTGTTCTCGCAGTTCTTGGTCATTTTTAAGGAGTTCTGTATTCAGTTTGATGTTTCTCACTTTTCTGCATGCTTTCTTTAGCTTTATTCTAATTTTTCCACAGAGTGGGTCATGGTCACAATTGCAGTCGGCTCCTGGCATGGTTTTTGTTGTCAGCAATGCAATCCGGAATCGTTTGTTGATTAATATGTAGTCTATCTGGTTAAAAGTCTTTTTGTCACCACGTTGCCAGTCTTCGGGGATGTTGTTTAAACCAAGTGTTTCCTACAACCATGCTATGTATTCTAGCTCATTCAATTAATTTACTACCTCTGTCATTCCTCTCCCCCAGTCCATAGTCACCAACGATGTCTGAAGTTCTTCCTTTACCAACTTTGGCATTAAAATCTCCCATGACTATAGTAACTACATGTGACTTTATGTGTTTTAGGGCTGTCTCTGTCATTATAAAATAGCTGTACATCTTCTTCAGAACTTTCAGACGTTGGAGCGTATATTTGTATAATATTTATGTTTATTGGTCGCCTTTTCAGTTGAGCTAGCAGAACTCGAGATGTTCAGATATCCTACAATTGTCCTTACTGTTTGTTCGTCAAATATTATTCCTACTCCTCGTTCATGTTTCTCATTTCCTGAATATATTATTGTATACTTATCAGTTAAGACTGTTCAATTCAAATGTAATATCCACCCTCATTTATGCATGCGAAAGCTGGAAAACAACTAAAGAAATAGACAAGAAATTAGACTCTTTTGAAAACAAATGCTTAAGGAAAATACTCGGCATCAAGTGGAACGAATTCAAGAACAATGCAGAGATAAGACAGATGACTGAACAACAACCAGTCTCATGGGTGATCAGGAAAATGAGATGGATATATGTTGGTCACTTGATGAGAAGAAATGATCAGAGAATCCCAAAACAAGCTATCAAGTGGAACACAACAGGCCAAAGAAAATAAGGCAGACTGCGTGAAACTCTGAAGAGGACACTGTTAAGAGAGGTCAAATTAACAGGCATAAAATCCTTTGATGAGGTTGAAAGACTCGCCGAAGACAGGAAAAATTACTTTTCGAGCCCTATGTGACGTTTAACGGCACGGGAAGGATATAAGATATAGGATATTTATCAGAGTTTATCTTCCCTGCACCTGTTCATCTAACTTCACTCATTCCTAATATGTTGATCTTCATTCTTTCCATTTCCATCTTTACATTTTCTAATTTTCCAGCCTGGAATAAAGTTCTAACATTCCATGTTGCTATTTTTAACTCGTTACTTTTGCCACCAGTAGCTTGATGACGATCTGGCCTCACCTGTGGCTCGTGAGCTGCCCTACCAGACCAGACTGTTCCAGAGGAACATCCATTAACGTCGTTCATGACAATCTATTACTCTGAATAAGCATAATTGTTCTTGGGAGCTACAACAGTAGTTTCCCGTTGCCTTCTGTCGGTTTGTGTATGGACTCTCCGCTAGCCTTTGGACTCCCTGTCCTACCCGCAAAGAAGCAGGAGCGAGAGGTTTTAAGGCGCCTCTGACCCGCCTGGGTAGAGCCACCTACTACCCCACTTCGCTCTGTGAGACTACCGCCAGTTGGTCCGCGCCTGCTTACTTGGGTAAATCCTTATTCACAGGGATCATCCATATCTGGAGAACTTTCACCATCTGACACCTGTGACGCGCTGGGTTGGGGATAGTCGCCCCAGCATTACCCAGAGAGAAGATACAGACAAAGACTATTACGATGCCATAACAACTGGAGGTTATGAAATACCAGAGATTGGATATGCTGATGACACAGTATTACTGTCCACAACACAAAAAAAAGGAATGGAGAAACTAATTATGTCAGTCCGCAAGAATAGTGAAGAGCAAAACCTCTATCTTAATACAAAGAAAACTAAATTGATGACAACTGACAAAACAAATAAGGCAGCTGAAATATATATCAATGAGGAAAAATTGGAAGAGATGGAGAGTTTTGCATATCTTGGATCATTACTAACTAATAATGGAGATACAATGAGAGACATCAAAAGGAGGACATCTACTGCTCTTCAAAAAGTAAAACAACTAAAAAATCTGTGGAGAGGAACAGACAGAACTACAAAAATAATATTTTTAAGGGCATGCATCTTTCCCATCTCAATATATGCCTGTGAGACCTGGACACTTAACAAAACAGCTGAGAAACACATAAATGCTATTGAATGTAAATGCTACAGAAGAGACTTCAAATATCATGGACACAAAAGAGAACAAATATATCCATACTACAAGAACTTAATATTGAAGAAGGCTGGCTAGTAAAGATAATTAAACAGAGAAAACTTAAATATTTTGGACATTAAACATCATGATAATTTAGAGAAGACAGTCTTGTAAGGGTACGTAATGGGAAAAAAGAAAGAGAGGAAGACCAAAGCGAAGTGCAAGACAATGTTGATGATCTGCAAATTGTCGCATCAGCAGCAGGGCATCTTGGATATAACCGTGGATAACATGAGAACTGTTAGGCAGGCAAAGTTCCACAAGGGATATGCAAATGACTGACTGACTGACACACCAAAAAGATCCCACTGTCCGCCCAGCGTCTAAAAATCGGTACCAGGAAGGTAAATGCAGCCAGGCGTGATACTGACCACATCACATTGCATGTGCCAAAAGTCTTGGAAATACAACCGGTATCCCTAGTATGCCTCAACTGCATGGAAACAGGGATTTTACCTTAGCTGTTACGCTTGATCGAGAGCGTTGTCTGTCGGTATGAAATAAAGGATAAGTAAAACTGTGATTTATTAACACATGCCTTGAAGGATTCTACAAATACGATGGCCAGATACCATAAGTAACCAAGAACTGCAGCAGCGAACAGGCCAGCAACCAGTGGAAGACGACATCCTACGAAGAAGATAGGAATTGATCGGACACACCCTACGGAAATCCACATCCAGCACTACAAGGCAAGCCCTAACATGGAACCCACAGGGTAAAAGGAGGAGAGGGAGACCAAGGAACTCCTGGCGCCGAAGTCTGGACACGGACATCAAAATAATGAACCAGACATGGAGACAGTTGGAAAGAGTGGCCCAGGACCGAACTGCCTGGCGAGCTCTTGTTGGCGGCCTATGCTCCACGAGGGGTCAGAGGCATAGATAGATAGATAGAAAACTGTGAGGGAAAATACAAAATCATACATGAGGGGGTCTAAAACTTTCTCTGACTGCCCCCTCCTTGTCTCTCTAGTCACGTCCCTAGCACATTTAAAACCTCCCTCTCTTTCCCTCCCTCTCCCTCCCTCCCTCTCTCTCTCTCTCTCTCTCTCTCTATTGATACGGGTGCACCCTGTCGCTCCCTTTTTCCTCGACACCCCCACTGCATCTTCCCACGGTCTCCAGTCTGGGAACCTCTGGTAACATCGTTATCTCTTACCATACCTAACATAAGTCTTGTTATTTTTTTTTTTTATATTACTACCTGCATCGTTGTTTTTCCCTTTCTATGGCTAGCCTCTATGCACAAATCTTCTTCTGTGTTTGATCGCGTATTTTGAAAACAACGAATTCTTTTTATCGCACCATCAGTGATGGAATAAAAAAAAATAGACAAGAAAAAAAGAGAGATGGAGTTAAAGTAAAAAGGACCGTGCAAACCGGAGAAGTAAGTTCTCCCACTTTGTTTTACGTAGAAAAGATCGAATATTAAAAGGCGATATAGAATTTAGACAAAGAGAATAAAAGCAGATTTTTTTTTTTTGGGGGGGGGATAAATATGCAAGTTAAATAAGAAAGAAGAACAAACAAAAAAAGAAGGTAAATGTGGGGGTGGGGGAGGGATAATGAAAGGGAATTGTAGAAAAAGGAAAGCCAGGATAAATTAGAAAGAAAAATGAAGAGAAAAAAAAGAAAGGACAACGTTATTTTAAAAAAAAAAGAAGAAAGGACAAAGTTGGGAAAAAAGGAAGAGGAAACGAAGCATAGATAAAAGTCAAGAAAACAGATGAGAGAAAATTAAAGGACAAAATTAGAAACAAGGATGAAAGAATGAAGTAAGGATAAAGTTGAAAAAAAGGAAGGGAGAAAGAGTCAAGGATAATTTTTTTTTATAAAAAGGAAGAGAGAAGAAGCAAGGATAATTTTTTTTTTAAAAAGAAGAGAGAAGGAAGCAAGAATAAAAAAAAAGCAAGAGAGAAGGAAGCAAGGATGAAAAAAGGAAGAGAGAAAGAAGCAAGGATAACGTTTTAAAAAAGGAAGAGAGAAGGAAGCAAGTGTAGCATATCCTTGTAAGTAATGATTCTCTCTTTCTCTGAAACTTAAGTGCCCAGGTCACATAGCAGCTTCCGCAAGGGTTTTTCACAAATGCCTGTCCTTTGCCTTTTTTTCTGCTCTTGCCCAGGTAAGCCCTCTATTGTTCAACATCCTCTCTGTTGTTCTTCTTCGTGTCTCTTTTGGTCTACCCTTACTTCTTTTTCCCTGTGGTGTCCATCTTAGTGCTATTTTTGGTAGTGAGTTGTCAGTCATTCGAAGCACACGTCCCAGCCATCGCCAGCGTCTTTCCTCAATAACTGCAATGGCTGGCTTTCATCCACAACCTTCATGGGCTCTGTTTCCTGATAAGCATTTCTCCTTCCACCTGCATTTGTTTTTCCCTTGCTTCTGTTTCTGTAGCAGTCTGATAGTTTTTTTTTAAACCAGGTAGGGTTGCTGGCCCTATGCCGAACTCTCCTTAGTAGCCTTTTACGTTCATGCGTGGTAGGGTACAGTGGTCCTATTCTTTGCAGATCCCGGGTACCACATGGGGGGTAAGTAATGATTATAGTTTTATTATTACTATTATTATTAATGATACGATTAGGAATATAATTGTAAATATAACTATGAATGCATTGTATGCAAAATAGTAACATCAAATAGCAACATAAGAGTAGATACTTAGAAATGCAAAACGCTAACAAAGGTGGGAGAGGTAAAATTCCCGCGATATAATATTAGGGCAGGGGGCTCGGAAAGTAGATACTTAGAAACGCAAATCGCTAATCAAAAATAAACAGATGAAGCAAAAGACAGACTCAGTGACGCCGAGAGATAGGAAATACTAAGGACGGACACTCGGAAGAAACTTAGTCCTCTGTAGAAATGGGTACCTGGCTTTTTATGGAGTTGGGGGAAGGAAAGGCGGCCAGGCGTGATACTGACCATATCAACCTCTAATGTGCTGACAGGACAAGGAAAATGTGAGCACTAACACCATATCCCTATGTGCCTCTAAGGCATGACAGTATTACCCTTACCTTTACCAACAAGAACGCCTAGCCCAGGTGGAAAATTTATGCATTGACACTTGACAGATGCAGGAAGGCCAAAGGTCTTGTTGTTAGCGACGGATCAGAGAACGGACTAAACCCTGAAGCATACGTCATTATAGAGATAGTGGGCTTAATTAAAAATAACAATTAGATAGACGGAACTGTAGCGATTAACACGTAGAGCACGGTTACTAATTTTAGGACGCAAATTTGCGCTCGGATTTGGAAACAAAGGAGTAGACCCGCTAGGTCCGATGACCAATTAAATATTTAGAGGCGTGGCCTATTGGACGATTGATTTACGACATATAAGTCAGGGAGGTGGTTTTAGGGAGATAAGGAGAGAAGGAAGACAATAGAACACGAGGGGGGACACGAAAGGAGAACATAAGCACTCTAGTAGAAGAACAGGAAGAGAACGAGAAGTAGTGTTAGACAGAAGATATGTTTCAAGTGATTTTGAAGAACAGTTACTTAAAACTTCGAGTACAGTGATTTAGTCGTGTAACTGACTGACCAAGAGTTGCAGATCTGATATAGTAATGAGTAGGAAATGTTCTCGTATGAAATATAGAACATTGTGAAGTTGAGAACATTGCTGAAATACTGTATGTAGAATATGAGAAAGTTTGATATTGTGAAAAAATTATTATGTGCCACAGCGATGAATCTAACGAAATTTATGTAATATTACATCTTATTCAAAATGTTGTTGCCGACGATACATCTTGATCTTATCTGTCAAAATAAATCAATTCAGTGAACATTATATCGGACTTGCTCTGGTCTAGCAAGTGTTATAATGTTCTGAAACCTCGATGTGTGACGTGTTGATTAAAGAAAATCTTCTTCAATAATATGATAGTACACAACAAAACAATATTATACAAGGATAAAGTTGAAAAAAGGAAGGGAGAACGAAGAAAAGATAAAGTTTAAAAAAGGAAGAGAGAACGAAGCAATGATAATTTTTTTAAAAGGAAGACAGAAGGAAGCAAGGA
This sequence comes from Achatina immaculata, assembly GCA_009760885.1. Lineage (NCBI taxonomy): Eukaryota > Metazoa > Mollusca > Gastropoda > Stylommatophora > Achatinidae > Lissachatina > Lissachatina immaculata. Next base: position 25,055,137 of record CM019705.1, on the reverse strand, counting down.
TAAAGTTTTAAAAAAGGAAGACAGAAGGAAGCAAGGATAAAGTTTTAAAAAGGAAGACAGAAAGATGCAAGGATAAAGTTATAAAGAAAAGGAGAAATGTATGAAACAAAACAAAAACAGAGGAAGCACTCCATACATTCATTTGCATGTCCCTTACGGAACTTTGCCTTCCTAACAGCACTCCGGTACGAGGCAAAGGTAAAGTTTAAAAACCGGAAGTAAGAGTTGCAATTAAAAAACAAAGGGAGAGAAAATGAAACAAGGATAAAGTTTAAAATAAGGAAGAGAAAATGAAACAAGGATAAAGTTTAAAATAAGGAAGAGAAAATGAAACAAGAGTAAAGTTTAAAATTAGGAAGAGAAAATGAAACAAGGATATAAAGCTTAAAATAAGGAAGAGAAAATGAAACAAGGATAAAGTTTAAAATAAGATAGAGAAAATGAAGCAAAGATAAACTCTGAACAAAAAAAAAACAAGCAAGAGAAAGGAAAAGAACTTCACAAGGAGACTGAAGCTTTACTCTGACCGTTGTGTATTTTCGTTCAACCGTGTTATCTCGACACACTTAGAACAACAGCTTTCAAGCTGAACCAGGTGAGCACAGTTTGACAAAGCACCCAAGACCCCCGGGATCTCACCTTATTGTGTTCTGGGAGTATTGTTTCCAGTGTCGGGTGCACAACTTACCTGCCGTGAGAAAGGGAGTTATTTTGCCTCTTCTTCAACACGAGCAGTGCTCGACGTAGGATGTCTGAGTTTATGGGTGGTCGTTGTGTGATTTTAAACAATAGCGTTCGCTAATGCCAGTGTTATGATAACGGGAGTGTTAAAGGTCATGAACACTATGGCAGAATGGAAGATTTACCACGGCTTGAAAGCATCGTTTGTAGGAATTTAAATTTACAAGCGCGAGCGTCTGGAAGAAAGATCAGCTCTTGTTAATTAACTCTTGTGCTCCAAAAACGACACTGGCCATGTTGGTAGATGTTAAATTTAAATGAAATTAAAATTAACACATTTCTAACCCACCCGGTGTTTTTTTTAAAATTATTATAGAGTAACTTCCTTCTCGTTTCTTTCTTCTGAAATTTCTCAATAAAATGTATTCTGCCACAGCATGGGGAAACATTTCAGGAGAAAAAGAGTTAACAGAAATTTGAGTGCAGTGATTCTGCAGTTAGAGTGAACAGGCGCCTTATGGGAAGACAGTGGGCAGGAAATCCCCTGGTATTTCCAAGACTGCCTGACCCCCAAAGGGTGCCATAGAACTGAAATTTGCGTGGCTTTTGCAAATATGAGGAAGGTTCAATGTATTTTCAGAGAGAGAGAGAGAGAGAGAGAGAGAGAGAGAGAGAGAGGGGGGGGGGTTTCAAAATCTCCTGCTTAGACGTGTTAATTAAAATCATTAGTTTTGTTGCAGGATAGATGTGTGCAGGGTAGGTTGTCCGATAGTGAACTGTATAGCAAGGCCGTGCGCTATTATATAAGAGTTGGTTATCAACAATGCCAAATCTGTTCTTAACTCTTTCACTCCCGCATGCGAGAATACATTTTAATGACAAGATTTTAACAGAAGGGCACTGGAAGGACGTTACTCAAGAATTAAAAAATATGGGTTGGGTTAAAAATGTGCTGGTTTTCATTGTGTTTAAACTTTCCACATATTGTAAATGTCTGTACATTTAATAGCACGATAGATCTGCTGTACGCTCCAGCAGTGGAAATCCATATGTTCGTTTATTTTAATGACCCTCTATTCTTTGTGTGGTCCACTTGTCTCGTCACGATTCTGCTACAGTATCACCGAAACTACGAGATAAAAGACTAGTTGAAACATCCGATCCGAAAGTCATATCTCAACAAGAAAGAAACAGTAAAGGAAAATAACATGTAACATCATTGTATTTTCCTTGATAGCAATTATAGCACGGAGTAACATCTGGAAACTGGAAAGTAAAAGGAGCAGTTTATTTTGAGCGGCTCCAAAAAAAATTTGTGGGCTGTATGATTTTTTTTCTGTGCGCGGCCGCGCAGCTTAGAGGGAACATTGCCTAGAGTGTGATGTGGTCAGCATAAGGCCTGGCCACCTTTCTTTCCCCAGCTCCAGAAGAAGTCACGCGTCAATTTCTACAGCTGGGTGAAAGAGCCCCTCTGGCTGGATTCGAACCACCTACCTTCGTCAAAAGATAAAAAGTGCACTAACCAGTTCACCACTCGAACTCCCCCTGTAGAAATGGATACCCGACAAACTAGCTTTGAGGGGCGGGTGTGGGAGTGGGGCTTTAGCCCTTTTCTTTATCAAAGAAATATTAGACAATCTCCCCACATCACCCATGAATTTATTACTGATAAAAGACAAAAGATACAATTTATTCATTTCGTCTATTCATAAATTCTCCTCATAAATTTAACGTTAGTAAAGTGAGAAATTTAATAACAAGTTACAAAAAAAAAATTAAGTAAAAGAAGATGTAAATACGCTGAAAGCTATTCAAGATAGGAAAGGGTTAAAAATGGAGAATATTGTGCAGCGAAAACATGAAACATGCCTTGCATACAATGTTGTTAGTAAAGAAAGAGAATGTATGTAATTCCGCTGAGGTCAGTGTCTAAAAAAAAGTGCATGATACGAAAAAAAAAAAGGAATACAATATACAGTCGTTCAAATGAATCGTGTTTGAACTAATGAACTCCATTTTTTTGTTGTTGTTGAAGCGTTAAGTAAAACCTACATTTGTTCATTGTCGAAAATGAAGACTGTGCTAGAAGTGACACTTTTTATGGTCACTAGTTTCATCAAGTGGTTGTTGCTATTGTTGCTGTTGTTGTTGCACGATTTATAACGGTAAACTTAACTCTTATACTCCCAGGCCAACAATCTCAAGACTACACAAACAAGTTTATAATAAACACTCTGTGGACGAAGGCTCTGTCCGTTTTGGCAGCCACCGGCCCATAACTGACATGATGGAGTCAGGGTTGGCGAATCATGGCTGACCAAATATCTGTAGAGATGATATATGAATAGGAAAATATCTGTAGAAAGGATATATGAGTAAGAAAGTATCCATAGAAAGGATATATGAATAAGAAAATATCTGTAGAAAGGTTATCTGTCCCTGTCCCACCTCTCCGTTGATGCCCCCAGTAACAGGCCTAGCCTGGCTAGTGTGGCAGGACAGCTATAGTGTCCACAGTGGTGGAGTCTACTAAAGAAGTACTGCACATCCCCTGCTGTTTATCTGCACTCCGGGACTGAAAAAAAAATCATCATCATCATCATCAGGTGCCGTGCCGACTGGCGTTGGCTATTATGCTTCTCCAGAGTACCCGATCCTTCATGCAGGCCATCAGTTCAGTTGGTGATCTCCTGTCATGCCATAATTTCCTCCCACGCCGATACGATGCTGTGCCTCAAGAATTTCACAGCATCGGCTGCGAGAACACCAGCTCACAGCTACCGGGAGATAGAAGAAGAAGAAGAAGTTCAACTTACATTTTGATTACAGGAAATACGTTATAGGCTGTTTAAATTTTCTGAAAGACTGTTTGCTTGCTTGCTTGGCAGACATTGCAGTACTGAAAGAAACACGCAGAGTGTCCGAACTAGAAAACGTCCGTGTATTCTACAGCAGTTCCTCTCACCTTATTCACCTTTGTAGAAATGTTCATCACTTCGTCTGCACCTGTCCACACAAATAAGATCTGGTGCGCGCGCGCGTGTGTGTGTGCGTGGGTGTGTGCGTACATGTGTATGCGTGTGTGCAAGCGTTGTCTGGGAAAGAAAAGAACAAAATCATTTCCGTAGGTTCGGCCAGATCCCAACATTTCATTTGTTTCGTTTCTTTGTATTCTTGTTTTTAATCTTGTTTTAAAATTTGTCTCGTTTCCCTGCAGCAAAAAATTACAATGCCAAATTTTCATTTGCCCGTCCCGCCTGATGGTGAATGGACACATCCAGGGACGAGAATTTCTTCAATTTGAAATTCGACCTTACAAAGGGAGAGAAAAAAAACCACAGAAGGGTTAGTGACCTGCAGTTCGCGCAAATTCTCAGGGCCTTATGACCCTACGGCCAGCGTGACTCAAGGGTTAAAAATAGTTTCTCATGCACTTGAAAATGATAAAACGTGTTTCGGCGAAGAAGAAGAAGAAGCAGAAGAAGAAATGTCCTTGTTCTACCCAGATCGACTTGGAGAGAAAGAACAAAGGCAACGGATGCTGACTGAGGATTTGAGGTTACGGGAGGCAGTGGCCAAATCTTTCTTCCGTTCTGTTTTCTTTGTTTCTGGGTCTCATTCTACAACCCGTTCCCGCTCCTGCCAAGAAATGTTATCAGTTAAGATGTTCATATTTACAAGTATTTTGTTATTAACATATCATCTCTACAGATGTTTGGTTATTTATATACCCTCTTTACAAATATTTTGTTATTCATATATCCTTTCTATAAATATTGTGTTATTAATACGTCCTTTCTACACATATTTTGTTATTAATATGTCCTTTCTACAAATATTGTGTTATTAATATGTCCTTTCTACAAATATTGTGTTATTAATATGTCCTTTCTACAAATATTGTGTTATTAATATGTCCTTTCTAAAAATATTTTGTTATTAATATGTCCTTTCTACAAATATTGTGTTATTAATATGTCCTTTCTACAAATATTGTGTTATTAATATATCCTTTCTACAAATATTGTGTTATTAATATATCCTTTCTACAAATATTTTGTTATTAATATATCCTTTCTACAAATATTGTGTTATTAATATATCCTTTCTACAAATATTGTGTTATTAATATGTCCTTTCTACAAATATTTTGTTATTAATATGTCCTTTCTACAAATATTTTGTTATTAATATATCCTTTCTACAAATATTGTGTTATTAATATATCCTTTCTACAAATATTGTGTTATTAATATATCCTCTCGGCATCAAGTGGAACGAATTCAAGAACAATGCAGAGATAAGACAGATGACTGAACAACAACCAGTCTCATGGGTGATTAGGAAAAGGAGATGGATATATGTTGGTCACGTGATGAGAAGAAACAGTCAGAGAATCCCAAAACAAGCTATCAAGTGGAACACAACAGGCCGAAGAAAAAAAGGCAGACCACGTGAAACTCTAAAGAGGACATTGATAAGAGAGACCAAATTAATAGGCATAAAATCCCTTGATGAGGTTGAAAAGCTCGCAGAAAACAGGAAAAACTGGCGAACTACCTTGCGAGCCCTATATGACGTTTAACGGCACGGGAAGGATATAAGATATCCTTTCCACGGATATTTTGTTATTCATATATCCTTTCTACAGATATCTTCTTATTAATCTATCCTCTCTACAGATATTTATTCATATATCCTCTGTACAGATATTTTTTTCATATGTCTACTCTGAACAATAATATACGCTCATTCATTAAATGCAAAGACTTTAATTTTTGTTTTTAATGCTTCGCCATTTTGCGCAGCCATTGTAGTATTATTTCCAGTTAGAATTGTTGCTCGCTTTTTTTTCTGTAAGACGTGGTGAAGATGCTGTCCAGTTTGCAATGGACTATCCACAGCTGACATGCTTGCTTGGTTTACCAAGACCCTGTCCCATCTTTCCATTGCTCCCCCACCCCCCCCCACCCCCAGTAACAGGTTTAGCCTGGCTAACGGGCAGGGATGGCCAAATTCTCCATGGTGGCGGAATCTGGTAAAGAAGTATTCCACACCATATGCTTTTTAAACTCCACTCCGGAGTGAAAATATGGCCGCCGAACCCGTTCCCAAGGCAACATGATGGTGCGCCTCAATGTCTTCACCGTGTTGATTGTAAAGAACTGCCCAAAGGTAGAAGAAGAAGAAGAAGAAGATACCTGGATGACCAGGACACCTATGGTAAGATTGAAACCCCTTACCTTGCAGTGGAGGACAAACGCTCTAACCACTATGGCCACTCAGGCTTCCACGTGTCTTCTGCTTGGAGAGGTTTTTTTTTTCTGTTTCTAGCGGAAACTTGGTCAATTACGAGGAATGATTGATAAGTTCCCAGCATAAGGTACAACGGATTATTTGTAGACAACTTTTTTGGGTTGTTTCTCAACATAGTCCCCTTGCAAGTTTATGCACTTAGTCCAGCGATCCTAGAGCATACGGGTCACTTCTTTGTGAAAGTCAGCATCTTGTACCAGTAGAAAGTGGTCTACAGCATGAGTGACGTCATCTGAAGCAAATTTGCGACCACTGAGCTCCTTTTTGAGTTTGGTAAACAGGTAATAGTCAGAAGGGGCCAAATATGTGGAATAAGGAGGATGTTCAAGAAGCTGGAAGCCGCACTGATGAATGGCAGCCATTGCCACCGCCGACTTGTGAACTAGAGCATTGTCTTGATGCAAGATGACTCCTCTCGTCAATTTCCCTCGACGCTTTTCCTTCAGTTTGACCCACAGTTGCTTCACAAGACTACCACAATAGACCCCGGTGACCGTTCTGCCCTTTTGAAGATAGTCTACCAATAGCACACCTTCTAAATCCCAAAAGATAGAAGCCAACACTTTGCCTGCAGACAGAACCACCCTTGCTTTCTTTGGAGGTGGGGATCCATGATGTTTCCACTGCTTTGACTGTTCTTTGGTTTCTTGTTGAAAATGATGAACCCAAGTCTCACCCATAGTCACAAATTGTTGAAGAAACTTTTCAGGATCTGCAGAAAAATGGCTAAGATTGTCTCTTGTCATGTTGAGACACTGTCGTTTGTGATCAGCTCCAAGAAGTTTCGTGATCTATCGAACTTTGTCATTTGAAGATCATTGTGAATAATAGCATGAACACGTTCCTGGGAGATGCCCAACTCAGTAGCAATCTACTGTTCAGTTAGTCATCGATCCTTCATTATCAGTGGTTTCATCGGTGATTACTGTTCTTGGTCTTCCTGGACGGAGATCATCTTCCAAACTCTCCCTTCCATGTTTGAACTGAGCTGCCCCTTTCTTCACTGTGCTATAAGAAGGGGCACTCTCCCCTAGAGTCTCCACCATATCCTCATGGATCTCCTTCGATGATAAGCCCTTGATGTAGAGGTAATGAATGACTGCTCGATGAGAAAGTTTATCTATTTTCTCAATTGCTGCCACCCTTTATTACTTCAGTAGCCTGTAAAAAATTAGTTGCAGTTAATTTCCTGAAACTTTGTGTTTAATCTTACATTAACCTGATCTACAAATCCACCTAACATCAACAGTGTGTTTCAAGTATTTGTACATTATGCCGAGAACTTATCAATCACCCCTCGTATCTGACCGTTTCTATGGTTCCATTATATCCTGACTGAGAAACACTGGGGTGGAATTTGGACGGTATTCTAGACATCTACTGTTGTGGGCTCACACACCCCCCCCCCCACCGCCCGCACCCCAGCATCATCTTGCTGAACAGTTCTTCTCATGGCTGATTCTACCAGTGTTGGATCAGCTTGAATCAGCCACAATAATAACAAGCAATGTTTGTGTTGCCAGGGTCCAGTTTCCGCACGCTTGTTGTCTTCTATGATACCCGGTTGGCAGTCTGCTTTCTTCTTATGTAATGTGTGATATCTGCCAGGGAGGTTTAAGAAAGAAAATGGATTAGGGTGTGATCCGCCAGTTTTCAACTGGGATACGTAAGTTTCTCTGCGTCTTTTCTTCAAATAACAGAGCCCGTTTTATAAGTTCGTCTTAAATTTGGTGTGGAAACCTAAGACTGATACGTGGACTGTGTTGCGTATAACGAGGCAATTTTATTCTCTTGCGTTCTTTCTGTATTATTCCCCCGGCCGGGACTTGATGCTGTCGTTAGGCTAGCCAGGCATAAGCCCCTTGGTGCATTCCTCAGACGGGCGCATTCGTGACCTTTGACGTACCACGCCTGTGCACCGATTTGTTAACTTTTGCCATGAGGACAGGTTAACCTGGCACCAGCGCTGTTTTTAACCAAGCAAAATGGAGAAAACAGACGGATCCCCGACTTACGTAGATCCGATATACGCAGATCTTCAAATATGTAAATAAATGAATAAATTACGACATGAGAAAACAATCTACGAAATTTTACGGGACACCGTGGTAACGCATAACACTGTTGACTTCTTCATGTCTTGTGCTGTCTCCCTGCAGCTGCGAGCTGGTGTTCTTTACAGCCGATGCTGTGACGCTGTTGGGCTGCAGCATGGTATCGGCCTGGGAGTGGGTTATGGCAGCTATTTTTTTTTCAGTCCCGGAGCACAGCTAAAAAGCTGGGGGAGGGGGTGTGCAATACTTCTTTAGCAGACTCCACCACCATGGGGACAACGGCGATCCCCGCCCCGTTAGCCAAGCTAGGTCTGTTACTAGGGGTACCAACGGAGAGGTAAGACATGGTCTTGGCCATCTATGGGCGCTAACCCTGACGCTAGCATGTCAGCTATGGTTGACTAACTCTGGCGCTAGCCTATCCGCTATGGGTCGCTAACTCTGACCCTAGCATATCAGCTATGGGTCGCTAACCCTGACGCTAACATATCAGCTATGTTTCGCTAACCCTGATGTTAGCATATCAGCTATGGTTCGCTAACCCTGATGCTAGCATATCAGCTATGGTTCGCTAACCCTGACGCTAGCATGTCAGCTATGGTTCACTAACTCTGGCGCTAGCCTATCCGCTATGGTTCGCTAACCCTGATGCTAGCATATCCGCTATGGGTCGCTGATTGCCTCATCGGACAGCTTCTCCACCCCCGTAACACTATTTTAGGCAAAGGTTCATAAAATTTGTAACATCCACGGCCCGCTTTTACAATAACATGTGGATCACGGACCACATTCTTATATATAATATCGTAATGTCATAAATCTATCATTGTTTTATTCAACACCAAATCCAGGTGGGACACGGTCTCGGTCGGTTATGGCTCACTAACCCTGAAACTGGTATATCAGCTACGGGTCACTTAATACAAACAGTGGGCCGTCTGATAATGCTCTGAGGACCGCGTGTGGTCCCAAATGGGAAACCCACCGGTTTAAAGTATTTTACAAAACGTGGCTCCGAGTTCGATTTACGTATATAGGATCGCGGAAATATCTAATTACGCGTGTCTGGGACTTTCTGTATATCTAAGATCAAGGAGATTCGTTTTCCTGAAATTGGTCGTATACTTGTCTTGTAGTTTTCTGTCGCTATTACGTGACAGTTGTTTAGCAACAATGCCAAATATGTTCTTAACTCTTTCACTCCCGCATGCGAGAATAAATGTTAATGACAAGATTTTGGCAGAAAGGAACGGAGAGGAAGTTACTCAAGAATCTTAAAAAGTATGGGTTGGGTTAAAAATGTGCTAGTTTTCATTTTGTTTAGATTTTGCAGATATGTCTCTAAGCGTTGATTCTCATTAAGCATGCAAGATCTACCAAGTCCACTAGTGCTGTTTTTAGTGAAAGAGTTAAGATTTTGTGTTTCTACATTTAACAATTTGTATTTCGGTTTCTTTTAGCAGTTTCTATTCTATGTCTTTTGTTCTGCTTTCATTTGTTCTACTCATTTTTTTTTCGTAGATCAGCATGAAGATGATCGGGAAACATTGGTGTTTTTATTTTAAATGGTTAAAAATTTTACATATAAAGGACTTAAAAACATGGGCAACATTATATTATTAATGATAATATAAATTAATATTAATAATATTATTTTATTTTATGGACGTGAAGCATGCTCCAAAAATAAGAGAGTACAGCGAGAAATGGAGGCCATGGAAATGTGGTTCATAAGTAAGGTGGTGAAGGTACCATGGACAGCTAAGAAAACCAACGAGGAAGTCTTAAGAAAGGCTGGAGTTAAAAAGCAAATTACAGCAAAGATCAGAGGCAGACAAGCGAGATTTGTAGGACATTTCCTGAGAAGAGGAAAATTGGAACACATTGTGGCAACTGGAAAAAACTGAAGGAATAAGAGACAGAGGAAGACAGAGAGAGCAGTTAGTGGATGGGCTGTCAGTGTGGCTAGGAAGAAAGTCACCAGCGGATCTCATAATCAAGTCTAAAGACAGGGAACTGTGGAGAGAAATGATCGCCTACGCCACGCGGCATGGCACTTGATTGATTGAAAATTATACAGAAAGAGAAAAAAATGAAAATGAAACTTGGCAACTTTTTTTTTTAATGTCATGAAATTTGTATCTTTCCCATATTTCTGTTCTTTTTAAAAAAATTTCAGCCATATGTGCCTGTGTGAGTAAAGATATTCACAAACAAGCAGCATTTGCTAATCGTAAACATTGTCCAACTGCAACGAAGTATTTAACTGTCGTAAATGAGAAGTCCAAAACTCTATCCGAGCCAAGTTTTAAGTATCTAACTCTCGTAAATGAGAAGCAAATACTCTGTCCGAAACAAGTTTTAATGTTTTATAGAGATAAGGGGTGTATCAACAATCCAGAAACCCATACGCTGCTTACAACAATTTTGTTTCAAAATGGCGGCTCCGGTCTGCCTCGTAGTTAATATTTTTTTTTTATCTATACTCCGGCTCAAACAAAGCCAAAAGTAGAATGCTCTATCAAGTATAATCTCGCCAAGTCCGGTCTCCTCCCATTTCAGAATATGATTCGGTTAGGCGCGAGGCTCGGGAGAGTATTTGCCAAATAAACAGAGACACTTTCGGGAGAAATACGTCAAATAAAGAGACCGAAATCTGAGCCTCATATCTTATCACTGGTATCAATTTTGGCGTCCGTTTTTTTTTTTTCATTTCTTCCATCTGTGATATCGCTAGTTCTCAGCATGCGAGTTAATATCAGTGGAAGAAAGTATTGTTGTAAACTGAGGGAAATTTCCCTTTTTTCTTTCTAATATTTGTTTGGTTTTTTTTTTTTTTGGCATTATCATTTCAGTTTCCGGTTGTTGGCCGTTTGGTGCAGTTGTTGAAGCCGACCTTAAACCCAGGAATCGTACAGTTGAAGCCGACCTTAAACCCAGGAATCGTACAGTTGAAGCCGACCTTAAACCCAGGAATCGTACAGTTGAAGCCGACCTTAAACCCAGGAATCGTACAGTTGAAGCCGACCTTAAACCCAGGAATCGTACAGCTAAGTGGGTTTTGCTATATCGTGTTTATTACCATGAGGTCATCAGGGGAAACATGAAACAGGGAAGTCATGGGAACACATGGCGAAGGATTCTTGAAGCAGAGATTAAAAAAAAAAAAAGATCGACTACATAAAACTAGTAGAAACAATCCAGGGTATAAATAAATGGAGAGCCGTTGTTGATGGCCTAAGCCCTCAAACAAGGGTAGAGAAGGCAAGCAACGCTGGAAGGACTATGGTTTATATGTAACTGGCTGTTTTATTTTATAGCTTTTGTTACTGATGATAGTTGGTTGTTACTGATGATAGTTGGATGTTATTAGGGACAGCTGGCGAAAACGTCAAGTCGCTTTGGTCCCCCAAACAAGGTCGACTACTAGGATACGTAATCTACATAAAACTGTTACCTTCAAAGGTCAGTACCGCGCCCGCCTTAGATCTGCAAACTTAAGGTGCCCGCATGTTTGGCCTAAAGGTAGCAGAAGTCCTGATGGTAGTAGTGTTTGTTGTGCAGTTTCTAGCCAGCAGCATGCCCAGTCTTATCCTGTTCGCAAAACTTTTAGTTAAAAAAAAAACTGTTACAGCGGAGCAAGGCCTGGCGGTATGATTAAGGGTGGGGGGGGGGGGGGGGGGTGTGCCTCTGCCACAGGTTCTTTTGCCCTAATAAGAATGTGGTCCCAGACATGATTATCTCCACTCCTGACAATCTGGTCAGTATCACTGAGATAAGAAGGAGATAAGATGTTGATGTCCGTATTATCCAAAACTTGATCTATGCCATTATGATACAGAGGTGTTGTTATCCTCAGTCAGCCAGTCATTTGCATGTCTCTTGCGGAACTCTGCTCCCCCCCCCCCCCCATTATCTCTCCTGTATGCCTCTCGGTTGTGAGCAGGATGCCCTGCTGCTGATGCATCCATGTTCAGATCATCAACGATGTCTTGCAGCCATCTTCGCCTTGGTCTTCCTCTCTTTCTTTTTCCTGTTATGTATCCTTTCAAGACGGTCATCCCTAAATTCTTATAACGTTTAATGTGTCCAAAATATTTAAGTTTTCTCTCTTTAATCCTCTTCACTAGCCAGCCTTCTTCAATATTAAGTTCTTGTAGTATAGATATATTTGTTCTTTTTTGTGTACATGATATTTGAAGAACTCTTCTGTAGCATTTACATTCAAAGACATTTATGTGTTTCTCAGCTGTTTTGTTAAGTGTCCATGTCTCACAGGCATATTTTGAGATGAGAAAGATGCATGCCCTTAAAAATCTTATTTTTGTAGTTCTGTCTGTTCCTCTCCACAGCTTCTTTAGTTGTTTTACTTTCGGAAGAGCGATAGATGTCCTCCTTTTAATTTCCCTCATTGTATCTCCATTATTAGTTAGTAGTGATCCAAGATATTCAAAACTCTCCACAACTTCCATTATTCCTCATTGATACATATTTCAGCTGCCTTATTTGTTTTGTCAGTTAACATCAATTTAGTTTTCTTTTCACTAAGATAAAGGTTTTGCTCTTCATTGTACTTACGGACTGGCATAATTAGTTTTTCCATTCCTTTTTGTGTTGTGGACAGTACTACTGTGTCATCAGCATATCTAATCTCTGGTATTTCATAACCTCCAATTGTTATGGCATCATAATATTCAAGATGGTGACACCAGGAAGGAATTTAGAATTCGAACTAAAAAAGCAGCACTGTCCTTAAAAAATCTTGAGAACATGTGGAATTCAAAAGTTATAAGCACAAAAACCAAGTTAAGATTATTCAATTCACATGTGATATCCACCCTCATTCATGCATGCGAAAGCTGGAAATCAACTAAAGAAATAGACAAGAAAGTAGACTCTTTTGAAAACAAACGCCTAAGGGACAATACTTGGTATAAAGTGGAACGAATTTAAGAACAATGCAAAGATAAGACAGATGAGCAAACCACAACCTGGCTCGTGGGTGATCAGAAAAAAGATGGACATATGTAGGCCATGTGATAAGAAGAAACAACCAGAAAATACTAAAACAATCTATCAAGTGGAGCACAACAGGCCGAAGAGGTCGACGACGTGAAACTCTAAAGAGGACATTGTTAAGAGAAGCTAGTTTAGTTGGCATAACATTCCTTGAAGAAGTAGAATGTCTCGCCGAGAACAGGAAAACTTGGCAAACTAATATGCGTGTCCTATGTGACGTTTAAGGGAAGAATGTAAGACGTAAGATATCTTCTCTATCATTCCTCATTATATTTTCAGTACAGTTGTTATTCTACTACCCATATTATCCAAAACTTGATCCGTGCCAGTGAGATGTGAAGCGGTCACACTGCTCATATTTTCCTTCATCTGCTCTATGCTGTTATGTATATGAAGACAGTGAGGTTGAGGCCCTATTTTGTCTTTATGACCTGATCCATGGACTTGCAACATGTAAAGAGTATGACGTTTATGCCCCGATATTTGCCTTAATCTGTTCCAGAATATACAGGATATGATCTATCTATCTATCTATCTATCTATCTATCTATCTATCTATCTATCTATCTATCTATCTATCTATCTATCTATCTATCTATCTATCTGTCTGTCTGTCTGTCTATCTATCCATCCATCCATCCATCTATCTTTCTATCCATCCATCCATCCATCCATCCATCCATCCATCTATCTATCTATCTATCTATCTATCTCTATCTATCTATCTATCTATCTATCTATCTATCTATCTGCCTGCCTGCCTGCCTACCTGTCTGTCTGTCTGTCTGTGTATATACCCGTGCGAGTGTCCATCTATATGCGCGTGTTATATTCTTATATTTCTGTCTATATTTTTATTATCTATCTTTGTGCCTGTTTGTCCACCCCACTCACATATGCATGCTCCCATACTCACATACATTACCGCACACTTAACAAACACATGCTCAAACTTGAGCTGTTTGTGTTCAACTGCGTATTAAACTGCCCCGGAATTTCCGAGACATTGACAACCGCGGAGGTTCGTCAGTTATTCTTCCATTCATTTTAATTTAAGAACCCCCAAAACCGGAGACCATTTTCCTTGAAGAATTTCCATTCCCTGGCTCTGGCTCTTTTATATTCCGTCAATCATTCAGATTTTGACGGTGAATTCAAACACAAAATCGGAAGAAATGATGGGCAGACAACCCTGTTTCTAACTTCCTAGGATTAACGTTGTTTTTTTTTTCTTTATATATTTATATTTCTTAATTCCCTTCTAGAAATGTGATCTGGGGGAGGCAACTTGGAAGTGTGCAGGGGTTGCGAAGGCTGGAAAATGTTAATTTGTAAACATTTTGGGTGGAAAAGTCTAAAGACAGAATGATAATATTTAGGTAACTATAAAGAAAAACGGAAAAGAAAGAGGAGCAGGTCATTAGGAAAAAATGGAGACGCACAATACAGGAAGGACTAAGTGAAGCAGGAAAGACATGGTTTCAGGAATCCCACCCTGCTCATAAGAGGATTGGCTGGGGAACCTTTGTTGATGCCTGATGATCCACTTGGGGGGGGGGGGGGTACGGAGGACGCGATGATGATGATGATGATGATGACGATGATAAACTATAAGTTTATGTTTTGCTTGTCTCTTGCAGTAATGTGTAGATACATAATTAATAAATTCACATTTTGCTGCTACGTCAAAGTACGTAGTTTGAAAAGAAAACAATATTACTACAACAACAAAAAAAAAACAAACGAATGGAAACTATGACGTCAGAATAAAAAAAAACAATAAGGAAAACGGCACAAAGTTTTACAAGAATCATGCTCTTACAGACACTGAATACAGTTAATTGTTTATTCTGAATAGTCCCGAAATTTTTGTTTAGTAGATAGTCATTCATATATGTATGTAGTTACTTCTGTACTGAGTGAATGTTTAAGAGCGAAACGTAAATGTTATATTTTATTTTATGTCTTTCAGCTTCAATGTTAGTTATGTTTGTTATATGAACAGCATATTTGTAGAATGTCTGGAATAGAGTGAAAGATGTATGATAAAGGGCAGAATGTCAGACGGGCCTGCGTGCCCAATTCTTAACCCTTTTGAAATAAAGATCAATCAATCAATCAATCTCTCTCTCTCTCTATCTCTCTCTCTCTCTCTCTCTCTCTCTCTCTCTCTCTCTCTCTCTCTAAACCTTAAGTGCCCAAGACACATGGGGCTTCCGAAAGGGTTTTCCACAAACGCCTGGTTTTGCCTTTTTTCTGCTCTTGCCCAGGTGAGCCCTCTATTGCTCAACATCCTTTCTGTTGTTCTTCTCTATGCCTCCTGTGGTCTACTCTACTTCTGTTCCCCTGTGGTGTCCATCTTAGTGCTATTTTTGGTAGTGAGTCGCCAGTCATTCGGAGCACATGCCCCTTCGCCAGCGTCTTTCCTTGATAATTTACCCACGTCTCCAGCTAGGTAAATGGAACCCTTCTCGCCAAACCAAAACCACCGACCTCCCTGTATGAACGCGCTAACCACTGCGTTAGTCAGATGTCCCAATACGTAATGTACAAATTATAATTTAATATCTACGGATTAGATTTTTTTTCTAAGATTATTTTTCTATAGCTCTTTTTCTCATTTGAATCAAATATTCACTTTGAGCTCTACAATGTCCTTGTGAGTTATGTCTGTTTTTTTAAAAAAATACTGTTTAACAACTTTAACCATTTTGTGTAGTCCATCTTAGTGACTGTAACAGTTGGAGAGAAGTAATCTTACTATCAGTTGTGTCAAAATTATCTTGCATGGTCATTTGGATTAGACTTAAAGATATAGTAGATACTGAAATGAGAGAAGAACAAGCAGGATTTCGAAAAGAGAGAAGCTGTCTCGACCAGATTTTTACTCTAAGAATAATACTTGAAAAACATATTGAAAAGCAGAAACCATTAATACTGAACTTCATAGACTTTAAAAAGGCATTTGATAGCATACACAGATATTCATTGTGGAGAATTTTAAGTCTATATGGAATGCCACTAAAATTTTCAACATCATTAAGGACCTCTACAATGGATATGCTTTTGCGGTCAAGACAGAAGAAGAGATGAGCGAATGGTTCCAGACTGAAACAGGCGTGAAACAAGGATGTATTCTCCTTTGCTTTTAGGAATTGCAATAGATTTCATAAAAAAATGCTGCACAGGTAACACAGGTATTGATTGGGCAAATGGGACCCAACTAGAAGATCTTGATTTTGCTGATGACACAACTCTTATCAGTAACAATGTGAATTCTATGGAAGAAAAAATAGATATCCTGTCTTCAGTGGCTAGAAAAATAGGACTTTAAATTAACAAGGACAAAACAAAAATAAGGGAACTTCCCATTAACCAAAATCGAAAAATACACCTAGAAGGGACAGATTTTGAAGAACTCAATCAATTTGGATACCTTGGCAGCTACATAGACCAGGATAGTGACACCAGAAAGAAAGTTAGAATGCAAAAGCAGCATCCATCTTCAAGAATCTTGAGAACATATGGCATTCAAAAGTTATAAGCACAAAAATCAAGTTAAGATTATTAAATTCAAATGTGATGTTCACTCTCATGTATGCATTCGCGCGAAAGCTGGAAAACAACTAAAAAAAGAGACAATAGATTCGACTCTTTTGAAAACAAATGATTAAGGAAAATACTCGGCATCAAGTGGAACGAATTCAAGAACAATGCAGAGATAAGATAGATGAGTGAACAACAACCTATCTCATGGGTGATCAGGAAAAGAAGATGGACATATGTTGGTCACGTGATGAAGAAACGATCAGAGTCCCAAAACAAGGCATAAAGTGGAACACAATCGGCAGAAGAAAGAGGCAGACCATGTGAAACTTTAAAGAGAACATTGTTAAGAGATGCCACATTAATAGTCATAAAATCCCTTGATGAGGTTGAAAAGCTCGCCGAAAAAGGAAAAAAATTGACGAACTACCTTGTGAGCCCTATGTGACGTTTAACGGCACGGGAAGGATGTAAGATAAGATCTTTGTCAATAGATACTAGGAAAATAACCTTGAAATGCTATAGCGAATCGTGGTCATTAGCAAAAACAACGAAAGCATTAGAAACAACTGAAATGTGGTTCCTACGAGGAATGTGAAGAATATCATGGCCAGCTAAAATAACGAAAGAATAATGCCTAAGAAATGTCAATGAGAAACGAACCTTAATGAACACACTACGAGGGCGATGGTCTACGCTCACTGGCCACATAATGAGAAGAGAGGAATCGAAAATATCGTGACAACAGGGAAAATAGAAGACAGAAAGAGGTAGACCAAGAGAGAAATCTTAGATGGCTTGACAAAACTGCAAGGGAGAAACACAACTATAGACCTGACGAAAAACATGAAAGTTTGGAAACTGTTGCTGACGTATCCAGGCATGGCACATGATGATGATTAACAAATATAAAGCTTATTTAAAGGAAAAGTAGTAAGAATGATAGACTATAAATTACATTTAAGGGAAAAAACCCACCCAGAGTTTGTCTTCGTTCTGCACAAAAGCCTTTAATATATCTACTTCTTCTTCTTCTTCTTCTTCTTCTTCTTCAGCTTTCCAACCCATTAAGGCTCATTGCTGCAGATAAAGTTCGCCTCCATTCCTCTCTATTCCTTATCTCCTCTCTCCAGTTGGTGACACTAGTTTCTTTTATATCCTCTTCTGTGTTGTCTTTCCGTCTCTGTCTTGGTCTACCCCTTGGTCTTGTTTCCCTCTTCCATTCTTTCTACATGTCCCAGCCAGCGTAGTCTGTTCAGATTCAATACATTTATAATTCGTTGGGATTTAAACAAGCTCTTCAGTTCAGTGTTCTTTCTAGCTCTCCATTCTCCACTGTTGGTATCCTTTATCGGCCCAAAGATTCTTCTTATAATCTTATTCTCAAAGATCTGCAATTGTTATTCATCTTTCTTTGTTGTACTCCATGTTTCTGATCCATACATGATGGCTGGTCTTATTATAGTTTTGTAGATTGTTATTTTGGTGCTTTGGGAGAGGATTTTGGATTTTAACAGGTTTTGCAAGGCGAGGTATATTTTATTCCTTATCTGTACTCTGATTTTAATTTCCTCACTTGCTATGTTGCTTCTGTTGAAGGTTGTGCCTAGATATGTGTATGTTTCTGCTTTCCTAATAATCATCTCTCCAACATTTATATAATCTGGATCTTTAATATATAGAACCAAGAAATGTTTGAAGAAGAGGGCTTAAGCCAAGATTTTTTTCCTGTAAAAAAGATGGATTCATTTCAAGTTTTTCCCAGTTGCCATCTACATTCTTGGGTCATTTCTAGCCAGTGGCGAATAAAAAATAAAATAACTATCAGCTATACCCCGTTATCTATATTACGCATAACTTTTTGGGCGGAAACTTCCTTTCTCTGAACTGGCTGCGTTCGCCAACTGACAAGCCCTCGTAAATATGATTTTAATCAGGACTTGACCGGACAGATATGGCGTCCATCTCCCATGAACGGGATTGGACAGACTCAGCCGCCATTATGACTAAGAGAGGTTAATCCCAAGAGGAAAATCTTTCACAAGGTGGAAGTTATTTATGCAGAAGTGTTGTAAAATGAGAATAGTGAAAGAATGGTTTGTGTCGACAGAATGACTGTTTATAACATGTTAGCAGTTGGCTCTATTAGACAGATAGCATAGATGTGATCAAGACCCTCTTCTATCTCCACAGGAACTTAAATAACCCAGGAAACATGTGTTACTAAAGCCATAAGCCATTCAAATGACTTTCACGTTAAAAAAACAATTAACAACCAGTCACGTGGTTTTGTTCTGTAGGTGGCAGTTCGTAATTTTAAACTGCCGCAAATGCTAAAAAGTGACAGTTCTTCATGGCCGTGACGTTTGCTAACAAAAAATGTTCATGTATTTAGGCATTGTTTGATAGATTTGGTCAGCTTTGTGGAGATAGATGTGTTCTCCTAAACTAGTGGGGTCTGACATTAAGCCTACTACTGAAAGTCCACTCCAGAATTAAAATGTAGTTGTAATAATCCACTCTCCATCCGACATTAAACTGAAGTTTTCAGTAACAAGGAGACAATGAACCGATCATCAAGAAACAATCAATAAATCAAACTGAAGAATGCAAGAAAAAAAACCCTCTGATGTTTAAATGTTCCTCGGTAAATTTAGGCGATATTTGTATACGCATGGGTGAGCAGTAATACGTTGGACATACTCACTTCCATGGGCTAAATACTGAGCAGAAATCAATACCGCCCCATCTTCTCGGACTCAAGAGTTGTGAGTTCTGCGCAGTTTCTATTCAGTTATGGTTCTCCCTGGTGCTGCGGAGTTCATGCACTATGTTGAGATTCTTCTTCACGGGGTGAGAATGTGGACAAGGGAAAAAAGAAGAGCGGGGATGGAAGAACAGTGTAAGTGTGGAGGGATTGCTAGATCTAGGACACATTAAGAGCGCTGATAGGAAGTCTGAACCGTGCGACAGAAAAACGCTGCCGTGAACAACCAACTCTTGATGTACGCAAACACACTCTTGGATGGACGCTGCGGCATACGGCGGAGCATATACGGGGCTGTCCTGACTGCAATGACGCCGGAATTTGATTTTTAACCTTTGAACCTTTGGATCTTTTCGTCTTAACAGGACTGCAATCCAAGCACTCTTAGACCTGCCCTGCGTGCAGGAACGATAACCCAGTAACCTGTTAATAGTTTTTGTTGTTGTTGTTTTATTTTTGTGAGGTTATAAGCTCTTTTTTTTTGTTTAAATACCCGTCTTTCTTACAGGGAGTTTAGCAAAACCAGTGTTTAAGTTCCCTTTATTTTTCCTGGTTGTATCTGCCGTGCTGTTTCTGCGCGCGATCTTTTGAAAAAGGACGTTAGCCGAAATATTGGATTGTCCTATGTTCTTCATTTATACCCGCCCATGTTACTTTCTGCTGGTCTTGTTCCTGCTCTCTTTCCTCGCTCTTTCTATCTTTGTCTGTCAAGCTGAACCCCCCCCCCCCACACACACACCCACACACCCACCCACCCACACACCCACCCCCCCTCCCTCATCCACTAGGTTAGAAATGAGCTACTTTTCGCTTTATTTTGATTGTCTAAATATAGCTGTTGGTACTGATTCACGCGAGCGTGCAAGAAATGCCAACCCTGCCAGTGCTGTTTTGGAGTGAAAGTGTTCCCGCCTTTCGGAAAAGACTCTCGTGTTGCTGCATTTCCAAGTCACAATTTTTCGCTAGAAATTTCCCCTTTTGCCTCCTGGTGCCGAGGTCTACATCAGTGGTTCCTAACCTGAGATCATCAAATGTTCTGGTTTGAGTTTTTAAAAAAAATCTTAGCATAGTCTGGGTTCTATTTATTGTTTTATTCTGTAACTTGTAACCAGAGACTGGCATCCCCGCACTCCAAGCATTCCCATGCGTGCTTCGTCTCCCGTTCCAACACCCACTGAAGTGTGCACCTGCTGATGGAGCCAGTCACACGCTGGTTTGGGTAACGAGCGCTAAACTATACTGTCCAAAAGAATAAACGCATAGCTTCATGTTTTATATGTTATGACAAAAAAATTTTCCCAGGTATCCCAAACCAAATCAAAAATTGTCACCAAGATATCAGGTCCATGATTTATAGTGAATTTTGCTATTCTCGTGTGCAGTCAGAACGCAGTAGCTTGCCCTTGTTAATCACGCATTTTTTTTACCATAACTCACGTTGCTTTTATAGAAAAGTCGTGATTTTTGTGGTGAGCACAACTCACTTCCCACGCAAATGAAACCCTATAAAAGGATGAGGTTACACAAACAAATTCAGATAATTTTCAACCAGACAATTATGGCGGGTCTATCTCAAAATTTAAGAAACATTGCTATTGTTCAAAGTCAGGTTGCTAGGCATTTAAACATGCAGCAGAGTACCATCAGTCGACTTTGGCACGGTTTCCAAGCCACTGACTCAGCTGAAGACCGGCACCTCAGTGGACGACCAGGATGACAACAGCTGCTGATGATCGCTTTATTCTGGTTCATCACCTCAGAAACAGGTTTGCAACAGCTTCCTTAAGTGCCCAGTCACTGCTTGCAGGACGTCGTGTGTCTGATCAAACTGTCCAGAATAGACTGCATGAAGCTGGACTAGTGGCACGACGACCTCACCGAGGTCCTGTCTTAACGAGACGTCATCGCCAAAATCGACTTGTTTAGGCCAGCCAGCATCAGCCCTGGACAACTGACAATCAGTGGAGACGTGTCTGGTTTAGTGACGAATCTTCCCTTTTGTTGCACCGCCATGATATGCGGAGAAGGGTCTACCGTAGACCAAATGAACGTTTTGCCCAAAATTGCGTTGATGAAGCTCCGCCGCACTGTGGTGGGGGTGTAATGGTATGGGGAAATGATCAATTTCAACGGAGGAGTCCACTGGTGCAGATTGAAGGAGACTTGAATGAGCAACGATACGACAATGAAATTCTTCGACCCCATGTCCTATTTTTGGCTGCGCAAAAGTCTGTGCTTCAACAGGACAACGCCAGACCAGATTCTGCACGGTTCACCACACAGTTCCTGACTGCCAACAACATTCTCACCCTTCCCTGGCCATCTCTGTCTCCAGACAAGAATCCGATCGAGCACCTATGGGATGAGCTGCAAAGACAGACGTGTTTGTCGCCAAAACGGTTCTCCAGCCAATCGTCGTGATCTGTGGCAGGCACTCCAGGAAGATTGGGCAGCCATCCCACAGGCGCACATCAGACATCTGATCGCATCTATGCCCAAGAGATGCCAGTCACTGATCGATGCAAGCGGACGCCACACACCATACTAACTTGAGAACCCCTAGGATTAACGAATTCTCGTCACACATATGCAAAAAACTGTCAAGTGAGTGTTTAAATCCTTAGGTATATTATTGTGTGCAATTTGAAAATTGTTTTCATTCAATTTAAAAAGCTAAAGAATATCAAAGTTATGGCTAAAATTGGGTCATCAGTAGTTATGCGTTTTTTTTCCCTTGGACAGTATATTTCGTTTGGAAAGAACGCCCGCTTCTTCTCTTCCCCCCCCTCCCCCAAGTCAGTCATCCTCCTGATGTGATTGTTGTCATTCAGGTCCATGTCGTCCTACATACTCAGCCTGTCCAAGATGGCTCGCGCAATCTCCTCCTTCTCCACTCTTAGGGTGCCCTGAATTGACGCGTGCCTGCAGGCATTGTCCGCTTTCTTCTTGTCTTTGATCCCAGCTTGACCTGGACAGTAGATCCGCGTCAAAACGGGATAACCGAGAGCCCTCTAGAAGATGGACCCGGTCCCTGTTGAAGAAATGTCTCTGGATTCTCCGTAACATTCTTTGGGAGTCTGTTACAATGAGCCCAGCCGAGTCGTCCTGCTCCAGCAAGCGGGGAATTGGTCTTGATGCTGCCTGCACCTCCATTATCATTCATTGTTGTTTATTGTTTATTATTTATTACTTTGTTTCTCAGTAATGAGTCCATGGTTGTTCTCAGACTGGAAGTGCTCTAAAAGGAAAGGATGAAGAACCACCGATCTAGAGCATACTTGGCTGCCAGGAATCTGTCTTGACGGAATCTCCGCTTCCTCGCCTCTCTTTGTGTTTTAACTGCAAGCAACAGCGAAGCCAGCAAGCTTTGCTTCGCGTTCCCAATATTTGTCTCCTTATCGTCACACAAAGCACTTGTCCCGTCTCCCATTCGCTTACACTGGGATCAGGTAAAGTGAGGTTTCTACAACCTGTCCCTATCCGCGAGTCTTCAAGAACGGGGGGGGGGGGGGGGGGGGTGTGTGTGTGTGTGTGGGGAACAATGCCTTGTCGTGAACTTTCGACCATTGTTTTAAACCGTGAAGGATGCACAGACAATCTCCTTTCGTTGGGCCACAGGTGATAGACACGTCATTATCTCCCTTACCTGTCAGGATTATCCCAGCGCTGTAAGGATTTGCCGTGTTTTCACTCTGCCTGTAATCCTTTTCCTCTTGTCTAATCATCCCCAACCACCCCTACTCCGCCCCAACCCCCTCATTTCCACTTCCCTTTAATACAAAAAAGTCAGAACAGAAAGGAAATACAGTAAAAAAAAAAAAGCGTTCAAATATCTCTTTTTTTTTTCTTTGGGGAAAATTACTTTCAACCTTCATTTTCTTTAGTGGCATTCGACCGTGACGGCCTGGGCGATGTCTGTTAGACTCAGCTTCCAGCAGCTTACTACTGCCCGCTTCACTCGCTGACAGGCGTATGTGTAGTGCAGTCTGCAGTGAATAGTACGCTGACACATAGTCATGGCCTCCTTGAGGAGTTTTAGAAACCGGTGCAAAAATGTATCCCCCGCCCCCCCCCTCTCGCCTATTAAACAGAATATGTACCCTGCTATCATCCACCACGGGCCCCCATGGAATCTCCACCGGGCCCTCCCTTAAAACAAATGAAGCACTGCGTCCCGGAGAAATGCACTGGCAGGACTCCCTCTCTCACTGGCCCCGCAGACATCCTCCTACCTCAGACAAAATATACCTTATACTCGTATTTATAAATTATCTCACCAAAACGAAGGACATATAATCCATTAGTCTGAACAGGATAATCCAAGTGGGGCCCAGAAGAACACGAGGCCCAGCGTCAAAGGAAACAAAAGTTTTATGAAAGGTTTTTATTTAGGATTAGTTTTATGAACTTTTACTTCCAAAGACAAACTGTAAAGAATGAAGGGTACTGAGACCATTCCGTCAGTCAGTCATTTGCTTGGGGTGGGGTTGAAGGGAGAGGGGGGAAAGGGGCCGTCTCAGTGCTCATCCAGCATTAGGCCAGTCAGAGACACACACACACGTGTTAAATGTAAGGCGCGAGCTAACGTGAGCTTTTTATTACATTAACTTTGTCTGTTCATGTTTGGTCTTAGGCATAACGCCTTTGATAACAGCCTATCTTCTCCCACCCCCCCCCCCCCACCCAACCACCTCCACCCACATCAAGTACATAAGCGACCAGATATTGGGGGGCGGGGGGAGACCGGAATGAGGCCTTTCAGTCAGTCAGTCATTTGTATGCCCCTTGCGGAACTTTGCCTCCCTAACAGCTCTCCTGTAGGCCTCTCGGTTGTAAGAAAGATGCCCTGCTGCTGATGCATCCATTCGCAGATCATCAACGATGTCTTGCACCCATCTTCGCCTTGGTCTTCCTCTCTTTCTTTTTTTTCATTATGCACCCTTCCAAGACGGTCTTCTCTAAATTGTCATGACGTTTAATGTGTCCAGAATATTTAAGCTGTCTCTGTTTAATCTTCTGATATTATTTATGAGCCTGTTCTTTCGTAGACTATCAGTGAATGGCCGACGAAAGTTTGTTAACTTTTTTTTTTTAAACTCCAAAACAACACCGGCAGAGTTGGTATTTCTTGCACACTTATGTGACTCAGTACTCAGGGCAACATTTAGGCAAAAGTCTAAATAGAATAAAAGTGGTACCCTTTTTTTTTTAAACCAAAGCCATATTTTTAAATTATGGAGTAACTTACTTTCAGTTTCTATCAAAATTCCTCGTCAAAATTTATTCTGCAAAACTCAGGAGTTTAAACTCAAGAGCAATGTTTACCCGCCACTGTGAGAACTCACCTGTACGATCTCATAGTCTTCCGTAGTACCTGTCTTAGATGTTATAACTTACGACCAAATACCAGCTGCGTTTTGTCTTCTAGTAAACTCTAAGGTGGCTGATTTCACTCACAAAGTTATAAGATATTCCACACGTAGTATACCTTGAAACATAGAATCACAAAACAAGCTATCAAGTGGAACACACCAGGCCGAAGAAAAAAGAGGTCGGCCAAATGAAACTCTAAAGAGGACATTGTTAAGAGAGGCCAAATTAGTAGGCATAAAATCCCCTGATTAGGTTGAATAGCTCGCCGAAAACAGGAAAACTTGGTGAACCACCATGCGAGCCCTATGTGAAGTTGAACGGCACTTGAAACCACGGTAGAATCTTATATCTAGCACTCAGTCAACTCTGAAAGGCAGAAAGGTAGAAGACAAGAAGAGGCTTTATATAACTTAATTAATTGACGGTTTCGCTGAAGATCGCGTGTTAGTTTTACTCATATTATTAGACCAAATTTCTCTCCAAAGTTATCACTTTCAAAATTCTCTCTCTCTCTCTCTCTCTCTCTCTCTCTCTCTCTCTCTTTGAGAATATAAAGATATGTGTCTCCAATAATATTATTTGTCTGCCTCATAAAAACCAACCAATTCTTCAACTTTCCGTTGTTAGGCGTCTTGTACGTGCTAGAATGGGGTGGGGTGGGGTGGGGTTGAGGGGGGAGGGGAGGGGGAAGGGGATTCTCAGTGAGACACACACACACACACACACACGTGTTAAACGTAAGGCGCCAGCTAACGTGAGCTTTTTCATTAAATTAACTTTGTTCATTTTCAGTCTTAGGCATAACGCCTTTGATGACAGCCTATCTTCTCCCACCACCTCCACCGACATTACCTACATACACAACCAGTACCCCACACCAGATTTTTCTTAGGGGGAGAGGGAAGGACCGGAAGCTCAAACTCTCTACTGGAACTTAAGAAACTCTGGGACCCCCAGGAGACCAGCGTGGAAGGGAAAAAAATGTAGGGCACGCATGGAGAAAACTCTTGCTGATGATGGAATTCATGGAAGCAACCCTTCTCTTTGTTTTTAATGGCTCATAGTAGTAGTAGTAGTAGTAGTAGTAGTAGTAGTAGTAGTAGTAGGAAGAAGAAGAAGAAGAAGGTCTGTCAAAGTGTTACTTTGTCTGAGTGACAGCAATAAATCAACACCCTACAATTTGGAACCGACTCTGATATCTTTCTGCCACTTCTCATCCTTTTCTTAAATTCAGTCACATTCATGAGAACCAAATCAACTTTGTTTTTAGTAAACTTAATTCAAATACTTTCCATGTTGCTGAAACAGAGGAAGACCAAGGCGAAAATGACTGTAAGACATCGTTGATGATCTGCGAATGGATTCATCAGCAGCAGGGTATCTTGCTTACAACCGAGAGGCCTACAGGAGAGCTGTTAGGGAGGCAAAGTCCCGCAAGGGACATACACATGACTGACTGACTGACACAATCATTTTATAACATTTAACGAACTTTTCATTTCTCTTTTTCAAGTTCTGTGACTTCGGCCTGCGATATGGCGGTTGAGGCTTATGTCACTGTGAAATGAGAAGACCTGGATTAGCTCCCCGCTGTCTTTACTGTCACCACTAGGAGGCGCTTCGTGAGGCCAGGTCAGTCCAGTTGTCGGTCATTCAGAAAAAAAAAAGAAACCTTCCAGCTCTTTGAACAGGGAATCAAAACCGGTCCCTACTAATCGCCCGGGGGGGGGGGGGGAGGTGCAGTAATCACTGAACTACTAAGGTTCAGTCATTTGCATGTCCCTTGCGGAACTTTGCCTCCTTAACAGCTCTCCTGTAGGCCTCTCTGTTGTAGGCAAAGATGCCCTGCCGCTGATGCACCCACTACCAGCAAGGTACTTTTACTTACTCAAAAATCCAGTAAACGTCTCTACTGTAGAGAGCGGAACAATAACACAGCTCCTTAGATCATCAGAGGAAGTACCCCACCCCAATCACCTCCGGTTCATGACTCCCAAAATATGCTTGCTAAATTAATATCATTCAAAAAGTAATTTACAATCAGAAATGGGTTTTTGTTGTTGTTGTTTTTTTTTTTCATTACACTGTGTACTGTTACTAGGCCTGATGAGCCAAAGACAGCTGAGACCTTATCCTGCCCCCTTGGTGGCTCTCCTTGTAACATGCCAGGTGTAATCCTTCAGTTCAGATAAAGGCATAGGGGTTACAGCAGTCGCTATGGTAGAGGTCTCTACGGCTTAGCTGGTGAATCCAGTCCAGGTTTGAAGGAATCCACAGTAAACCCATTCCCAGTCCTTCACGATGTTTCTCCTTCAACATCACCACAGCATAGGCCGTACAGAATAGAGGGTACGTCAGAACAAGAGAAGACAACTGGACTATCTTGGTACATGCAGGCCTTGTGCTCATAATACAAGTAGCATTTATATAGTATGTTTCTATTTCTGCTTTATGTAGCTTGTTTCTATTTCTGCTTTATGTTGTATGATTCTATTTCCGCGTTATATACCATGTTTCTATTTCTACTTTATGTAGCATGTTTCTATGTCTGCTTTATGTAGCATGTTTCTATTCCTGTTTTTGAAGCATAGCATGATTCTATTTATACTTTATGTAGAATACCATGTTTCTCTTTCTGCTTTATGTAGCATGTTTCTATTCCTGTTTTTGAAGCATAGCATGATTCTATTTATACTTTATATAGAATACCATGTTTCTCTTTCTGCTTTATGTAGCATAGCGTGATTCTATTTCTGCTCTTTGTAGCATGGCGTGATTCTATTTCTGCTTTTGTAGCATAGCGTGATTCTATTTATACTTTATGTAGGATACCATGATGTCTGCTTTATGTAGCATGTTTCTATTCCTGTTTTTGAAGCATAGCATGATTATTTTTATACTTTATGTAGAATACCATGTTTCTCTTTCTGTTTTATGTAGCATAGCGTGATTCTATTTCTGCTTTTTGCAGCATAGTGTGATTCTATTTCTGCTTTATGTAGCATAGCATGATTCTATTTCTGCTTTTTGTAGCATAGTGTGATTCTATTTCTGCTTTATGTACCATGATTCCATGTCTACTTTATGTAGCATGATTATATTTCTGCTTTATGTAGTATGATTATATTTCTGCATTATGTAGCATAGCATGATTCTATTTCTTCCTTATGTAGCATGACTCTATTTCTGCTTTATGTTGCATGATATGCGAAATAAGCACATTTGTGTAATCTGAATTTCAAAACACTTTTGCAATGTTTACCATGTCATATCACAGGGCTGTTAATTTACATCTACCCTGTTCTTTTCCCATTTCTTCATCATTTCTTAGGCCCCCGGCCCCATTCCTTACTCCCCCCCCCTCCCCCCGAAAACCTCGATTTGTTATTTTCTTATTTTCATATTCAACTCGACCATATACTCTCATTTATCTTTTGGCTTAAAAAAAAGTGACTGGATAAACAAAGCCAAACTTTTCCTCTGGTTCCAGAATTTGAACATTTTCTCGGGTTAAGTGCAGGGCGAAATTAAATGTCCATTACAATCCTGGGCTTGTTTACTTTCAATTTACTTTAACTTGATATATTCAAACTAAATTTGGACTAGGTGATGGATAGAGGGAGGAAGATAGAGGTGGAGAGAGTGAGAGGAGAGAGTGTGTGTGAGAGAGAGTGAGAGAGAGAGTGAAAGGAGAGGAGAGTGAGTGTGTGAGAGAGAGTGAGAGGAGAGGAGAGAGTGTGTGTGAGAAAGAGTGAGAGAGAGAGTGTCTGAGAGAGAGTGAGAGAGAGTGTGTGAGAGAGAGTGAGAGGAGAGGAGAGAGAGTGTGTGAGAGAGAGTGAGAAAGAGTGTGAGAGTTACAGTGAGAAAGAGTGAGAGAAGGAAAGAGAGAGTGTGTGAGAGAGAGTGAGAAAGAGTGTGAGAGTTACATTGAGAAAGAGTGAGAGAAGGAAAGAGAGAGGGTGAGTGAGAGAGTGAGAGAGAGTGAGAGAGAGTGAGTAAGAGAGAGTGAGAGAGAATGTGAGAGAGAGTAAGAGAGAGAGTTGCAGAGAGAGAGGGAGAGAGAGAGAGAGAGAGAGAGGGTGAGAGAGAAAGTGAGTGAGAGAGAGAGAGAACCACAATGATCTCGACTCACACCTGAAAGTTTTCGGAAGGCCGTAGAGGGCGACCAAATAAACTAAGTCGGAAACGAATTAAGTGAACAAGGCAAGATACTGTAGAACGCTGCCATCACTTACAAAAACAAGACCTGGAACTTAAAATACTGACCTCTCCCTGGCAGTCACGCTGAACCTGAGTCATAAACTCACCTGAGGGCGAAAGGTAAGAGACCTACTATCCTACGATCTTCGGCCGCACCTGTGGCCTGGTCTTGGAGGTTATAACCTATAACCCTCAGTTGCTTTCGATTTCTACTTTAAAAGAAAACAAAATCACAGGTCAGAGAAGACGTTTAAAAATCACGTGCTCTCGCTTCTTAAAAGAAAGAAAGACAGGCATGCATGCCTCCGTTCTTGTGTGATACTGTTCATCTCCCTGTAGCAAAAACTAAAGGTTCATCGTAATGCAAGAAACACGATCAGTAACCGCTGCGCCTTCTTGTATGTCCAAATAACAGGTAATCGCTGTCTTTAAAGAGAAGACAAGCTAGTTTTAGACCGAACGGCGCTAGGGCAAATATGATCGCTAAACGAGGCGATGTCTGTCCCCCCTTTATACGTTATTTTCGTCAGCGACTCATCTCTAACGTCAGGTTTAGCGAACCATTGTTGACCAAGACCCTGTCCCACCTCCCCGTTGGTACCCCCCCCCCCCCAAATAACAGACCTAGCCTGACTAATTGGGGCAGGAATCGAAATGGTTTTTACGATATTTGGCTCTGTTAAGGAAGTGTTGCACACCCACTGCTTCTTTATTCTTTTAGCTTCAGACAGGGGCGGGAAAAAAACAGCTGCCATAACCTGCCCCACCCCCACCCCCCAAGCCGGTACGATGCTGTGCCTCAAAATCTTCACGGCATCGGCTGCAAAGAACATCAGCTCACATTTCCAGGGAGATAAAAGACGAAGACAGGAGAACAGAAGTTCCTTGTTGTAATGAACAAATGCGGAAGACTGTTATAGAACAACACAAAAAAACGAAGTGAAGGTCTACAGATAATTTTCAGACACTTTCTTCATTACATTAACATTTTTATGTTAAGCTAATCATCATCATCATCATCTTCTGGCGTATCCTCAGCTCAGAAGATGGACGGCAATGGCGCGCCAACTTTTCTCTGTACTTTATTTCAGCAGTGCACCCAGTCGAGCTGAATCCAGTCCACCTCATCATCTTGTCCACCTTTCTACATTATTGTCATTCTCTTTCATTTTCTACTTGAGCCTCCCCCCTCCCACCCCCACCCCCAGTATGGTTTTCATTATTGCGTTATGACTCATGAGTATAGGAGGGCACTGAAAATGTTATAACAACGGGGAAAATAGAAAGAAGAAGATCAAGACGAAGACCAAGAGAAATGATACTGGACAGTCTGACGGGATGGCATGAGAGGAGATCACTAACTGAGCTGATGGCCTGCATGAAGGATCGTGTACTCTGAGAAGCATAATAGCCAACGCGAGTCGGCACGGCACCTGATGATGATGATGATGATGACGATGATTTTTGCACATTCTATATATCCACATTGCAAGTGGGTGGGTTGTCCTTTCCATTTTCGTGATTAAAATCATGTTTCTACACTATAAACACATGAGACAGTTGAAATTTATATCAATGAGGAAAAATTGGTACAGGTTGAGAGTTTTTAATATCTTGGATCATTAATAACTAATAATGGAATACAGTGAGGGATATTAAAAGGAGTACATCTATCGCTCTTCAAAATAATAATAATAATAATAATAATAATAGTAATAAATAAAACAACTAAAGAAGTTGTAGAGAGAAACAGACAGAACTACACAAATTAGATTTTTAAGGTCATTCATTTTTCCCATGGCAACATATGCCTGTGAGACCTGGACACTTAACAAAACAGCAGAGAAACACATAAATGCCTTTGAACGTAAATGCTACACTAGAATTCTTCAAATATCATGGACATGCAAATGACTGACTGACACCATAAAGAAGTTTGGAGTATAGATAAAATGAAGCAGTTCAACTTCAGTTGTTTTATTTGAACGCACGTTGTATCTTCTCATTAACTGATTAGATCTGCGTTAGGCCACTCCTTTCTTTCTGTTAATTTCCATTTCACATTTCTCAGCGTCTGTGTTTTATGTGTCTAAGATATATTGAATTTGCCATTTATTCTTTCATTTCTTTTTTTTTTAACTTATAAATAGGTTTAGAACAAGAGTGAAATATTCCAACGGCAGCTAAAATGACACACAGGGAATCTCCAACAAAAGTAAACGTAGAAATGAACCTAATTAATTTCATAAGAATAAGAAAGTCATCATTCATTGGACATATAATGAGAAAGGGAGGGCTTCAGAACATCTAACAACAGGAAAGATAAATGGGAAGAGAGGCAGGGGAAGACAAAGAAAAAAATCAATGACAATCTGACGCGATGGCACAATAAAAAGTCGGCAAATGAGCTGGTGGAGCGAGATTTATAGAGAAATATGATCGCAAACTCTTGCACATGATGATGCTGAAGATCGTCTCGTCTTGTCTTGTCTTGCCTCGTCTTGTCTCGCCTTGTCTTGTCTTGTCTTGTCTTGTCTTGTCTCGCCTTGTCCTGTGCTACCTCCCTGTAACTGCCAGCTGGTGTTCTTTGTACCTGATGTTGTAGAGGTGTTGAGGCACAGCATCGTATCGGCGTGGGGGCGGGTTATAGCTGCTGCATTTTCAGTCAAGGAGTACAGCTAAAAAAGCAGGGGGTGTGCAATGCTTCTTTAGCAGACTCCACCACCATGGGGACTATGGCGATCCCTGTCCCGTTAGCCAGGCTAAGCCTGTTACTGGGGGTACCAACGGAGAGGTGGGATAGGGTCTCGGTCAGCTATGTTTCGCTAACCCTGACGCTGGCATGTCAGCTATGGGTCGCTGATTGCCTCGTTTGAAAACAAATGAAAATATCTTCTTCTGCTTCTTCTTCTTCTTCTTCTTTCCCTCTACCACCAAGACCGCACTGTGATCCTACTGAATTTACGCCTATGGTCCTCGATAGGTCCCGTGGTCCCCCGTGTGGTCCCCGAAAGGACCACAAGAGGCTCAGAGTGTCGCAGGGCTTGAGCCTGTATTCTTGGTGGGTCTTAGAAAGAGGGATTGCGTGGCACCGTGGTTTTCGTTGCACCAGTTGATGAGAATATAAAAACCACAAAACTACTTTCGGATGCCAGAACTACTTTCGGACGCCAGAACTACTTTCGGACGACAGCGTTACATTCCGACCGCAGCACTACTTTCGGACTGCTCTTCATTTTGCAGTCTCTGAGGTGTACGGACCGTCCGAAACTTTGGACTGCGTTGATGCCGCTTCGAAAACGCGGATTATACCTTCCTCCCCCCCCCCCCCCCCCCCCCCCCGTTCTTTGTGCGTGGCTGCCAGTCCGGATCCTCGCTGCAGTAACCATTGTCATGAATACCTTTCACATAGCTCATTATTACTAAAGTGATAACATGACGTCCTCTGTGTGTGCCTGGCCAGGGACAAAAGAGGACTAAGAGAACCTATAAGCGGATGATCCTTCAGCCTGCCATAAATTCTCGCCCTCCAGTTACGGCATAGATTGAATCCTCTGTTCCCTAGTCCAGTTCCTATACGACTTAGTCACTTAATTCCTCTCGCCTCGTCCAACTGTCCGAATACTATCGACGGAATAGCTTCGTTCAATGCAATTTACGTCCATTTTCTGTTTGGAAAATGGACAGTACGAGAAAAGCCATTTCTCGCTGGAATCGACGTCACAGAGGCTATCGAACCTTTTTTTTTTTTTTTTACTTTGATTTATCATGAAAGACGTGGTCAGTACCAGAGCATTGAGGCTCTGTCTCAGCCGGGTGGACCTAAAGGTCGACTTCCTGTACTCAGAGATGAATGGGCTTCTTTCCTCTCAGAAACATTAGATGAAAGAAAGAAATGAATTATCATAATCCCCCCCGTGTTCTTAATCATAGAAAATTACAGCTACTTTCAAGCTGAAGAATAAATCAGCATTATTTTGGGCCTTGTTGATAGATTCAAGTACTTAGGAACGATTATAACAACTGATGGGAAATGTCACAACGAAATATGCAGCAGACGTGCTCAGGCCAAGTCAGCATTCCAGACAGTGAGAAACATCTTGTGCAACAGATCCGTATCAATGGAAACAAGATTCCGAGTACTTAAATGTTACATCGAGCCAATTTTGTTTTATGGATGTGAAGCATGGTCCATGAATAAGAGAGTACAGCGAGAAATGGAGGCCATGGAGATGTGGTTTATAAGAAGGATGTTGAAGGCACATTGGACAGCCAAGAGAACCAACGAAGAAGTCTTAAGAGAGGCTAGAGTTAAAAAGCAAATTATAGCAAAGATCAGAGGCAGACAAGCGAGATTTGTAGGACATTTTCTGAGAAGAGGAAAATTGGAACACATTGTGGCAAGTGAAAGAACTGAGAGAGAAGAGACAGAGGAAGACAGAGAGAGAGAGAGAGAGAAGTTACTTTATGGGCTGTCAGAGTGGCTAGGAATAAAGTCAGCGGGGGAATCTCATAATCAAGTCTAAAGACAGGGAATTGTGGAGAGAAATGACCGCCCCTACGCCAATGGGCACTTGAATTTAGGGCCTTAGATAGAGGAGACCAGCAAAATGTGGTAGAGTTTGCCAAGAGACATTCAGTATGTTTGGAGACAAATACTAAGGACGTAAATATATTCATAATACTACAAAAACTTAATATTGAAGAAGGCTGGCTAGTAAAGAGAATTAAAGAGAGAAAACATACATATTTTTGGACACATTAAACGTCATGAGAGTTTAGAGAAGACAGTCTTGGAAGGGTACATAATAGGAAAAAGAAAGATAGGAAGACCACTGCGAAGACGGCTGCAAGACATCGTTGATAATCTACAGATGGATGCATCAGCAGCAGCAGGCCATCTTGCTTACAACCGAGAGGCCTACAGGAGAGCTGTTAGGGAGGCGAAGTTCCGCAAAGGGACATGCAAATGGCTGACTGACTAAGGACAATCGAAGACTAGAAAGATAATATGAAAGAAAGGATCCAAGTCATTACTTGCAATTTACATTTTGAAATATTGCTATTTTATTATTTCATTAACACTTAAACTTCTTAAATGTGGTTAGGAAAAAAAACAACTTATAATCGAATATAAATATCTGCGGGTTATTCTGTATCTAATGGCGGTAACTACGGGTAACTAAATACAGACTTACCTTGGACAAACAAATGTTGACTGTATCATAGGTAACTAAACTAGACTGTACCATGGATACTAAATACAGAATGTGCCATAGGTAACTAAATACAGACAATATCTTGAAGAAGAAGAAGAAGAAGAAACGTCGATGATTTTGCAGTCATATTCAACCAGCCACAGCCTAGTAAGAACCTTCTCTAATCAGTTGCGCTCATGGGTGGTGGAGCTTCCAGAGAAACCCGAACGTTAGATCCGCTTCACGGAGGTCGAAAGACCACTGTTTGCTAACTCCCTGTTTAATTCTTGCATGTCTTCAAGAGTATTATCCACGATGTGAAGTGGCGGAGAATAGATGAGCAGCTGGAGGAAGATATCTAGCAAAACCCAGAAGTGAGATCTTCTGAGAGAGGGAAAAAAAAGTTAAAGGTTAAAGGTAAAAGGTAACCCGGTCGTGCCTGGGAGATACATACGGGGTTTTCCTTGACCTGTCAGTGCACTAGAGGGAGATGTGTTCATGGCCGCCTTTCCTTCCCAAGCACCAGAAGAAGTTCAGTACCCATTTCTACAGCTGGGGTGACTGGGGCGCCTCCTGGCCGGATTCGAACCCCCCGACCTTCGTCTTGAGAAGCTGTGCGCTAACCACTTCGCCGCCTATACCCCAATCTCTTCTGAAACCGAATGTAAATGGAGGAACAAAGAAAAGGAACAGGGAAAAAAACAGTAGAGCAAAGAAAGGGAACGGAGAGGGAAAAAAAAACATAGAAAATTATGTAAATAGCCAGAAAATTATAAACGTAAATGTGTAAAACACACACTTACTATGTCTTGTGTCCTAATTCTGTAATAAAGAAGGTCCTATAGAGGTGTTCTTGCCCCTTGAGAACATGGAACCATATGAAGGTGGCGTGGGAACCAAAGTATAGGGGGGGGGGGGTATGAGGGCCAAATTATAGGGTATAAAGAAGAAGAAGAAGGAGGAGGAGGAGGGGGAGGAGGAGGAGGAGGGGGAGGAGGAGGAGGAGGTTTCTGAGTAAAATTGATGTGTTGCTAGGCAAGATCTAACCACACTGCCAGTGCTGTTTCTGAGTGAAAGAGTTTAAGACCCTCTTCTACAATAACCCAGTCGTGTGATCGATAATTCAACTTTCTAATCAGTGGAAGCTATTAACCCCTTGTGGTCGAGAAAATCAAGAAGATTATATCAGTAAAATTAACTAATAACTATTATAAACTGAAACATAAGGACGGCCGGTATCAGTGGTTCCGAAAGTAATTTGCTCGCAACCGAAACTATCACGTGCCGTTGGTAGACCAATCAGAGCTGCTCAGGGGACATCACACTAAACACCTTTCTGTACGAATTGCTTGTAGGTGTTCGTGGTTTGGCATACCGTGTTCTTGGCGAACTCCCTGGTCGAATGAGGGAAGCGGGGGAGGGAGAAGGAGAAACAAAACGGCCGTGTAAACAGTGTCAAATGATTACTGTTTTTTATGCGTCTGCACAGGCCCGAAAGAGTTTTATCCTTATTAACAAGGAGAGATGACACGATCTGTGGAAATCAGAGATAAAGCGTCTCAAATTACTTCCCCCTGTCTGCGAGTGCTATTACTTCCCCTTGTTTCTGTTCCTTTTTTTTTACAACAGCCAACAAAAAAATTTGTATACGAAATTTCGGGTAGAGAAAGAAAACTTCTGGAAATATTTTAGTTCGTGAGATTTACTCCGTATTTTAATGTTTGTGGCATAGCGTTTGTAGCGGCACTACCTGTTCTAAGCGCCTTCTGTTCTTTCACGATCTTGGCAGAGCACTTGTCGTAGATAAGTTTCCATATTATGCTATAAAATAGGCACCTCCAGAAGACGGCAATATGTAAAGAAAAGCATAATAATACAGTAATGAAAACCACACTTGGGGCAAGAAGAAAACTCAAGGAAAAAAGAAGGAACAGGAGAACAACAGCGATTTATACAAGTGGGCCAAGAACAGCAACAACAGCAAACAAATGGACGGGAATTCAGCTTGGCAGGGGCGCTCTGTAGAAACAAAGGAAGAAGGCCAAGTTGGAGGCCCATTACAATCAGTTTTTTCCTAGAGTGACGGCACACAGTTATTATTATTACCATCATTACTGCTACAACTACTATTATTAGTACTACTACTGCTTCTACTTCTACTATTACTACTTCTTCTAATACTACTACTACTACTTCTATTATAACTACTACTACTATTACTACTTCTACTGCTACTACTCCTACTACTATTATTACTACTTCTTCTTCTACTACTACTGTTACTACTACTGTTTCCACAATATTATTACTACTACTACTATTACAACTTCTACTAGTACTACTAATACTACTACTACTATTACTACTTCTATTACTACTATTACTACTACTACTACTGCTACTTCTACAACTACTACTATTATTACTATTACAACTTCTACTAGTACTACTATTACTACTACTACTAATATTACTACTACTACTACAGCTAATATTACTACTACTACTACTACTACTACTATTACTATTACAACTTCTACTAGTACTACTATTACTACTACTACTAATATTACTACTACTACTACTGCTAATATTACTACTACTACTACTAGTACTACTACTATTACTACTACTACTATTACTACTATTACAACTTCTACTAGTACTACTATTACTACTACTACTACTACTACTAATATTACTACTACTCTCTCTCTCTCTCTGAACCTTAAGTGCCCAGGGCACATGGGGCTTCCGCAAGGGTTTTCCACAAATGCCTGTCTTTCGCCTTTTTTTCTGCTCTTGCCCAGGATTACTACTACTACTACTGCTAATATTACTACTACTACTGCTACTATTACTACTACTACTATTACTACTATTACTATTACAACTTCTACTAGTACTACTATTACTACTACTAGTAATATTAATACTACTACTACTGCTAATATTACTAATACTACTACTACTACTATTACTACTACTACTATTACTACTATTACTATTACAACTTCTACTAGTACTACTATTACTACTACTAGTAATATTAATACTACTACTACTGCTAATATTACTAATACTACTACTACTATTACTACTACTACTACTACTATTATTACTACTACTACTATTGCTACTAATACTACTACAGTTACTATTATTGTTATCGTTGCTATTATTGTTGTTGTTATTGTCGTTGTTGTTATCGTTGTTGTTGTTTAACTGTAAACATGTTTTGCCCGTATGTATTAATATGTTAGTGACTAATTGCCTGATCTGTAAACTTCAGTGTGTGTCCCGTTTCTTCGTAGTGTGTAGGTTATTTTTATTTGTGCTATTTCTTTTTACGTCCGCTCTCCATAAAATACTGTCCGCCTATGAAGGGAGGTCTAATTTTTAAAACAGCTCATGTGAAGGCAGGATTCGATAGTAGCCATACTCGAGGTTTTAGATGTTTGAAACTATCCAGGCTGTAATGACGTGAAAGCTGCATCTGAAGTAAGATAAACAATCATTCAAGAAATGAATTATCTGGTACTGATTTCTTCATCAATCCTTCGGGTAATAAAATATCTGGTACTAATTTCTTGATTAATCACTCAAGAAATAAAATATCTGCTACTGATTTCTCGATCAGTCATTCAAGTAATGAAATATCTAGTACTGATTTCTTGATCAGTCATTCAAGTAATGAAATATCTAGTACTGATTTCTCGATCAGTCATTCAAGTAATGAAATTATCTAGTACTGATTTCTTGATCAGTCATTCAAGTAATGAAATATTTAGTACTGATTTGGTTTTTATCAATACAGTATCCTCCTTCTTCTCTTCTTTCGCCTTCTTCTTCTTTCTTTCTTTCTTTCTTCTTCTTCTTCTTTATCTCTCTTTCTTTCTTCTTCTTCTTCTTATTATTATTATTTCTTCTTGGAACTACTAGATAGTATTATTTATAGCCGATGCTATGACATTATTCGGGCTATCCCTGCCCCATTAGCCAGGCTAATTGGGGGCACCGATGGAGAGGTGGGATAGGGTCTTTGTTAGCTCTGATTCGCCAACCATGACGCTAGCATGTCAGCTTTGGGTCGCTGGCTGACAAATCAAACAACGTCTTGACCTCCGATCAATCAATTAATAAAAGATTCAGCACTGATATCGTGACCACTCAGTCAAGTAATGGCATATCTATTACTGATATCTTCACATGAAAAGATATCTAGAGACAATAGTGCCGCGAGTAATCAGAATCTATTAATATATTTATGCTAGTCATGGTTATTTAGTTAGTCAGTCAGTCAGTTAGTTAGTTAGTTAGTTAGTTAGTTAGTTAGTTAGTTAGTTAGTTAGTTAGTTAGTTAGTTAGTTAGTTACTTAGTTAGTTAGTTGGTTGGTTGGTTAGTTAGTTAGTTAGTTAGTTGGTTGGTTGGTTGGTTGGTTGGTTGATTGGTTGGTTGGTTGGTTGGTTGGTTGGTTGGTTGGTTGGTTGGTTGGTTGGTTGGTTGGTTAGTTAGTTAGTTGTGTTGGCTGGTTGGTTGATTAATTTGTTGATTGGTTGATTAATTGGCTGACTGGTTGACTGACTGGTTGACTGACTGGTTGTTTGGCTGATTAATTGATTGATTGGTTGGTTGGCTGGTTGGTTGGTTATCTGCTTGGCAATTCGCATCATCTTCCACGGAATCAGCATGCATCCATATTATACTAGTTACATTCTGGAGAAAAAAACGCAAGCATGTTTATTTGTCGTTTATGTTTAAATCTTTCGACTTATTCAACACTAAAGGTATAGTGAATTAACTTTCAGTCTTCGCTTTTAGGTTTGGGCTGTCTGTTCTTTTTCCTGAAACATATGACATGTCCTGTTTTCAGTTAGGACGACTGCACGCAACTGGAAGGTAGTTTAGAACTCAGACCCTTTTCACTGGGGACACAATCTTTCTATCGTTTGTTTATTTCCTGCACTAGGTTTCTTCTTCTTCTTCGTCTTCTTCGTTCGCTTCTACCACCAAGACCGTCCCCGTGATCCTCTTGAATTTACTCCTGTGGTCCTCGATAGGTCCCGTGGTCCTGTGGTCTCTGAAAGGACCACACGAGATCCACGAGAGGACCACAAGAGGTTCAGAGTATCGCAGGGCTTGAGCCTGTATTCTTGGTGGGTCTCAGAAGCCGGAATGCGTGACACCGTGGTTTTCGTTGCCCCAGTTTAATCTAGAGCTGGACTTTCTCACCGGAAAACCTCGACGTGTTTTGAATATCAGTATATCCCCGCCGGGTGAGAGGTGGTTCCTTATCCAGCCTAGAGTTGGACTTTCTCGCTGGAAAACCTAAGCGTGATTAGGATACGCATACATCCTCGCTGGATGAGAGGTGGCTGCCTATCTAGACTGCACTGGTCCAGTGTCTCCGACTTCTGCATTTTGTGGTTGTGGCCGCTCCCCTTCCTAGTTGTGACCAGGACGGAGCTTTTGTCCAAAAGGACGAATCCTTGCCACTAGTAAGTTTCACCCCTGGGTTGAGCCAGTTTAGGCGTATTATCCCAGTATGGGCGTGTTTAGGACGTGACCAGCCTCTAGAGCAGAGGTACCGTGACATGAGTAGCCATCAATTTCTCCTCTGGTTTAA
Source organism: Achatina immaculata (assembly GCA_009760885.1). Lineage (NCBI taxonomy): Eukaryota > Metazoa > Mollusca > Gastropoda > Stylommatophora > Achatinidae > Lissachatina > Lissachatina immaculata. The sequence continues at coordinate 25,015,356 of CM019705.1, read as the reverse complement.
GCCGGTTTTGGCATATTTCACCAGTATGGGTGTATATCGGACGTGGCCGGCCTCTAGAGCAGAGGTGCCGCGAGATCACTGGACATACCGACTAAGCTTCATTTTATCCTTTCCATCACCTTTTCACATCGGCGACGCACGGCAACCCTAATTTCTTTTTCGCATTTTCTTCATTGACTGGGAGGAGTTTCACTCCACACGCGGCATCCGAAGAATCTCGCCAGCAGTGTCTTAGCCTCTGGGTTAAGCCGGTTCAGGAAATTCGCTCGATGTGAATGCACATAGGACGTCGCCGACCTCAAGATCAGATGTGCCGTGATTTGAGCAGTCCTGACCTCGAGACTACTGATTACTTCACTTAATCCTTTCTTTCACCTTTTCCACGGTGGCGCCGTGCGGCAACCCCATTCGCACCTTTCTTCACTAGCTGGGAGGAGCCCCACTCCACGCATGACAGCTGAAGAATCTCGCCAGCAGCGGGTTTTAAATTAGAGTTTTCCTTCTCTCAGATGAGCTACCAAACAAGACTCTCATCTACCCGAAGCGTCTGGTTTTCAGGCACCAGATATTCGCCTTAACCCCTTTTCCTGTCAGTTTAAACAGTTCTGCCACGAGAAAGCCAGGAGCTGGACTTGATTGTCAGAGGCTGTTTGAGACGCACGCCTTGGAGACATTTCATTGGAGTGGAGAGCGTATCCCCCACTCCACTTAACAGTCCTTAGAACCTGCACTAGGTTTAATTTGTGCTGTTGTTTTACGAGCGAGGAAAACCTGAAAATAGATGGACCTTGCGCCGAAGCGCCGGATAATGTTGCAGATGTAGTTTCTCTTTTGCTTTCTTTCAGTTCACAAAGTTTGCCATTTTCGTTTTGTTATAGCAGATTAATCACGCTTTCTTTTTTTTTTCTTAAATTACATTTTATTGTCGTTTGAGGAATGACGCCGATAGCTACGGAGTTCGTGGTGATAGCGACACTAGTCTGCAGTTTTCTGGTCAACTGCTGACTAGGCAGTTATTATTGTTTTGACTGTGTGCAGTGATGCCAATTCACAACTCATATCTTTTGCTTGGTATTTTATATCGTCAGTATAGTTCTTATACTTGTACTATCTCCTTGTAGCTGCGAGCTGGTGTTCTCTGCCGCCGATGCTGTGGAGGTGTTGAGGCACAGCACCGTATCATCTTGAGAGCGGGTTATGGCGGCTATTTTTTCAGTCCCGGAGTACAGCTAAAAAGCAAGAGGGGGGTGGGGGTGCATTGCTTCTTTACCAGACTCCACCAGAAAGAGAATTATGGCGTTCCTTTCCCTTTTAGCCAGGCTAGGCCTGTTACTAGGGATATCAATGGAGAGGTGGGATAGGGACTTGGTCAGCTATGGTTCGCTAACCCTGACGCTAACATATCAGCTATGGTTCGCTAACCCTGACGCTAACATATCAGCTATGGTTCGCTAACCCTGACGCTAACATATCAGCTATGGTTCGCTAACCCTGACGCTAACATATCAGCTATGGTTCGCTAACCCTGACGCTAACATATCAGCTATGGTTCGCTAACCCTGACGCTAACATATCAGCTATGGGTCGCTAACCTTGATGCTAGCATATCAGCTATGGGTCGCTAACCTTGACGCTAACATATCAGCTATGGTTCGCTAACCCTGACGCTAACATATCAGCTATGGTTCGCTAACCCTGACGCTAACATATCAGCTATGGGTCGCTAACCTTGATGCTAGCATATCAGCTATGGGTCGCTAACCCTGACGCTAGCATATCAGCTATGGTTCGCTAACCCTGACGCTAACATATCAGCTATGGGTCGCTAACCTTGATGCTAGCATATCAGCTATGGGTCACTAACCCTGACGCTAGCATATCAGCTATGGGTCGCTAACCCTGACGCTAGCATATCCGCTATGGGTCGCTGATTGCCTCATCGGAAACCATCTTCACCCCACCCCCACCCTCCCAAAACATGACTACAAAAGCTTTAGAGGACTGAGAACGGCTGACAAAGATGTTCTTCAAGAACATGACAAATTCACATATCATAAAAATGGTGCACCTTTCTTTCATGTTGCAAACTCTGCTGGAACCAGTTACTCGTATGCTTTATCTTCTTGCGCTACTGCTTAGCGTTTTCTAGAATTCTGTGTGTCTCCCTTCTCCACGCACATACAATCTCCGTCCTCGGAAGCCGCTTTTTCCTAACATCAGCGTGTCAGGTATGCATTTCTATAGGTTAAGTCGACGGAAGGCCGCATGTGGCGAGACGTGAACCCAGAATCTTCATTGTGATCAACAAATTTCACTGTCGCCTTGACTACCGTAGTTCCCCCAGCAGCAATGACTGTTTCGCCTTTCCAGACTGGAGATAGTATTCAGACTTCCTGCGAAATACTGATCACGGTATTAACATTTCCCCTTGGAAGACGCAACTTTTCATAAATACTGAAATCGCAGACAACTTTTACCTTGGAAGGCGCAACTTTTCATAAATACTGACATCGGACATAAATCTTCCCTTGGAAGACACAACTTTTCATAAATACTTTTCATAAATACTGATATCGGAGATAACTCTTCCCTTTCAGGGTGCAACTTTTCATAAATACTTTTCATAAATACTGATAAACTCTTCCCTTTGAAGATGCAGCTTTTCGTAAATACTGAAATCGGAGATAACTTTCCCCCTTGAAAGACGCAGAGAAATAAAACTTTTCCGTAAAATCCTGTAAATCTTCACTTTCCCTTCCCCTCCCCTCCCCTCCCCTACCCCCAACCCTAATTTGGGTCGGGACCGGAGATTAGAAACCTACGGTCTAAGACCCTAAATCTTACAATCGTTTTATTTTTACTTTTTATAACAGTGTAAGACACTTTACCTAAAAGTCTCCTTCCTAAACGGTTACTCTACATCGCAGCTGCTGTGTTAGATTCTTGGGTGCCTAATTTCAATCACCTCCCCTCCCTCACCCCCCAGGATTCCAAAAACATTAACTGGAACACAAACAAAACACGATACTCGCCATCTTCAGCCCCAACCCCCCCCCCCTTTTTTTTTTTTGATGTGTCCCTTTAATGAAATAAAGTTGATTAATTTAAAAACATGGAAACTTCAAAATAAGAAAAAGAAACGGATTAAAATTTCTTTTTAGGAAATTTATAATTACAAAAAAAAACAAAAAACAAAAGAAAACCCAAGAAAACAACAACAAAAAAAGTTCAAAATTATATAGAGCTATGAAGCCGAGAAATAAATAGAAACATAATATAAAAATGAACATATAAAAAAAAACACATAAAAATGAATCTTTTTTTTTTTTTAGAGAACAAGGGAAGTGGCAAGATTACGCGTAGCTAAACGACCAGAGGGGAAAGAAAATTCGATTCGGGGAAGCATTGGAATGCAGCAAAAACTTCAGAACGTGTGAAAGAGCTTTTAAAATCAGTAATGCTTTACAAGCGAAAAACAATATTATTCAATTACCTCCCCTTTTTTTTCAATGAAAGCTTGTCTTTCTCTAAGTCATGTTCCTTTCTATATTCTCGCACGTGCCAGCACTACTTTCCACGATCGCTCCCGTCTTCCCCTTAAACCACTGAAACCAGTGGTTCTGTTACCCCCCCTCCTGCGAGTGCTGGTAAATTATGTACTAATTTTTTTTTTTTTTTGCTCTCTTTCTAAGACAGTGAGAGATATTCCTCACACCATTCCTTGTTTGTTCTCTCCCTTGATTCTATTATTACATTTCTAGTGCGAGTGTCTGGAACAACGAAACGGTGGTTATTTCATAGTGTGGTGGCACAGACAAAATGCATCAAAAGGAACGGAGTGGTTTCGAGTGGTTTGGACATTGTCACACGCAAAAAAAAAAAAAAATCTCCCACCTTTTTTTGGTCAGTTGTTTTAGCTTAGTCATTTGTTTTCTGAGTTCTGTCGCATTTCTAATTCTTCCTGAGCGTCGAAGTCTGTATGACTGTCAGGCCTACGTATCCACCAGTTGTTTGTATGTCTACCTGTCTACCTGCATGCCTACCTACTTACCTACCTGTCTTTTTCTTTGCTTACATATATACCTACTTAGCTACTCATTTACAAGTCCGCCTACAAGCTTACTACCTATCCACACACCTACTTACCTGTTTGCTTACCTACCTAGCTATGTACCTACTTAAAACCTACCCACTTACTTACCTACCTACTTGCCTACCTACCTACCCACCTAGCTATGTACCTACTTAAAACCTACCTACCTACCTACTTACCTACCTACTTAATCGGCTAGCTATATACCTATTTAAAAGCTACCCACCTACCTACCTACCCACCTAGTTATGTACCTACTTAAAACCTACCCACCTACCTATCTATTTGCTTACCTCCCTATCTACCAACCTAGTTATGTACCTACTTAAAACCTACCCACTTACCTACCTACCTACCTACTTGCCTACCTACATACCCTCCTAGCTATGTACCTCTTAAAACCTACCTAGTTACTTCTTATCTATCTACCTACCTACCCAGCTAGCTATGTACCTACTTAAAATCTACTACCTACCTATCTACTTGCTTACCTACTTACCTACCTACCCACCTAGCTATCTACCTACTTAAAACTTACCCACCCACCTACCTACCTACTTGCTTACCTACCTACCTACCTACCTACTTGCTTACCTACTTACCTACCTACCCACCTAGCTATCTACCTACTTAAAACCTACCCACCCACCTACCTACCTACTTGCTTACCTACCTACCTACCTATCTACTTGCTTACCTACCTACCTATCTACCCACCTAGCTATCTACCTACTTAAAATCTACCCACCTACATATCTACTTATGTTCCCTCTATCTGGGCACTCGCTCATTTTTTTCTTTACGTCGTTCATAAATATTTCACATCCGTCATTTCTTTTCTTTTCATGTCCATTACTTCTCCGATTATTGCTCATATTATCTGTATTATTGATCATGCAGAAAACAAATAAAAAAGAATTAGGGTGTGGGGGCACACTCCGAACCATACCTTAGAGGGAACATTTTTGCCTACCTACCTGTTTCCTTACCTGCCTACCTGTTTCTTTATCTACTTACCTGTCTCCTTACCTACGCACCTGCTTTTTTTTACCAATCTACCTGTTCCATTGCCTACCTACGTACCTACCTGTCTCCTTACCTACCTACCTGTTTCCTTACCTACCTACTGTTTCCTTATCTACTTACCTATCTCCTTACCTACGCACCTGCTTTTTTTACCAATCTACCTATTCCACTGCCTACCTACCTACCTGTTTCCTTACCTACCTACCTGTTTCCTTACCTACCTACCTGTTTCCTTATCTACCTTTCTACTTATCTATTTAAGAACATTACGGTAGTTTAAAAAAAATAAAAGAGAACCTACGATGATTAATGAATAAGGCTAATGATTACGAGTTCTTTGCTATTTAACATTGCATTGTAGCAAACCGTGCTCATTCTCCAGAGAGGATTATAAAGCAACCTTGTCGTTAAGTTCCACTACCATCAGAAGGACTTCGACTGTTCCTGGTACGTATGTACAAGCCCTCGCAGGGGCTGAGATTTTTGTTTACCTGGTCCCCTTGACGGCATTAAGCAAGTTTCCCGTTGCTGGAACACAGTCGGGATCAGAAGGAGGTTTACGGTGCAAAAGGTGAATATAAAACAGTCTGTCTTGGCCATGGAGGTATACAATCTCTCCTCAGTGACACAGAACATACAATCTCTCCTCAATGACATAAAGCATAGAATCTCTCCTCAATGACATAGAACATACAATCTCTCCTCAATGAAGCAAAACATACAATCTCTCATCAGTGACACAAACATACGATCTCTCTTTAGTGGCACAAAACATACAATCTCTCCTCAGTGACACAAAACATACAGTTTCTTTTCATTGACACAAAACATACAACCTCTCCTCAGTGACACAAAACATACAGTTTCTCCTCAGATATACTACATATTACATATACAAACACATTTAGACTATTTCTCAACAATCTGGGATGGTTGCTCAGTGCCAAATACAACTTTACTTTAAAAGCGAGCAGTAAAGCTTATTAGTGACAAAGATCAAGCACAAACAACTAACCAGCACAAACGTATCAAAATATTACCTCTTAAGAACAGGTTCCTCTTCAGCAAAGCCAAGTTAGTACATCAAATTCTTTCACGGAATGCCCCGCCTTATCTATGGAACCTGTTTAAATTTAGCCCAAAGTGCAGCCAACGCTTGAACAACATAAGTCTTCCAAAACCTAGACTTGATCTTTACAAGAAAAGCTTTAGTTATTCTGCTGTTCATCTTTGGAATACTCTCCCATCCTGTATAAAAAATATAAATTATACTCCTTCCTACAACTACAAACTTTTCCAATATCTATTTGATGTCGACTACATACCTCCATGAATCGTAAAACTTTAAAAAATCTGGAACAGAGTGAAAGTTGTATGATAAATGGCAGAATGTCAGACGGGCCTGCGTGCCCAATTCTTAACCCTTTTGAAATAAAGATCAGCCAATCAATCAATCAATCAATCAGTGACACAAAACTAGAATATAAACAGGTTTTCTTGGACATGGCTACATACAAATCCTGTCCTGTAGTCACTTACTAAACACATTTAACTGTTTAGCTCATAAACACAATCTTATGATCCAGTCTCCAAGAAATATATGATTTTTTGAGTCCCATAGGAAACTAAATCTTGGCGAACTAACATGCGGGCCCTGTGTAACGTTTAACGGCTGATGTAAGATAGGAAACTAACACAAAGTTTTCAAATTAATTTCTGATTTAGGTAAAATGAACCCTTTACTCACCAGTGTGTATGAATAACAGCTAATGCTACAGCTGCATAGTTTTACTTCCCCTGTACAATCCTGTACAGTACGTAATATTCTATGTTCCTACAATAATGTTTCTTTGTTGAATTAAGAATAATATTGTTTCTTTTTCATCTTGTACGTCAGGGGTTTAAAAACACACACACGAAACACAAAAAAAAACTGCCCAATATGCCTTAATGGTGTGGAAATGGGAATTTTACCTTTACCTTATCAGCAGCAGGGCATCTTGCTCACAACCGAGAGGTCTACAGGAGTGCTGTTTGGGAGGCAAAGTTCCGCAAGGGACATGCAAATGAATGAATGAATGAATGAATGAACCTTTACCTTATATCTCTCTGTTGAGGAGTTTTAACAGTCAGAATAGAATAGAATAGAATAGAATAGAATAGAATAGTGGTGTGTTTACCCAGATACTAAGATGAAATTCGCTTTTGGAGGTGAGATGGATAAGCATTTAAGAATGTAACGAACTCTTGTGCTGGGGTCAGTCTATGACTTTTTCTAGATCCAACGTGAGCATACACAATACTCTGTTAGCGTGTTAATAGATACATGCTATAAAAAATGGTGACCTTCTTCTTCTTCTTCTTCTTCTGCGTTCGAGGTCGTTGTTCACATCAGATCCTGATCCCTGCCGACAAGGCAAAGCCTGCAGTCCTCTCCAGATCCTGATAGGAGCCCTAAAGCGTTTGCCCCAAAGCTTGTGCCCTCTGGCCATGTCTCACGCCTCAGGTCTGCATTGGTTTGGACACTCTTAAAACTGAGGATGACATCTCGTGTGGCTTTTTTTAATAGAGAGAGAAAGCCACCCCCCCCCCCACGCTCCAGCGAGTTACTGTGAAATCATGTTGCCTGAACCCACAGTCCCACTGTCCCACTGTCATTTATGTTGGGCTGATTAAATAGTGTTTATGATTGTTTTCTGCCATGCTTATTATGGATGAGTTCTTTCTGATATGCTGGAGTGGAGAGTAAGTTCATGAGAACGTGGGACTGGGTATAGATGGGCCCTCATGAGTACCCCCCCCCACACACACACACACTGCATGATTGCCAGCCGTAGTCCACGAGATGAGATCAGACAGATGAGCAAACAACAGCCTGTCTCATGGTTGATCAGAAAAAGAAGATGGACATATGTCGGTCATGTGATGAGAAGAAATCCCCAAACAAGCTATCAAACGGAACATAACAGGTCGAAGAAAAAGAGGTTGACCACGTGAAACTCTAAAGAGGACATTGTTAAGAGAAGCCAGTTCAGTGGGCATAACATCCCTTGATGAGACTGAAAAACTCGCCGAAGACAGGACATCTTGGCGACCTACCACGCGGGCCCTATGTGGCGTTTAACGGCACGGGAAGGATGCAAGACTACAAGACATGGTTAGGTCGGTTGGATCCAACCTGCATTCATTACCAACTGCCACAAGTGGTACTTTGTTGGTACACCAAGATAGCGGTCTACACAGCCATAATAAAACCACCCGTCATGTATGGATCAGAAACGTGGAGTACAACAAAGAAAGATGAACAATAGCTGCAGGACTTTGAGAACAAGATCCTAAGAAGAATTTTTGGGCCCATAAAGATACCAACAGTGGAGAATGGAGGGCTAGAAAGAACACTGAACTGAACAGCTTTTTTAAACCACAGAGGATTATAAACGTCTTGAAACTGAACAGATCACACTGGCTGGGTCAAGTAGAAAGAATGAAAGAGAACAGACAAACGAAAATGATGTATGTACAAGAGATAAAGGAAACAAGACCGAGAGGTAGACCAAGACAGAGATGGAGAGACAATAAAGAAGAGGAGGTAAAGGAAACTAGTGGAGAAAGAAGGTTAGGAACAGAGAGGAATGGAGGCAAACTTTATCAGCAGCAGTGAGCCTTACTGGCTTAGAAAGTTGAGGAAGAGGAAAGTACTTTGTTATCCAAACCCAGTATGTGAAGCCATGGCACTATCACGCTGAACAACGAAAATTACATGCGCTCCGATCTTTTCCGCTGAGCATCTCTCTGCGAGTTTGGCGTGATACTGACCACATCACACTTTCATGTGCCGAAGGTCATGGAAAATATGGGCCTAACACCGTATTCCCCAATATGCCTTAATGGCATGGAAATGGGAATTTTACCTTAACCTTATCTCTCTGTGCACAGCTTCTAATGACTACCAGGTTCTATGTAGACTTATATATTTTCCTAGCTCCGTTGTCATAGCTCTTCATGCCTGACTTCAAAGATTGTGTGTATCGAAGTCTTGTGTTGTGCCGAGTGTCAAGAGGCAGTTAACGACGTCTGATCGATCCATTAATATAACAGTGTCCTGTCCAATACAAATAGGAGTTGTTTTTTTTTCTTTCCTTAAGCCACTGGGCAACTTTGCTTTACCTTGACCTCTCTTGAATGTGAGACAGAGTGCCTGGTCTGTGACATAGAATCATTATCAGCATCATCATCAGGTGCCGTGCCGACTGGCATTGGCTAATATGTTTCTCCAGAGTACCCGATCCTTCATGCAGGCCATCAGTTCAGGTGGTGATCTCATCTCACACCATCTCGCCAAACTATCCAATATCATCTCTCTCGGCCTCCCCCTGGTTTGTTCTCTTTCTATTTTTCCTGTTGTTACAATTATTTTCAATGCCCCCTCTTCTCATTGTATGTCCAATGAAAATACATTGACTCTCTAGTATTCTTTTGACAAGAAGTTTTTCTTTCCCCCAATCTTCTCACACGTACATCGTTAATAATCTTTGCTGTCCAAGGAATTGGCAACATTTTTCTGATAAACCACATTTCTATTGGTTCCAATATTTTTTTTTGTGAAGAACGTAGAAGAATATCGACCTTCAAACAGTCTCTCTCTCTCTTTCTCTCTCTCTCTCTCTCTCTCTCTTTCTGAGCCTTAAGTGCCCATGGCACATGGGCTTCCGCAAGGGTTTTCTACAAATGCCTGTCCTTTGCTTTTTTACGCTCTTGCCCAGGTGAGCCCTCTATTGCTCAACATCCTCTCTGTTGTTCTTCTCCATGTCTCTTTTGGTCTACCCTTCTGTTCCCCTGTGGTGTCCATTTTAGTGCTATTTTTGGTAGTGAGTTGTCAGTCATTCGTAGCACATGTCCCAACCATCGCCAGCGTCTTTCTTCAATAATTGCTGTCAGAGGCTTCATCTGCATCTCTGCCAACAAGATGTTATTTCTTATGGTGTTTGGGCCAAACTATTCTTCTAATTCTTCGTAAAACATTTAGTCTGGAAAGAATTCAGCTTGTTTCCTACGGTTTTTGGTGATTTTAAACGATATGCTACCAGTTTATTTAGGGAAAACAAGATAAGGTGTAAAATTCACTTGAACTAACGACCACGGCTGGGCTCGTAGCAGAACATTCTTTGGTTAATAATTCCGCGATTAGATCATTACCACTGGATAAAGAAAAGAAGAAGAAAACGACTCCTAACAAGGGTTTTCTGGCATGACGAAATGATACAACCAGAGAGGTACCAATTAAGCAGTGAAACGATTGGATTCGGTCTACATGACGTGCCCAACAGCAGCAGACTTTAAGAGTCCCTACTACCTGGGGCTTGTAATTGGAATAACAGGCAAATGAGTTCCCTTCAGAAATCCATCCTGCAGGGCTCGGTGTCACGTGTTCATCAAGACAGTGATTATACGCCCATTTGGTAAAGTCCGCGAACAATCTGAAGACATTGCAGAGAGACGACCACGTAGAGTTGGTCAATGTCAAGAAATGATCTTGGTGGTTTAACGTGAGTGACCCTTCACAGACCGAGACGAGATGAGATGAGATGAGATGAGATGAGATGAGATGAGATGAGGTGACAGGAAAGTGTGTTTCTAAGAGTTGGAGACATTCTCTGACGATGAAATCGGCGAAGCGGGGAGGCAAACACACACAAAAAATCAACCTCACCGAAAATTGTATGTCCAATGTAGTGTAATGTAAAGGACCAGCACTAAAAAGCGCACAGATTTAAGTATATTGGTACAGCGACAACATAAGATGATAGGTACACCGCAGAGGTAAAAAACAGAATATGCCAGGCAAAGGTAGCATTTCAGACAATGAAATATGTTTTGTGCAGTCCATCTTTGTCAATAGATACCAGGAAAAGAGTCTTGAAATGCTACATCGAGCCTGTACTACTATACGGAAGCGGATCATGGCCAGTAACAAAAACAGCAACAACAAGAGCATTAGAAACATCTGAAATGTGGTTCCTGCGAAGAATGTTAAGAACACTATGGACAGCCAAAGTAACACACGAAGAATGCCCAGGAAAAGCCAATGAGAAACGAACATTAATAAACACACTGTGGCGGGGGGGGGGGGGGTGTCCTAGGTTTACTGGCCATATAATAAGAAGAGGAGGGATAGAAAATATCGTGACAAAAGGGGAAATTGGAGGCAGGAAAGGGACAGGTAGATCAAGAGAGAAAATCTTATATGGCCCGGCATAATGACGTGGGAGAGGCATGACAGAACAGATGAATAACATGAAAGATCGAAAACTGTGGAGACGGTCGCCAGCACCTCCAGGTATAACATATCATCATAATCATCATCAGGTGCCGTGCCGACTGGCGTTGGCTATTATGCTTCTCCAGAGTACCCGATCCTTCATGCAGGCCATCAGTTCAGTTGGTGATCTCCTCTCACACCATCCCGTTAGACTGTCCAGTATCATTTCTCTTGGTCTTCCTCTTGATCTTCTTCCTTCTATTTTTCCTGTTGTTATAATATTTTCAATGCCCCCTCTTCTCATTGCATGTCCTATGAAAGTACATTGTCTCTCTCTTATCTTTCTGACAAGGTTTTTTGTCTCTCCAGCTCTTCTCATACATTCTTCATTACATAACATAACATAACTTAACATAAAATAATACACCGGCTCGTTGGTCTAGGGGTATGATTCTCGCTTAGGGTGCGAGAGGTCCCGGGTTCAAATCCCGGACGAGCCCGTGGTTTTCGGTTTTTTTTTTCTAAATATGCTGCTGTTATATTTTAATTTTTATAATTTTACTCTGTGCTATGGTAGCGCTTACAAAATATGGTAATGCTACATGAGTTCATTTTTTCCAGTATCTTTGAATCTAGGTTTTTTTTTTTCAATGACGACTTTAAAGTTAGCGCACATATTTGGTGCACATTTTTCTATCAGAATTTATTGGTACACGCGGTGACCATAGAGGGAACTTAGAATGAGAAATTCGCTTGTTGGGCCTACATCCTGTTGTATCTGCGCCGTTGTTTCAAACAAGAGTTTCGGCTGTCAGTGATCAAAATAATAAAAGAGAGAGACAACGTGGTCAAAAAAATAAGAGAGAGACAATGTGATTAAAAAAATAAGAGAGGCGGGATTAAAAAAATAAGAGAGAGAGAGAGAGAATGTGATTTAAAAAATAAGAGAGATGGGATTAAAAAAATAAGAGAGAGAGAGAGACAATGTGATTACAAAAATAAGAGAGAGAGAGACAATGTGATTTAAAAAATAAGAGAGAGAGAGACAATGTGATTTAAAAAAATAAGAGAGACGGGATTAAAAAATAAGAGAGAGAGACAATGCGATTAAAAAAATAAGAGAGACGCGATTAAAAAAATAAGAGAGAGAGACAATGTGATTAAAAAAATAAGAGAGACGGGATTAAAAAAAATTAAAGAGAGAGAGAGACAATGTGATTAAAAAAATAAGAGAGGCGGGATTTTTAAAAAATAAGAGAGAGAGAGAGACAACGTGATTTAAAAAATAAGAGAGACGGGATTAAAAAAATAAGAGAGAGACAATGTGATAAAAGTAAAAAAAGAGACAATGTGATAAAAAATAAGAGAGACACTGAGATAAAAAATAAGAGTCAGTATGATAAAAAATAAGTGAGAGAGAGAGCGACAATGTGATAAAAAATAAGAGAGATACTGAGATAAAAAATAAGAGACAGTGTGATAAAAAAATAAGAGAGAGAGAGAGACAATGTGATAAAAAATAAGAGAGAGAGAGAATGTGATAAAAATAAGAGAGTGACAATGTAATAAAAAATAAGAGAGTGACAATGTACTTTCATAGAACATGCAATGAGAAGAGAGGACATTGAAAATATTATAACAGCAGGAAAAATAGAGGGAAGAAGAGCCAAGGGAAGACTGAGAGAAATGATACTGGACAGTCTGACGAGATATTGTGAGAGGAGATCACCAACTGAGCTGATGGCCTGCATGAAGGATCGGGTACTCTGGAGAAGCATAATAGCCAACCCCAGTCGGCACGGGACATGATGATGATGATGATGATGATGATCCAGTGATTAATTATGTACTTACATGCTGTCAACAAGACTTTGTTATCACTGTTGTCCATCATGTTCAAGTGTCGACGTATTGTTCACGTGTGTAAACATTCTAACTCTAATGGGTGAAGATTCTCCTTTTAACTCTTTTGCTCCAGAGCAACATTGGCAGAACTGGCAAATCTTTCACGTCTATGAGAAACAGTGCTCAGAGCAACATTTAGGCAAAGTCTAAATAAAACGAAAAGTAGCATATTTCCTATCACATCCCACGTTTTTAAATTACAGAGTAAACTGATTATTAGTTTTTCCCGACAAAATTTATTTTACCATAGGATGGAAAATAATTCAGGAGTTATAGAGTTAAAACTAGTAGCTTCGATTTATACATTATACATAGCAGCTTTTTATTCTTTTATTGTAATTGAAAGTTATAATGCATTTCTACTATGGTTGTTATTGCAATCTATCTATCTATCTATCTATCTATCTATCTATCTATCTATCTATCTATCTATCTATCTATCTATCTATCTATCTATCTATCTATCTATCTATCTATCTATCTATCTATCTATCTATCTATCTATCTGTCTGTCTGTCTGTCTGACTTGTAGTTTTGTCTGTCTATTACGTCTGCTTGTCTGCTTGCCTGTCTGGTTGTCTGTCTGCCTGTCTGACTTTCATTCTTCTAATCTTAATTCTTCTATCTATATGTTTGTTTGTCTGTTACCTTCTAAATCTGGAGGAATCTACTCTTTCACAGAAATAAACATATACTTATATGTATAGTTTTCGCTAAGTGTTTCGACATAGTCCCCATGGTGGTGGAGTCTGCTAAAGAAGCATTGCACACCCCTTGCTTTTTAACTGTACTCGGGGACAGAAAAAGTAGCCGCCATAACCCGCTTCCACGCCGATACGATGCTGTGCCTCAACATCTCTACAGCATCGGCTGCAAAGAACATCAGCTCGCAGTTACAGGGAGTTCGTACAAGTACAAACACAAATATTTATAGTTTGTTTTTCCTTCAGTTTATTATATACACTGCCAATATACTCATAACTTCTTACCTGGTATAGGAAATATTACCAAGTTTGACTTTCTTATCATGTGCCACTTGTTCAATTCACCCGGACGTTTTTCATTTCTTTTTCCATACTTCTTCTATTTCCATTGAATTTTCCCCGTCTTTCAGACTGTTTTTCATCATAAATAATTTTGATCGTATTTTCCCGACGTGAATAAGTAACTTTATACGTCTTGGGGTGAAGGCGCTAATCAGTGACCCAAAAGTTGCATGTTAGCGTCAGCATGGGTGAACCATAGCCAACCAAGACCCTGTCCCACCTCTCCGTTGGTACCACCCAGTAACACCCCCCTCCCCTCCGCTTTTCAGCTACACTTAGGAGCTGAGGAAGTGAAGAATAGTTCCGTCATAACCGACCAATATTTGATACGTTCATTTCTGGCGCGAGAATAAAGCAGGCTGTTTGACCAAATTTACCGCTGTTTTGTCTGGAGGTTTGTTCAACCTGGGATTGCGCAGCGTTTGAACGCACGGTCTGTTTACTGGAACCACATGGGCACAATGCTCCTGAGAGTTTGGACATTGATTTTTAATTAAATCTGCATTTAAGAAAAAAAAATAGCACAAAAAAACCCCCCAAGTGGTTATTTTATAAACCCCGCATAATTAAATGAATAGCCAAGAGATGTACTGTTTCTCAATTTTACTGTTCAATGGTTTGAAAAGCGGGTATTGATTCAAGGATTATATAATTAAATTTCTCCAAATACTAATTATACCCGCATGATTCTGTATTATTATATTTGTGTTTGAAGCGATACACTTCTTCTTTTCATTTCTTGAAAAGAGAAGGCTTAAAGAAACAAACTTGAAAGCACACAACACATGATTAAAAAAGAAAAAAAAACAAGAGAGAAGTTGTAAATGATACATTCGTTGTAGCAATTTCAAGCATTCTAATTGGTAATTTTTAAGAGAAATTATCTAAGAATTGAAAACACTTTATGAAATCTAAGAGTATAAAAGCGGTAGGGTTTGATATTTTTATTATTATTATTATTTAAAAAAAAAAAAAACTTCAATTCAGGGATTTTCATTGAAGATGCTTTTCGGTATTTGTCAAAGTTGATTGTTGCTTTTCGCGCTGAGATACAAGACTTTCAATCATGGCTTTGTGAAAAGGTTTCTAGTTATTTGATTGATTGCTGCAAAACACTGTTGTCGCAGTTGTTACAATGTTGTAGCAATGTTGTAGCAATGTTGTAGCAATGTTTTTGACAAAAAAGTTAGAAAATACGATCTGCAGAAAACAGGAAACACATGAAACATACAAGTATGTGAAGAAGAAAGAAAGAAAGACAGAAAGAAAGAATGAATAGATTAATGAAAGACAGACAGAAGGAAGGAAAGAAAGAAAGAAAGACAGACAGACAGACAGACAGACAGACAGACAGGAAGAAAGAAAGAAAGAAAGAATGAATGAATGAATGGATTAATGAAAGAAAGAAAGACAGGAAGAAAGAAAGAAAGAAAGAAAGAATGAATGGATTAATGAAAGAAAGAAAGAATGAATGAATGAATGGATTAATGAAAGAAAGAAAGAAAGAAAGAATGAATGGATTAATGAAAGAAAGAAAGACAGGAAGAAAGAAAGAAAGAAAGAAAGAAAGAAAGGAAGAATGAATGGATTAATGAAAGAAAGAAAGAAAGACAGAAAGAAAGAAAGAAAGAATAAATGGATTAATGAAAGAAAGAAAGAAAGAAAGAAAGAAAGAAATATGACTGCTCAACGACTGTTGTCTTGAATTCTTGTAGCTGACTGGAGATAGTGATCTTCTCCACAGCCTCCTTCGCGGTAGATAACTCTTCACCTTCATTGGCCAATCTCCTGTCGCCAGAGGCATGTGACACATCCTGCTTACACAAAACGTTGCTCACAAACGTGATAAGGTTTTTTTTTTTTTTTTGCTTTTTCTTACCTGCTCTTTTCTAGCCGAAGACAGGCGAACTCATTCACACAGTTACTCACGTTCCCAGCCATTTAAAAATCTAGTCTAAACTGAAATAAGTTCTCCTGGACTTGGGTCAGGGTTACATTCCTGTAAGCCCATCGTAAGTTAAAAATATCGGAAGTCGAATATGATTATGATATGATAGATAAATACTCGTAAGTTAAATAAGTAACTAGTGTCACTGAATAAGCATATAGATATATAATTGCTTTGACTAACTTAATACCAGTAATAAAAAAGTAACTCAATTCAGTTCGAGTTCCATGGCGTAGGCGATCATTTCTCTCCACAATTCCCTGTCTTTAGACTTGATTATGAGATCCGCCGGTGACTTTATTCCTAGCTACACTGACAGCCCATCCAGTAACTTCTCTCTCTCTCTCTCTCTCTCTCTCTGTCTTCCTCTGTCTCTTCTTCCTTTAATTTTTCCACTTGCCACAGTGTGTTCCAATTTTCCTCTTCTCAGGAAATGTCCTATAAATCTTGTTTGTCTGCCTCTGATCTTTGCTATAATTTGCTTTTTAACTCCAGCCTCTCTTAAGATTTCTTCGTTGGTTTTCTTAGCTGTGCATGGTACCTTCAACATCCTTCTTATAAACCACATCTCCATGGCCTCCATTTCTCGCTGTACTCTCTTATTCGTAGACAATGCTTCACATCTACAAAACAAAACTGGCTCAATGTAACATTTAAGTACTCGGAATCTTGTTTCCGTTGATGCCGATCTGTTGCACAAGATGTTTCTCTTTGTCTGGAATGCTGACTTGGCCAGAGCACGTCTGCTTTTCATTTAATTATGACATTTTCCGTCAGGTGTTATAATCGTTCCTAAGCACTTGGATCAACTTGTTTCAAATTTGTGTCATCAATGGTAATGCTACGTTATGGTGATATTCTTTTCTTTGAGATGACCATCACTTCGGCCTTTTTATTCAGGCTGAGACATTTATTTTTACTTTCACGAACCACGATGTCTAGAAGAGCATGTAGCTCCCCTTCACTTTTAGCAACCAGAACTGTGTCGTCTGCATATCTTAAGTTGTTAAGGCTGTACCCGCCAAATGACATACCTGGCATGTTCTCTATATTTCTCATTATGTTTTCGCTGTACAAGGAGAAGAGTTCAGGAGATAAAACACATCTTTGTCTCATGTCTTGGAATGCTCCTATTTGGTTCTCAAACCTTACTGCTGCTGATTGCCACCAATATATTTTTTTGATAAGTAAATAAATAAAATAAATAAAGAATCTGTGGAGAGGAACAGACACAACTACAAAAATAAGATTTTTAAGGGCATGCATCTTTCCAGTCGCAACATATGCCTGTGAGACCTGGACACTTAACAAAACAGCTGAGAAGCACATACATGCCTTTGAATGTAAATGTTACACAAGAGTTCTTTAAATATCATGGGAATAGACAAAATAACAAATATATCCATACTACAAGAGCTTAATATTGAAGAAAGTTGTCTAGTAAAGAGGATTAAACAGAGAAAACTTAAATATTTTGGACACATTAAACGTCATGAAAATTTAGAGAAGACCGTTTGGGAAGGAAACATAATAGAGAAAAGAAAGAGAGGAAGACCAATTCGAAGATGGCTGCACGACATTGTTGATAATCTGCAAATGATTGCATCAGCAGCAGACCATCTTGCTTACAACCGAGATGCCTACAGGAGAGCTGTTACGGAGGCAAAGTTCCGCAAGGGACATGCAAATGACTGACTGACTGAAATAAATGAATAAAAGTTTGTCCTATCAATAAATGTATTGTACCGAATGTACTTCTCTATGGCATCACCGTAAACTGGAAATATCTTAAATCGAGCTCTCGTAAGTCGTGGAAAATCTGTATTGACGTGATAAATTCTCAGTACTTCTTTTTGAAAAAAAAAGGGAAAAGGGGGGGGGGATGAAAATGTAAGAAAAATAAATTTTGATTTTCTTTGTTCCACAAAATTATTAGGGGCTACTCTGTTCTGTTATTTTTAGGACGTAAATGAACAAAACTGTTTCATATTTTGAAAATTTATCTGTTTAAAGAAACAAACCATACAAAAGAAGAGTCATTTGCCTGTTTAAAGAAAGAAACCATATAAAAGAAAAGTCATCTAATTATTTGTAGATCACAACAGAACAGACTCATATAAAATATGTTTCAACTTTCAAAAACAACAAAATATCCCCTTCTCTGAAATTTAGTAAAAGAAAATCTTCATAAAGTCTCTCAACTTCTCGCCCATTTAATAGGTACCTTTCGACTTCCCTTTAACCGATTCCCAATAAAACGAGAGTGATTGTGTAAAAAGTTCAGTGGAGAAAGGAAGTAATTTTCTCTTATCTATCATCACGTGACTTTTTATATGTTAATTTTATGCTGTATAGAAAAGGGAAAAAAAGCCAGAGTCATAACTCCTAATCAATACATTACATTATGTCAGAACCCGTTGAAACAATTTCTGCATTTGCCAGTTTGTCAAACTGGGATTTGTGATAAGAACACTAGGCGCAGCCGAAACTGAATTTTTGTATTTTAAAAAAGATTAAAAAAAAACTACTTTGAATGGTAATTCCAGAAAACTTGTCCAAAGCGATGGTAGTGCAGTCTCCCCGGCCATCAGTGGGATCTAAACCCGCTGCCACATGCATTCACAGATACACGAAGGGATGGGTACTCGACACGCTGTGCTAGGGTTAAACTGCTTCCGAAGACAGAGGACGTCTACTTGCACGGCGAGGTACTCTGGGTTTTGCTTCACTCACAATTGTCAGTAAATGAAAGGTTTAAAAAAGAAAATCGTCAGTTGCATAGAGCTTTGGTTGAATCAAAGAGGATAAACATAATAACGATAAACACGATAGAAGAAGAAGAAGAAGATGATGATGATGCTGATGATGATGATGATGATGATGATGATGATGAATTGCAGCCTTAGATATTTTTTTAAAAATTAATATTCACTGATTTTTTTGTCCGTTTTTTTTCAGTATTTTCTGACCAAAGCATTTTAATGGCACAGTCTTGTCCACTCTTCCTATGGCTCACGGCCCTGGCCACAACAAGTAGGAATTCTAACTGGCAAATGAAAATCGATCTTCTTCAGTGCTTTGATGTGTGTGTGTATGTGTTTTCAAGTCTGAGGTTGGTGCCTCTTCAGCTAAAACTTCTAAATCTCCGCCACTGAATTACAGAGATTAGGCAGTATCTGAAGGGAGTCACCACGGGGAGATTTTGTGTTATTGTGCTTCATTGACAGTGGAAACGGAGGAAGATGGACAGACAGGGTAAAATAATATACAGTGGAAAGTAACTTGATGAGGGAGATTCATAAAACCTTTTGTTATACAGAGGGTAGCAGCCACATAACAGGTACACTAAACCTTTTGTTATACCCGGCGTGGCAACTACATAACAGGTACACTAAACCTTTTGTTATACCCGGCGTGGCAACTACATAACAGGTACACTAAACCTTTTGTTATACACGGCGTGGCAACTACATAACAGGTACACTAAACCTTTTGTTATACAGAGCGTGGCAGCTACATAACAGGTGCACTAAACCTTTTGTTATACTGGGCGTAGCACCTATATAACACGTCCACTAAACCTTTTGTGATACAGAGCGTAGCAGCTATATAACAGGTGCACTAAACCTTTTGTTATGCACAGCGTGGCAACTATTATAACAGGTGCACTAAACCTTTTGTTATGCTGAGCGTAGCAACTACATAACAGGTGCACTAAACCTTTTGTTTATACAGAGCATAACACCTACATAACCTTTTGTTATGCAGAGCGTAGCAACTACATACATTCCTTACAAGGTCTATGTGAGGAATATTGTAAGGCGGAGTATGAATATCTATCAACCCCTCCCTCCTCCAGCGTACTATTTTAATTATCCGCTGTCATATCTGAGCCTAAGAAATTGGACTCTTTTGAAAACATATGCCTAAGGAAAATACTCGACATCAAGTGGAACAAATTCAAGAACAACGCAGAGGTAATACAGATGACTGAACAACAAACAGTCTCATGGGTGATCAGGAAAAGGAGATGGACATATGTTGGTCACTTGATGAGAAGAAACAGTATATAAATTAATTTACGGGGCATGCGGGGGGGGGGGGGGGGTGGAGAGTTAACATTCATTCATTCATTTGCATGTCCCTTGCGGAACTTTGCCTCCCAAACAGCACTCCTGTAGGCCTCTCGGTTGTGAGCAAGATGGCCTGCTGCTGCGGCATTCATTTGTGATCGTCAACGATGTCTTGCAGCCATCTTCGTTTTGGTCTTCCTCTTTTTCTTTTTCCCATTATGTACCCTTCCAATACGGTCTTCTCTAAATTATCATGACGTTTAATGTGTCCAAAATATTTCAGTTTTCTCTCTTTAATCCTCTTTACTAGCCAGCCTTCTTCAATATTAAGTTCTTATAGTATAGATATATTTGTTATTTTTTGTGCCTATGATATTTGGAGAACTCTTCTGTAGCATTTACATTCAAAGGCATTTATGTGCTTCTCAGCTGTTTTGTTAAGTGTCTAGGTCTCACAGTCATATGTTGCGATGGGAAAGATGCATGCCCTTAAAAACACGGCATGAAAAATTAATTTACTGTGGGAGAAGCGAAGAGTGAAGAACAAGTCATAAAAAATGAAATTACGTGGGGAGGTGGAGGAAGAGTTAACAACACGGCATGAAAAATAATCTACGGAGGGGTGGGGAAAGAAAGAGTTAACAGCACGGCATAAAAATTAATTTACGGCGGGAGAGAAGGAAACGTTAGCAACCTGGCGTTTAAAAATTAATTTACGGCGGGAGAGAAGGAAACGTTAGCAACCTGGCGTTTAAAAATTAATTTACGGGGGGGGGGGGGGGGGAGTGGGAAGAAGATTTAACAACTTGGCATGAAAAAGTAATTTACGGGGGGGGGGGGGGGGGAAGAGTTAACAGCACAGCATGAAAAATTAATTTACGTGGGATTGGAGGAAAGAGTGAAGAACACAGCATGAAAAATTAATTTAAGGTGGGGAGGAAGAGTTAACAAAACGAGATGAAAATTAATTCACGGGTGCGGGGAGGGAAGAGTTAACAAAACGAGATGAAAATTAATTCACGAGGGCGGGGAGGAAGAGTTAACAACCTGTCATGAAAACGTTAATTTACGGTGGGGAGAGGGAAGAGTCAAGATTACGACAAGAAAAATTAATTTACGTGGGGGGGGGGGGCAGGAAGAGTTAAGAGCACGGCACGAAAAATTAATTTACGGGGGATGGAGAGTTAACAATCTGGCATGAAAAATAATTTACGTGGGGGGGGGGGGGGAGGTAAGAGTTATCACCACCGCATAAAAATTAATTTATGGGGGAAGGGAAGGAAAAGTTAACAACCTGGCGTTAAAAATTTGCTTACGGGGTGGAGGGGGGGGGGGTGAAGAGTTAACAGCATGTCATGAAAAATTAATTTACTGGGGCGGGGGGGGGGAGGGAGGGGGAAGAGTTAAGAACACGAGGCATGAAAAATTAATTTATGTGGGGGGTGGGGGGTGAAGAGTGAACAACTTGGCATGAAAAATTAATTGGCGGGGGCGGGGAAGGAAAAATTAAGAACCTCGCATGAAAATTAATCTACGAGGGGAGGGAGGTCAGAGTGAACAACACGGCATGAACAATTAATTTATGGGGCTGGAGAGTTAACAACCTGGAGTGAAAAATTAACTTACGTGGGGGGGGGGGGGGGGAGAGTGAACATCACGGCATGACAAATTAATTTATGGGGCTGGAGAGTTAACAACCTGGCGTGAAAAATTAACTTACGTGGGGGTGGGGGGGGGGAAGACTGAACAACACGGCATGAACAATTAATTCATGAGGCTGGAGAGTTAACAACCTGGCGTGAAAAATTAACTTACGTGGAGGTGGGGGGGGGGGGAGTGAACATCACGGCATGACAAATTAATTTACGTGGAAGAGGGCAGGAAGAGTTAAGAACCTCGCATGGAAAATTAACTTAAGAGGAGTGGAGAGTTAACAACCCGGCATGAAAAATTAATTTACTGGGGGGAAAGAATTAACAACCTGGTATGAAAATTTAATTTACTGGGGAAAAGAGTTAACAATCTGGTATGAAAATTTAATTTACTGGGGAAAAGAGTTAACAACCCGGCATGAAAAATTAATTTACTGTGGGGAAAGAATTAACAACCTGGTATGAAAAATTAATTTACTGGGGGAGGGAAGAATTAACAACCTGGTATGAAAAATTAATTTACTGGGGGGGGGGGGGTGAAGAGTTAACAATCTGGCATGAAACATTAACTTACTGGGGGAGAAGATTTAACAATCTGGCATAAAAAATTAATTTACTCCTGCCCCCGTTAATTGATTTCCGAGCTGTGCTAGAATAGATTTTGGTGACCTCTATTTTAGTGGAAAGAAACTGAAGGAGGTTATTCTATAGTTTTAAAATGTAGGCTGGATTAGAAATGTGCTACTTTTCATTTTATTTACATTTTGCCTAAATATCGCTCTGAGTATTTCTTCACTTAGGCGATCTACCGTCACTGCCAGTTGTTTTGGCGTTAAAGAGTTAAATGAGCATTCTTTTCTGTCTGTGTTTTTTTTTTCTGGGAGGAGAATAAGCTCATGATTCTGTACTGCTGGTGTGGACTGTTGTCATCTAGACTTCCATGAACTTTCTTCTTCATTTGAGCGTTCTCGTTTGTAGAGCAGCCATCTTTGAGACTTTGTTGGTGAAGTTATTAGAGGTAGGATAGAGGAAGGTTAATGTAGTCGGGACACTTGCACTGATTGTCACTGTGAATAAGAGTACTGGTGGGGGTAGTGATAGTAATGTTATTAGTTATGGTGCTAGTGATGGTATTAGTGGTAGTAGTTGTTGGCAGCAGTAGTGGTGTAGTAGTGGAGGTGATTGAGGAGATAATAATGGCGGTAACAGAGGACTTTGTAGCGGTGATGACAGAGGAAGTTGTGGTAGTGGTGATAGATGAGGTAATAATGATAGTGTTAGAGGAGGTAGTAATGATGATGATAGAAGTGGTAGTAATAATCATGATAGAGAAGGCAGTAATGATGATGACAGAAGTGGTAGTTGTAATCATGACAGAGGAGGTAGTAATGATGACGATAGAAAGGTAGTATTAATCATGATAGAAGGCGGTAATAATGATGATGATAGATGAGGCAGTAATAATTATAATAGAGAAGGCAGTAATGATGATGACGGAGCAAGTAGTAATGTTCACGATAGAGGATATAGTAAAAGAAGAATTACAAGAAGAAGAAGAAGCAGTTCATCGCTATGTGCCAGTATTTGCAACGTCCTGTTAGTCTTTATCATGTTCGTCTTTTGGTTACAGGCGGTTGCTGCATTTCAGTGCCATCTTTGTTCAGACCATCGGACTCCATCATTCCTTGTACAACACAGCGGAAGAAATCAGGTTCCTTGGAAATCAGGCATGTCAATCCCCAGGCGCTACTTAAGTCGAGGAGACTCAAGCAGCTCAGCTTTACTTCTTATTTGTAATGTTTCTGAAGTATATATACATTTATACCAGGCGGGGTACTGCCCATATCACGCTTTCTAATGCCGAAGGTCATGGAAAATACGGGCCTAACACCGTATTCCCCAGTATGCCTTAATGGCATGCACACTGGGATTTTACCTTTACATTATCATGGTCCAGGCAGGCACTTGAGGATTAGACTTACTGAATTTACTGGGAAAGAAGTTGTAGATTTGGGAAATATTGGAAAATACAGAAGAAAAAGATTACACTTATTACTCTTTGTACTGTCCTCTCTTGCCATGAAATGTTGATGGCAGTGGGTTTTTCAGCTTCAAGTGTCCTTCATTTTCACAAAGCACTGGTCAAGTCCTTCATTTTCACAAAGCACTGGTCAAGTCCTTCATTTTCACAAAGCACTGGTCAAGTCCTTCATTTTCACAAAGCACTGGCCACGTCCTTCATTTTCACAAAGCACTGGCCACGTCCTTCATTTTCACAAAGCACTGGTCAAGTCCTTCATTTTCACAAAGCACTGGTCAAGCTGTATCCAGTATTTTGTTTAAATGTTGCTCGTCAGTGAAAATGTCTTCACCTCACTAATTTTCCTTCGATTTTCCCCATCTAATATGGTTTTCATAAACTTCTAACTTAATGCGAAGAAAACTAAACTGATGACAACTGACAAAACAAATAAGGCAGCTGAAATATGTATCAATGAGGAAAAACTGGAAGAAGTGGAGAGTTTTGAATTATCTTGGATCATTACTAATTCATAATGGAGATATAATGAAGGAAAATAAAATGAGGACATCTATCTCTCTTCAGAAAGTTAAAAAAAACAAACTACAGAACCTGTTGAGAGGAACAGACAGAACTACAAAAATAAGATTTTTAAGGGCATGCATCTTTCCCATCGCAACATATGCCTGTGAGACCTGGACACTTAACAAAACAGCTGAGAAACACATAAATGCCTTTGAATGTAAATGCTACAGAAGATTTCTTCAAATATCATGGACACAAAAAAGACAAATATATCCATCCTACAAGAACTTAATATTGAAAAAGGTTGGCTAGTAAAGAGGATTAAAGAAAGAAAACTTATATAGTTTGGACACATTAAACGTCATGATAATTTAGAGAAGATCGCCTTGGAAGGGTACATAATGGGAAAAAGAAAAAGAGGAAGACCAAGGCGAAGATGGCTACAAGACATCGTTGATCTGTAAATGTATGCATCAGCAGCAGGCCATCTTGCTCACAACCGAGAGGCCTACATGAGTGCTGTTAGGGAGGCAAAGTTCCGCAAGGGACATCCAAATGACTGATTGATGGTTTTCATTATGGTAGCATGCCTCTTATACCACATGCAGACTCCAGCGCGTGATTGGAGGAGGCCAAAACGCTGTTAAATGTCAACTACAAGAACAAATGGGAGAAGGATCACCCAGACCATCAAAGAGACTATGCCTGCTACCAGCTACACAGAGAAGAACAAGTCACCATCCTAACTCTGCGTACCGAGTACAACAGACTAAGATACCGTCGGTACAACAAAGTCAAGATAGGATCAACTGACGAATGTGCCTGTGGCACCAGTAAGATGACAACAGACCACATAAGGCAGGAGTGTCCAATATATGAGCAACAGAGAAGGCAAACATGGACAACTACTACACCAGTTTAAAATAAACTGTACAGGGGGGATCTCTATGCCCTCAAGATGACCACCATCTACTTGCACATTCTGAAACTGTTAGAAGAAAAAAGAGGAAGTTCTAAATATTTTAACTATCTGTTTTTTTTCCAGTATTTTTGTTTTCAATTTCATTTGATTTATTACATCTTAATAATATATTGTTTTTAAAAATCATTATTTTCCTTCTTTATTTATCACATCAGTACTCATTGTTTCGTATATTCCCAACTCAATGTTTCGTATATTCCCAACTCATTGTTTCGTATATTCCAAACTCATTGTTTCGTATATTCCCAACTCATGTTTCGTATATTCCCACCTCATTGTTTCATACATTCCCAAAGCAAAGTTTGGTATCGATTTTCATTAACCAAATGCGGGAACAATAAACATTTTATTTAGGTTTCTATTTAAGTCGTTTTTAAGAACAGATGTCATTGTTCCCATTTGCTCCTCGAGTTTCTCCACTTCAACAATCATTTTATAACTTTTTATCTTGAAACGCAGACCTTTTTTTTTTGTTTTCAAACCATTGTTCACCTGAAGCTTTTATACACGCAGGATTGTAAAACACGAAGACCTGTTATCAAATTTGAAATATAATTTTCTTAATGTCATTTGAAATGGCACTTAAGAAGTGAGGTGTCATTCAAAAGTACCGGAGTTATGAGCTTGTCATAGCTTCAAGAAATGTATTGGCGATGAAGATGAAATCACCCCCCTGAAAATGGATTGTATTAAACATGACGCGATGTCGCTGGGAAAAGGACTTGAAACTAAACATAGATGCTGCAGGCACTTGCCTGGGTCTCTTAAGTTTTATTGTCTTCCAAGTTGGTACTAAACTCGGCCAGAAACTTGACCCTTTTATGTCTATAAAACTTTATCGAGCAAGTGTAGAGCGGCCGGTTGCTTGACTTGAAGAACTCTACTCTTGAAAGGAATATAGGGAATTCATGCTCTCCTGTGAAACTCGTTGTCTGTTCTTCTGTTGCGAAGAACTTTATATTTTCGTGACTGTATGGTTGCCATTCCAAGCTGAAATTAAATCCTGTGACTGTATGGTTGCATTGCAAGCTGAAATTAAATCCTGTGACTGTATGGTTGCCATTCCAAGCTGAAATTAAATCCTGTGACTGTATGGTTGCCATTCCAAGCTGAAATTAAATCCTGTGACTGTATGGTTGCATTGCAAGCTGAAATTAAATCCTGTGACTGTATGGTTGCATTGCAAGCTGAAATTAAATCGTACCTGCCAAAATGAGCCTTTGTTAATGTAAAATATCTTTAGAGAGGGAGGTGAAGACCCTGTCTGATTAGGCAATCAGCGACCCATAGCTGATATGCTAGCGTAGGGTTAGCGAACCATAGCAGACCAAGACCCTGCCCCACCTCTCCATTGGTACCTCCAGTAACAGGCATAGCCTGGCTAAAGGGGGCAGGGATCGCCTTAGTCCCCATGGTGGTAGTGTCTGCTAAAGAAGCATTGCACACACCCCCCCCTACCCACTGCTTTTTTAGCTGTACTCCGGGATTGAAAAAAAAAAAAGTAGCTGCCATAACCCGGCTCCCACGCCGCTACGATGCTGTACCTCAACACCTCCACAGCATCGGCTGCACAGAACACTAGAACGCAGTTATAGGGAGACAGCACAAGACAGGATCTTTAGAGAGAAAACCAGTCGTATATGATATATATGATATATGATGATATGATGTATATGATGTATATGATATATATGAGATATGATGTATATGATGTATATGATATATGATGTATATGATGTATGATGTATATGATGTATGATGTATATGATGTATATGATATATATGATATATGATGTATATGATGTATATGATATATATGATATATGATGTATATGATGTATATGATATATATGATGTATGATGTATATGATGTATATGCGGCGGTGAAGACGCTGCCCGATTTGGCAATCAGCGATCCACAGATGACATACTAACGGCAGGGTTGACGAACCATAGCAGACCAAGCCCCTGTCCGTGTTCTTCCTTGGAACCCCCCAGAAACTGGCCTACCTTGGGTAGCAAGGCGAGGATTCCCCATAGTCTCCATGGCGGTGGAGTCTGCTACAGAATTATTATAAATGTAGTGGGAGGTGCGCTGACTGACAAAACAAACTGGTGTGTCTGGATGTAGAGTATGATTGGTGAAAACAAAGACATTCAGCCTCGAATGTCAATAATCTGGGGTTTCCTCTATAGTCTCTTTAAGCTTCAGATGTCACTAGTTTACGTTTCTTCTATAGTCTCTTAAAAGCCAGGGATGTCATTAATTTACGTCTTCTCTGTGGTCTCTTATAAGCCAGGGATGTCATTAAACTACGTTTCCTCTATAGTCTCTCACTAGCCTCGGATGTCATTAATTTACTTTCTCTCCATACCAGTCCTCCAGTGTCATTAACCTACTTTCTGTCTACAGCCTCTTACCAGCCGTGAATAACCTACTTTCTGTCCGTAACATCTCACCAGTCTTGGATTAACCTACGACCTGTCTATACCCTCTTACCAGTTTTGGGTTAACCTTGACCTTTCTAATAGCCTCTTACCAACCTTGGATTAACCTGCGACCTGTTTATAGCCTCTTACCAGCCTTGGATTAACCTACGCCCCTCTATAGCCTGTTACTACCCTTGGATTAACCTACATTTTGGGTCTATAGTCTCTTATCGGTCTGGGATTAAAACCTACGTTCTGTCTATATTCTCTTACCAGCCCCGGACGTCATTAAGCTAAGTTGGGTGTATACTCCAAAACTGTCTTCTATATTCTAGGTCCCAGAAGATATCAAGAGAATAGCAAATATATATAAGTATTTAAACGGAGAAAAAAATATGTATGTATTTTTTAAACCACCAACTTTCTGCTAGTCCACTTGTCATGACCTTTGACCCTAAGTCACCTAAGCACCAATCGCACATTACGCGTACATTCTTGATGACACGGCACTGCACGCCTCCAATTGAAACGTCCTGGATTATGTTCAAGTATTGACTTGGAGCTCCCAACTTGAAATTTATCGAGTTGTGTAAACTCAGGGCTTTTCACACTGTGGCACGGCTGTGTTAGTTCTGTAGATGGCTCAGTTTTTGGTTATGAACATTTGTGTTAAGTTAGTCCACGAGGTGAAGGTCGTAGAAAGTAGATCCAGGAGCGGATTTCCCCCACTAAAGAAGGCGAATGGTTATTAATGCTACACCGCAGCCTATAATGGTTTTCTGGCATTTAAATCTGAAGGCTAAACTATGTCCCAGGACATGCAGATGTTTCTGAAAAAGAAAGAGTTGATCAGTCCCCGGAGTTTGATGTACTTCCAGGGCCCGGTGGGCCAGATACTGGACATCTGGCAAAAACAGGTCTCGGAATGTTTCTATGACTCAGTATTGAACGAATGAGCTGCCAGTAAAATCTGATGATGACAGATGCGGACGTGGCGTTAACTCTTTCACTACCAATTAGAAATCCAAAGATTACACAAAGAATACATAATAAAAACATTCATCATTTTTTTCTCTTCCGACAAAATATCTAAGAAAAATTATTTTATGCAGAAATTTAACTTTTGGGTCTTCAAAGCTAACAACAAACCAAATAGATGCAGTTAAAAAGGGGGGGGGGGATGGGAACAATTGCACAGTCCTTTAAACGACCCATGGCGGGAACAAAGTTAAGGGAACAACAAAAACTTAAAATCTGTATAGAATCTTTGTAACCAGTTGATGAAGAGTTAAGTTTATATTAAGCAGTAGGTCATAGCACCAGTGAACCTGATTCCTAAGAAACTAATAGATCTAATAGAGTCAGCCTGAAAATGGGACTCACATTTCAGTAATATGGCGTTTTACCATCTAGTCTTCGCCATCCTGTGATACATACATGTGTGTAGCAAACATCTGTCTCTTGACCCACTCTTCTAAAAGTAGGTACCATAGAATTCTGGGGAGGTAAACGTGGCCAGGGCGTGATACTGACCACATCACGCTTTCGTGTGCCGAAGGTCTTGGAAAAGACGGACCTACCACAGTATTCCCCAGTATGCCTTAATGGCATGGAAACGGGGATTTTACCTTACTGTTTTTACCTTTACCTATATATATGGCAAATATCTATCTCTACATATGAAGCTTCAGTAAATTTACAAGGGAAATAATGCTGTTAATTCTAGCACTCCTGAATTAATGTCCTTGTCGTGTCAGAATAAATTTTGATAAGAAATTCTGGTACAAAGAAACTAGAGGGAAGTTATTCAACTTAGAAATACAGACTTCTCTATAAAATGTGCCACTTTTCATTTTATTGAGACTTTTCCTAAATACTACTCTGAACATTGATTTACATAAGCGTGCAAGATCTACCAACTCTGGCCAGTGTTGTTTTGGGATGAAAGAGTAAAGAAAACTATCATTTACTTCAGTTTCGGAACAAATATTTTTCTTCGCAGTTAACCCTTTACTCAACATCAAATTGTTCATGTTGTATTAATGGGGACTGGGGGAGGGGTGGAATGCTAATAGGTTCAGTGTTACTGGCTGGTGCTCGATCCCTAAAGGTCATTGGGATCGTCGTTATGCGCCTTTAAAGGTCGTACACTTCCTACTTCAGCCTAGAATATTTTTTAAACCGGATTCGCCCTTCCATTGCGATCCCTATTCCCCTCGGTGAAACTACTGTCTGTTTCCACTGGTACCACTGGTAGATTTTTTTTAAAAAGGGTCTTGGCCATCTGTGCTTCGTCAGCCCTGACATGGGCAGTCATTTATGGGGTCGATTGATCCCTATCTCATTCATTGGGTACTGCATCTGCCCCCAAAACTGAGTTCATATAACGCGCCCTTAAAATGTGATCGAAGACCTCCTGTTGGACATGTTTGAAAACCGCTGGTGCAGTATACCATTATTCCGCTCATAAAACTATACGAGGCCATCGCGAGAGCTAGAAATGAAGGACCGGAAAACGAAGTGGAATAAAAAAAAACAGTCGACGAAGTTGAAGATTTTATTATGCGGTTAAGTTTTTGATTTACCAGTGTGAGATGATTGGCAAGTGATGAAGTGTCCAGAGCGCGTCTTGTGGTAAAAGTTATTGGAACATATTTTATCGGTGTGAGATTTGTATGTTTTAATCATATATCAAGCCATATACGTAACACCATATCCCTATGTGCCTCTAAGGCATGACAGGATTACCTTCACCTTTTACCAAGTTATATACGTTTTAATCATATATCAAGTCATATATGTTTTAATCATATATCAAGTCATATAAGTTTTAATCATATAAAAATCGTGTAAGTTTTAATCATATATCAAGTCATGCACGTTTTAATCATATATCAAGTCATGTAAATTTTAATAATATATCAAGTCATATAGGTCTTAATCATATATAAGGTCATATACGTTTTAATCATACATCAGGTCATTTATGTTTTAATCATGTATCAAGTCACATGTGTTTTAATAATGAATCAAGTCATGTAAGTTTTAATCATATATCAAGTCATGCACGTTTTAATCATATATAAGGTCATGTACGTTTTAAGGGCATGCATCTTTCCCATAGCAACATATGCCTGTGAGACCTGGACACTTAACAAAACAGCTGAGAAACACATAAATGCCTTTGAATGTAAATGTAAATGCTACAGAAGAGTTCTCCAAATATCGTGGACACAAAAAAGAACAAATATATCTATACTACAAGAGCTTAATATTGAAGAAGACTGGCTAGTGAAGAGGATTAAAGAGAGAAAACTGAAATATTTTGGACACATTAAACGTCATGATAATTTAGAGAAGACCGTATTGGAAGGATACATAATGGGAAAAAGAAAAAGAGGAAGACCAAGACGAAGATGGCTGCAAGACATCGTTGACGATCTGGAAATGGATACAACAGCAGCAGGCCATCTTGCTCACAACGGAGAGGCCTACAGGAGTGCTGTTTGGGAGGCAAAGTTCCGCAAGGGACATGCAAATGAATGAATGAATGACGTTTTAATCATACATCAGGTCATTTATGTTTTAATCATGTATCAAGTCACATGTGTTTTAATAATGAATCAAGTCATGAAAGTTTTAATCAAACATCAGGTCATGTAGGTTTTAATCATATATCAGGTCAGGAAAATCAATCTTCAATGCAAGTCTGAGGTGCCATTAGCCCAAAGTAAGGATGTGGTTGTATGGCAGATGCTATGCTACGGAAATGAAAAAAAAATTAACAAAGATTAGGAAGATGTGGCGCTATGTGGAGGGATGTGGTGGTACAGTGAAGGATGTAGTGGCGTGCGGAGGGATGTGGTGGTACGTGGAAGAATAAGATGATATGTGAATGGATGTGATGGCACGTGGAAGATTATGGCGATATGTAGAGGGATGCTGTGTTGTGTGAAGAGATGTCGAGGTATTTTGAAATGTTGTGGTGGTACATGGAAGAATGTGGTGATATGTGGAGGGATGTGGTGGTACATGGAAAAATGTGGTGATGTGTGAAGGTAATACAGTAAAAAATATGGTGGTTTGCGAAAGGTGTATGAATTTGCATACCTCGGCAGTTGCATATGTCAGGATGTTGGCGCCTTCAAGAATCTTGAGAACATATGACACTCCAAAGATATAAGCACAAAAATCAAGTTAAGATTATACAATTTAAATGTAATATTTTGATTCATTATGAATGCGAAAGCTGGAAAACAACTAAAGAAATAGTCAAGAAATTAGGCTCTTTTGAAAACAAATGCCTAAGGAAAATATTTGGTATAAAGTAGAACGAATTCAAGAACAACGCAAAGATGAGACAGATGAGTGAACATGGGTGGTCAGAAAACGAAGATGGCCATATGTCAGTCACGTGATGAAAAGAAAGAATCAGAGAATCCCAAAACAAGCTATCAATTGGAACACACAAGGCCGAAAAAAAAAAAAGAGGTCGACCACGGAGAACTCTAAAGAGGACGTTGTTAAGAGAGGCCGGCTTATAGTAGGAATAACATCCCTTGATGAGGTTGAAAAGCTCGCCAAAAACAAGAAATCTTGGCAAGCTACCGATGCGAGGCCTATGTGACGTTTAGTGGTACGGGAAGCATGTAAGATGTCAGATGTGAAAGGACATAATGATATGTAGTGGAACACAGTAATATGTGGAAGAATGTGGCGATACATTAATATATAGAAGTATGTAGTAGAAAAGTTATAAGACAATAATTCACCAACAGAATATAGCATCTGAAAGGTAGTTCAGCTATGTAGAAGACTGCCCGTGTATGTTTGATGTTAGCCTGGCATAAAGGAGGATGTAGAAAGATGTAGAACTGATTGGAGAGATTAAGTAGGCTGAGAAAGGATACGGTGTTGTGTGAAAGGATAGGTAAAGAGCAGAATAAATATGATGGGACTCGAAAATTAACAAGCACTTTAGACATGATAGAAGAAAAGATTAAAAAAAAAACAGTAGAGTAAGATTGTCTTGTCTTGTCTTGTCTTATATCTCCCTGTACTTGCATAAGAATTTCTTTGCAGCCGATGCTGTGGAGATGTTGCAAAGTATCGTAACAATGGCTAGTAAAATAGGACTTGAAATTAACAAGGATAAAAGAAAAATAATGAAGGTTCTCATTAATGACGAAGGACAAATCTACGTAGAAGGAACAGCTGTTGAAGAAGTAAACCATTTTGCATATCTCGGCAGCAACATAGACCGCAATGGTTACACCAGAAATGAGGTTAGAATTCGAATTGCAAAAGCACCATTGACCTTCAAGAATCTTGAGAACATATGGCATTCAAAAGTTATAAGAACAAAAAGCATGTTAAGACTATTCAATTCAAATGTAATATCCACCCCCATTTATGCATGCGAAAACTGGAAAACAACTAAAGAAATAGACAAGAAATTAGACTCTTTCGATAACAAATGCGTAAGGAAAATATTCGATATAAAGTGGAATGAATTCAAGAACAACGCAGAGATCAGACAGGTGAGCAAACAACAACCTGTCTCATGGTTGATCAGAAAAAGAAGATAGACATATGTCGGTCATGTGATGAGAAGAAACAATCAGAGAATTCCCAAACAAGCTATCAAATGGAATACAACAAGCAGAAGAAAAAGAGGTCGATCACGTGAAACTCTAAAGAGGACATTGTTAAGAGAAGCCAATTCAGTGGGCATATCATCCCTTGATGAAAGTGAAAAACTCGCCGAAGATAGGACATCTTGGCTAACTACCATGCCAGCCCTATGTGACGTTTAATGACACGGGAAGGATGCAAGATGTAAGATGAGCCAACATTGTGCGTTACCAAAAACTTCTAAATCTTACATAGACAAATACGTTACACTAGAATTATAATTATTCATGTACCCTTCAATTATCCTAATCATACCTAAGTGAGGTTGGGTCTGGTCGGGGAAGGAAAGCACAGAATGGACACAGCTTGCACGCGTCCACGTCACAAAAGTATAAACCGATTATTAACTTACACATATATGGTTCTCCATCGACATCCTATTCACGTTTGCACGACAAATGACCCTTTCCACCGACCACTGGTCATACGTGTTCAGCGTACAAAGCCCGACCTGGCGAAATTCTGTTTTCTTTATATACTTGGTCAGAGGCGGGCCTTTCCCAGAATTGCGCACTCTCCGGTACTAGCCTGTCTCTGACCCATGTTTCTACGCGCTAGGGTTACCAATCAACCCAGGTAACTATGAGCTTATCTATTCCCTACATCGTGGCTGTTTAGGTTTTACTACTAAGCTAAAGCAAGTGACGATGTGAACGCTATGTGATCATGTGACCGAACTGTTAACTGAAATTTGACATGACAGAGGTTTTAAGCAGGACTTTTGGAGGAGAACGGCTGTGATGAAGCTAGAGGATGGATGTATGGATGTATACGAGGTCTATATCTGTCTAAGTGATCGCTGAGAAAGTGATTAAACATGGGGTACACGTGTGAGATCTTGGTGCTTGGCTTGCGCTTGGATCATTTCTGAGTCGAGACCAAAGTCTAAGTGAAGCGTTCGTTTGTTTGGATGTTGCTGTATGTTGCTGGATGTTGTTGTTTGTTGCTGGATGTTGCTGTATGTTGCTGTATGTTGCTGGATGTTGCTGTATGTTGCTGGATGTTGTTGTTTGTTGCTGTATGTTACTGGATGTTGCTGTATGTTGCTGTATGTTGTTGTTTGTTGCTGTATGTTGTTGTTTGTTGCTGTATGTTGTTGGTTGTTGCTGTATGTTGCTGGATGTTGCTGTATGTTGCTGGATGTTGCTGTATGTTGCTGGATGTTGTTGTTTGTTGCTGTATGTTACTGGATGTTGCTGTATGTTGCTGTATGTTGTTGTTTGTTGCTGTATGTTGCTGGATGTTGCTATATGTTGCTGGATGTTGCTATATGTTGCTGGATGTTGCTATATGTTGCTGGATGTTGCTATATGTTGCTGGATGTTGCTATATGTTGCTGGATGTTGCTATATGTTGCTGTATGTTGTTGGTTGTTGCTGTATGTTGCTGTATGTTGCTGGATGTTGCTATATGTTGCTGGATGTTGCTATATGTTGCTGGATGTTGCTGGATGTTGCTGTATGTTGCTGTATGTTGCTGTATGTTACTGTATGTTGCTGTATGTTGCTGTATGTTGTTGGTTGTTGCTGTATGTTGTTGTTTGTTGCTGTATGTTGCTGTATGTTGCTGGATGTTGCTATATGTTGCTGAATATTGCTGGATGTTGCTGTATGTTGCTGGATGTTGCTGGATGTTGCTGTACGTTGAGTTGACACTACTTATAACATGAATCATCACTCATACACTCATCCGCCACAGTATCACACCGTAAAGGCAGACGTGTGCAGGAAACAACTTGGTCACGAAAGATCTTAAGTGAGACAGGCAGATCATCTGAATAATGATACATATTACTACACAGATAAAAGGGATGCACAAAATGGACATATATGTGGAAACTTATGCTAGGTGAGATGCAGTAGACGCTTATGGCTTACATCTTACCACTTCATTACTACTTCCTTCGAACAGTATTATTAACACTTTAATTCCAAGATTCATTTAATACTTCAATTCGAAGTTTCATTCTTCCTAGAAAAATAATATTTATAGTGTTCACCTTTTTTTTCATTTTATGTATTCTTTTTTCACTGCTATCATATCTTTCCTACTACCATTCCCTTATTTGTGCTCTATAATGAAGGCACAAGCTGAAATATTATATGTTTGTTTTGCTGTTTAGTGAAGTTTTTCCATTACAGATTTTTTTTTTTTTAGAATTACCAAACTTCTTTCCACGTGTTTATCGCAGTGATATCAAGTGTGTTTTTTTACACTATAAAAGATATATATATATATATAACACTAGCTATTTACATAATTTTCCGCCATTTAACATTACATTTACATTTTACATTTGACATTTTCTGATGCCAATCCTTCAGGAAATCCAGGGCCATGGCCAGACGCAAGTGATTTTTTTAAAATGAGTTTCAAGTTTTGAAACAAAAAAAAGTTATGTTTTCTTGTAGAAAACATGCCAAGGAAAGGCAGAAAAAAAACAAGAGTACTGGGTCAACATTAGAAAACTTAAGGTAAAAGAAAAATAAGGAGAAGAATTATCTTAACGGCACAATCAGACGGCACAGGAAAGCACAGTTTCAGCTGGAAATAAGACAGATTAAATAAAAAGAAAAAAAAAACCCAGAAATTCATCTGTTGGTACGGCACTGAAAGAATGGATAACGAAGAAATATATAACAAAACAACTTCCATTTAAAAAAAAAATTGGTGTTGTTGTTATTGTTATTGTTGTTGTTGTGTGAGGAATAGATAAGTACTAGTTACCTAGACTGGTTGGCAAACCTAGCGTAGAAATAATTGGTCAGCAGCTAGGCAGCTTAGGAATGCGCAATTCTGAGAGAGTCCAGTTCGCGGACCCAGTTTATAAGGATAGCATGACAGGATTTTAACAGGTCGGGATTTTGTACCCTGAGCGGATAGGGGGAGGAACTTGTCGTGCGAGAGCGCATGAGAGTGTAATTCGTATGTGGATAAATATGCAAGTCTTAGGATAATATTGGGATTATATTTGTGTCATGTGGACGCGTGCAAGGCAGTGTTGTCGGCTCCCCCGATCCACATCCCGACCCATTTAGGTATGAATAGTATAACCGAAAGGTACATGAATAATTATAATTCTAGTGTAACATATTTGTCTATGTAAGATTTAGAGGTTTTTGGTAATGTGCAATGATGGCTCATGTGCGCACATAGATACGTAAGCTGAAATTTATGAATATGTATGTTATAACAATTATTGCAAGTTAGTTCCATATAATACATCGGATGCTCAATCATTTAATGATGAAGATTAGAGATTTTGTATGATTATGTATAAGGGATTAAAATTGATTCTTTAGAAATTCCACTGTCCTTCAAGATAATCCAGGAATCTGAATATTTAAGGAAATCATTTTAATGATTATGTCGTTAACGATACAGCCGATGAATAACATGATTCATTTGTTGATTTTTGCTAACTGTGTAAAGTTATCTTATCTTATATCCTTCCCGTGCCGTTAAACGTCACATAGGACTGGCAAGGTAGTTCGCCAATTTTTCCTGTTTTCGGCGACTCTTTCAACCTCATCAAGGGATTTTATGCCTGTTAATTTGGCCTCTCTTAACAATGACCTCTTTAGAGTTTCACGGGGTCTGCCTCTTTTTCTTTGGCCTGTTGATAGCTTGTTTTTGGGATTATCTGATTGTTTCTTCTCATCACATGACTGACATATATCCATCTTCTTTTCCTGATCACCCATAAGACAGGTTGTTCAGTCATCTGTTTTATCTCTGTATTGTTCTTGAATTCGTTCCACTTAATGCCGAGTATGTTCCTTAATCATTTGTTTTCAAAGTAGTGTAATTTCTTGTCTATTTCTTTAGTTGTTTTCCAGCTTTCACATGCATAAATGAGGGTGGCTATTTCATTTGAATTGAATAGTCTTAACTTGGTTTTTGTGCTTATAACTTTTGAATGGCATATGTTCTCAAGATTCTTGAAGATCGTTGCTGCTTTTGCAATTCTAATTTTAACTTCCTTTCTGGTGTCATCATCCAGGTATATGTAACTGCGAAGGTGTGAAAATTGATTGACTTCTTCAGCATCTGTCTCTTCTACGTGTACTTTTTCATTTTGATTAATGGGAATTTTCATTATTTTTGTTTTGTCCTTGTTAATTTCAAGTCCTACTTTGCTAGCCAGTGAAGACAGGCTATGTTTTTTTTTTGTATGGAATTCACATTGTTACTGATAAGAGTTATGTCATCAGCAAAATCAAGATCTTCTAGTTGGATCTCATGTACACAATCAATACCTGTGTTACCTGTGCAGCATTTTTGTTAAATTTTGAAGTCTATTGCAATTCCAAAAAGCACAGGAGACAGTATACAACCTTGTTTCACGCCTGTTTCAATCTGGAACCATTCGTTCATCCCTTCTTCTGTTTTGACTGCACATACATATCCATTGTAGAAGTCCTTAATGATGTTGACAATTTTAGATGGTATTCCATATAGACTTAAAATTCTCCACAATGAATATCTGTGTATGATATCAAATAATCTATGAAATTCAAGATTAATGATTTCTGCTTTTCAATATGTTCTTCAAGTATTATTCTTAGAGTAAAGATCTGGTCAAGACAGTTTCTTCCTTTTAGAAATCCTGCTTGTTCTTCTCTCATTGCGGTATCCACTATAACTTTAAGTCTATTTAAAATGACCTTGCAAATAGACAATATCGTAAAGTTACAGTTAACAACAATATAAGTTTCATGATTATTTTAAAGAAGAGTGGTTTTATTGCGTTTCTTTCATGTGTGTTTATGTCGATGTGTAGTGTATAATCACCTTTTCAACAATATTATAAAAATACAATATAAGCAACAATATAAATAACTGAAAGACCAGCAAACAAGGAATGAATTCTCAGTAGTACTTAAGAACCGCTCCAGTGATTAAAGACGAATCCATACTAGAGTTCAATGAAACACTACAGGAAACAGCAAAAGAGGTGCTGGGATATCAGAAACGGAGAAAAGAAGAATGGATCAGAAAGACCACATGGGAAAAGATAGAACAAAGAAAGGAAATCAAGAAAAAAATTACTGAACACGAAATCTCAAAAGCTAAAAGAATAAGTTTTAAGTTAATTATGCACAAAAAGACAAAGAAGTGAAGGAACCATGCCGTCAAGATAAACGTCAACACTATGACAACTTAACAGAAGCAGCAGAGAAAGCATCATATGTAAATAACATGAAAGCAAAATCACAAAGCAGATGACAGGTAACTTCAGGACAAGATATGAGAGTGCAGTAAGGAGACATAAGGGACAACTGGTCAGTGGAGAAAGAGAAAAAAAATTGAAAGATGGAGGGAACAATTTAACACCCTACTAAACAGAACACAAGCAGCACAAACAATAGACATACATGAAGCAAAAACGGAACTAAACATCAATACAGGACCAATAACAATAAATGAAGTAAAGGAGGCAATAAAGAAGCTAAAATTAGACATGGCACCAGGTGAAGATGAAGTGACTGCTGAAATGTTGAAAGCAGAAGAAACAGAAACACCAAAACAACTTTGCCGGATATTACAACAAATTTGGGATCTAGAAGAAAGCTCCAGAGGAGTGGAAAACTGGCCTTATAGTAAAACTACCAAAGAAGGGTGACCTCAGAGATTGCAGGAACTGGAGAGGCATTACCCTCCTGTCGCTCACCAGTATATTGCAGAATAATCATCAACAGTATTGTACCAGTACTTGAGGGAAAACTTCGGAAAGAGCAGGCAGGATTAAGGAAAGAAAGATGATGCATATACCACATATTTGTACTTAGACAAATATAAGAGCAGGAAAATGAGTGGCATAGCACAACATATGCATTGTTTATAGATTTTGAGAAAGCCTTTGACAGTGTCAACAGAGATGCACTGTGGAAAATCCTAAGATGGCATGACCTCCCCCACAAGTTAGTAAATGTAATCAAAGCCATATACGAGGGTTTTCAGTGCAAAGTGATCTGTGGAGAACATACCTCCAGCAGCTTTAGGGTACAAACAGGAGTGAAACAGGGATGCGTACTATCACCAACATTATTTATCGTGGCAGTAGACTGGTTAATGAAGGAGGCAACATCAGATAAACGCAGAGGATTACAATGGACCCTTGACACAGTGCTGGAGGACCTTGACTTCGCGGACGACATTTGTCTACTATCAAGCAGTCACAAAGATATGCAAGATAAAATAAACAAGCTAACTCAGAATGCAAACAACATAGGACTAAAGATCAACGTAGGAAAGACAAAGTTAATGAAGCAAAATGTGATCAACAGAAATGTACTCAGAGTAGATAACAAGTTAGTGGAGGAGGTCAGTGAATTTGTTTATCTTGGCAGTAGAATAATATAAAATGGAGACAGCACAGAAGACATCAACAGCAGACTTAATAGAGCAAACCAAGTTTTTGTAATGCTGCAGACTATATGGAAATCTAAAGAAGACGAAAATCAGGATATTTAAGAGTAATGTTCTAAGTGTACTACTCTATAGAAGCGAATGCTGGAAAATCACCAAAACCATAGAAAACAAGTTGAATTCTTTCCAGACTAAATGTTTACGAACAATTAGAAAAATATTTTGGCCAAACACCATAAGAAATAACATCTTGTTGGCAGAAATGCAGATGAAGCCACTGACAGCAATTATTGAGGAAAGACGCTGGCGATGGTTGGGACATGTGCTCCGAATGACTGACAACTCACTACCAAAAATAGCACTAAGATGGACACCACAGGGGAACAGAAGTAACGGTAGACCAAAAGAGACATGGAGAAGAACAACAGAGAGGATGTTGAGCGGTA
The DNA here is from genome assembly GCA_009760885.1 of Achatina immaculata. Taxonomy (NCBI): domain Eukaryota; kingdom Metazoa; phylum Mollusca; class Gastropoda; order Stylommatophora; family Achatinidae; genus Lissachatina; species Lissachatina immaculata. The sequence continues at coordinate 24,974,885 of CM019705.1, read as the reverse complement.
GAGGGCTCACCTGGGGAAGAGCAGAAAAAAGGCAGGCATTTGTGGAAAACCCTTGCGGAAGCCCCATGTGCCTTGGGCACTTAAGGTTCAGAGATAAATAACATATATTATTCTCCCCATTTAAAATCATGTTTATATATTCCTACAGTTGCTGCTGCTGCTGCTGTATATCTCTAGACCTGCGAGATCGATGCTCTTTGTAGCCAGAGCGGTGAAGATTTTGAAGCACACTCATCGTGTCAGGGTGCCTGAGTGGCGGAGTAGTTAGTGCACCAGTCTTTCATGGCGAAAGTCGGGAGTTCCAATTCGGTCGGAGGCGCCCCAGTCACCCATATGTATAAATGAGTGTCCGACATCTTCTGCATTTGGGGATGGAAAGGCGGCCGGGCTTGATTGTGACCTCATCACCCTCTAATGTGCTGACAGGTCAAGAAAAATATGGGACACTAACACCATATCCCTGTGACCCTCTAAGGCATGACAGAGTTATTTTTACCTTTATCTTTTACCATCTTGTCGAACTGAGAGTGGATCACGGCGGCTATTTTTTTTTCCAGTCGTGAAGTGGAGCTAAAGAGTAGAGGGAGGTGCAATACTTCTTTAGCAAATTCCATCGTTATGGATACTTTAGCGAACAATTTTTTTTTTATAAATAGGAAACTACGAGGCTTTGGTACGGTAAAGTAAGAGAACACAGTTTTGTAGGATTAGACCTCGAAAAAATCGTAGACAAAGCTCTTTAGTGAGACGTGAGAGAAAGAAAAATCACAAGAGAATTACCTGGGATTCGAACACGGACTCCGGTAGGACGAGCAGCCGTCTAGCCACGAGAGAACAGTGTACTATCAACTTAGCCAACTAACACCACTAGCACCTTTAGTAAGGGTGCTAGTTGGCTAAGTCGATAGTACACTGTTCTCTCTTTTTCCCTCTTGTTTTCCATGATGTACTGTCACTGAAGGTACAAACGGAGAAGTTGAACAGGGTCCTGCCCTGCTATGGTTCACCATCCTGATACTAGCATGTCAACTATGGGGCCCTTGACCGTCACCTCGAACAACGCCTCAACTCCCTATTTACACAAATAACGGAAAGAAAAACTTTGCTCTGTAAAGACGATACAGTTTAAGCCACTCTCAAGACATCTTAACCACACAAAGTAAACACTCTTTTGTATTGCGACAGTAAAAAGCGATACCTTAAAAACAGAGGGTAATTAACATTGAACCAGAACTGTTTCTTTCCACCAGCAAAAGATGTTATCCGCGCGCGATCCAGTGTTGCGGAGTATTAAGAAAAGCTAAATACGCTTTTTCATTTTTTTTTTTCCAAAACTGAGAATTCTTTTTACGGAATTAGCTTTCTCAAAAGTAATATAAGCCTGCGACAGGCAAGGAGGGAAGCTGTTGTATGTTTTGTTTTAAGCCTGGTACATTGAAGACTTCGGCACCGATTTAGTGGGAGTGCAGAAAGGTTACGAAAATACTGAGAAAACAAAGTCGCATGGATGGAACGGGTCGGAGGAGATGAAAATCTGCTGAACTTTTAAAGCTTTTTAAGGTCAGAGAAAGAGGGCATGAACACGTGCGCGTGGAGCGGGTATTTGTCGATGCGTAAATGCAAAAGAAGAAAGGTCTGGTGAATGTTGATGAAGATACGTGGAGAGGCCCTCGATGAGTTCCTTGCCTTGGAGGAGATAAGGTAAAAGTTGAATGTATCTGGCAAAAAGAAATGGTCAGTTGGAGCTTGTGGATTTACTCCATGTGATATTCCCGTCTCTGGTTCACTGTCTTTCTTTATTGAACATCTTTCCATGGCATTTCTTTATTGAACATCTTTCTAGGGCATTTCTTTATTGAACATCATTCCATGGCATTTCATTATTGAACATCTTTCTAGCGCATTTCTTTATTGAACATCCTTCCAGGGCATTTCTTTAGTGAACATCCTTCCAGAGCATTTCTCTATTGGACATCCTTCCAGGGCATTTCCTTTATTGGACATAGTTCCAGGACATGAAGAGATATCATTTATCGAATCGAAGCCAGGTGCAGATATTTATCTTTTGTTTGTTGAACACGTTTGTTGCAAAAGTTTGTTGAACAGATGCTGACTTAGTCTGTTTATTTTTTTCCCAAGTGGAGATTCTGAAGCTGACAGTTTGTCCACGCCTGGTCATGTTGAGACGTAGGCATCGTTTCTAAGAGTACTAGATCATATTGAGGTATATAACACTCTTATATTATTGTTACTACTTTGTTAGCTCATTAAACCACGAACAGGCTGTTTTCAACAGCCAGGTTAGTGAAGATTTTGGAACAAAGGCGTCGTAGAAAATTTGGAACGGGTTGCCTGAAGATGCAGAGTAGACAACCCCCCCACCACCCCCACAAAACAAAGCCAGCATCTTCGGCAGCAAGACGACTTTCCATCGTGAGTCAGCCAGGCTAAGCCTATTCCTAGAAGCACCAAACTAGACAGGCCTGACAGGGTCTTCCCCAACATCGTGTCACACTAGCACAGTAATCATCGCTCCTTCTAAAATAGTTAGAAGGCATCATCATCTTCACACATTGGACACGTTCATAAAACAGTCGGATCTTCTCTTTATTATCTCTGTTTGTGTGCAGTGACAGACGGCAGCCGTTCAGCGTCTGATCCCATCTCATGTGGTCTATATCAGGTACCAGTTTCTTGTATAACCAGCGCTATCTTTGAGTCGGTAGTTTAATATATGTGGATAGAATTTGATGACAATTTGTTCTGTGTAAGAAAACAGTTGTACTGTAAAAACATGGCGTTATCCTACAATAAATATGTTAATTTTGTGAAATTCTTTCCAGACTCTTTTTCAGTGCATGAAATGTTCTTTCTTTTAATTTGTCTTTTTTTTTTAAATTTTACACTACAGTGAGTTTTAAAATAATAATAATAGTACACGTGATGATATTAAGAAGAAGAAGAAGAAGAAGAGAAGAAGAAGGTGCTCAAGGGTGGATTCATGCAATAAATTATTTATTCTTGCTCCTGAAGGTGAAACTAAAAATGTTGTATATAATAAAGTTTTGAGTTAAATTAATATTATAGTGAATTTGTAAAAGATTATAATTTGTAGACTGCCCCTGGGAATTTTTTATCGTAATCAAGAACGCAAGTATCACTGGAAATTGCAATCTCTTAAAGTTAAAAGGGAGATCCGTTGGAATGAGTGTTATCAGCGTGGGATATAAACTGCTTCACCCTCTCCTTGTCCTTTTAAGACAGTCGCTTCAACTACATTGGCCAGTATCCTCTTTACACACAACCTTGTGCCGTTGCAAAGTTTTGGCGGATCGAGGTTCCGTAGTAAAATAATTGAAGGACACACCGTCATTTTCGCTCCCTCCCCTCTTCACCCCCATTTCGATGTATAGCAGTATTCGTATAACAGTGATAGTAAGGGCATTATTATAGGTTTTTCCTTTTCAATTTTCTCCTGTTGAGATCCTTCGAGAAGGTCACGTAGGCTGCAAAACCCGTGACAGGAAATTGTAGGGGCAATGCTGAATCCGTGGAGTTTTAGTCTTGGTTTGAACGTGTAACTGTGTGGACGTGTTTTGTCGAGCTGTGTGATGTCTTCGTGGAACAGATGAACATTTTAGTTGTACGTATGAATGGACACATTAAACGTCATGATAATTTAGAGAAGACCGTATTGGAAGGATACATAATGGGAAAAAGAAAAAGAGGAAGACCAAGACGAAGATGACTGCAAGACATCGTTGACGATCTGGAAATGGATGCAACAGCAGCAGGCCATCTTGCTCACAACCGAGAGGCCTACAGGAGTGCTGTTTGGGAGGCAAAGTTCCGCAAGGGACATGCAAATGAATGAATGAATGGACTGGCCACATGGCAGGGATAACCAGCCGGCAGTCGAATTTAATGTTATTTTCATCAGCATTATCATCATCCCATCAATAAATGTTCCAAGTCACCGTTACCCAGGATTTACTTGAGTATCTGTACCAGTTGTCAACGTGAGGTTTTGAACGAGCCTGGATGAGAAGTATGTCTGGAACAGTGTGTAACTAATCCAGCAGGTGAGAGTGAGAGCTGGAATTATGTGTGTAACTAGTCCAGTAATCTCAACTCTTGAAGAGCAAGATGGAAGTCGACCCTGATATTCACGTGCTTAACGTGAATCAGCACAACTTATGTCGACACGGCCCAGCTAACGAGTGTCATATACACAGCAAAGTCTGTGTCACCAAAAGAGTACCCTGTTATTTCACAGATGTCCACAGCACAACATTTTATTATAGATGGGGGGCTGAATTTGGACGTAAACGGCATCGGCGATGTCACTATTCATCTCAGAAACCCCGAAAACTATTGATTTGACACTAATATCGGTCGTTTTCGATGATTTGTACATGTCACCCCCACCCCACCCCCACCTCCCATGCCCCTAAGGGTGCTAGGGGTGTCTTATCCACACAGTAATTCTTTCCGGATTGTAAGTCATATGTCTACCAAGTTCGGTTGAAATTGCTCCAGGAGTTCCAGAGTGATGCTGGAACATACACACATACATCCATATATATATATATAATTTGAAAAAGTGCTGTTGCCGAAATATTAGATTGTTCTATGTCCTTCATTTATATGTACTCATCTTGAGTACATATAACGTTTCATCTTGCTTTCTGTTATTCTTGTTTCTGCCCGCTTTCCTCACTCTTTCTAGCTTTCATGCAGCTGTTCTTCCCCTCCTCTCCAAAATTTCCGCCAAGAACCTCTCTCCTGACAACGGCTCAGCACCAGCTCAGTCACGTGCCCAGGTGACCAACGTTCACACCGTCACTAGCTTCAATGTGTTCAGTAGCAAGGGCTGAATAAGCACGTGACACCGATTAACCCATGTACTGTCATATCGCATTCCCACGCTACTTGACTCAAAGAATATCTTTTGTTCTGTTTAATCTCGCCTATTGCAAGCTCTCTAACAAATTGTCTTATTTTTTTTTATCAGTAAACATTTTAACAATTCGGGGTTTTTTTTCAAAAACTCTTCACTTTTCCCTCCTACAATCACAAACGAAAAAGACGAGAGGAAGTCACTAAGTAAATCGCAAATTGAAATATTTTATCAGTAGCAGTTATCAGATAATATTTAAATATATCCTTAGATGGTACCATCATCCAACTTTATAATAGTTGTATGTAGGGGGCTCTGGGAGTTACGCGCGCATGCGCAAAGCAATAACAAAATTACGCCTTCTGCGGGGAAGGTTATGCTGACGGTGTTCTGGGATTATCAAGGAGTCTTCTTCTTCTTCTCTTCTTCTTCTTCGTTCGCTTCTACCACCAAAAACCGCACTGTGATCCTACTGAATTCACGCCTGTGGTCCTCGTTAGGTCCCGTGGTCCCCTGTGTGGTCCCCGAAAAGACCACACGAGATCCACGAGAGGACCACAAGGGGTTCAAAGTATCACAGGGCTTTAGCCTGTATTCTTGGTGGGTCTCGAAAGCGGGATTGCGTGACACCGTGGTTTTCATTGCACCAGTTTAGTCTGAGTTGGACTTTCTCACCGGAAGACCTCGACGTGTTTAGGATATCAGTGCATCCCCGCTGGGTGAGAGGCGGTAGCCCACCCAGGCCAGAGTTGGACCTTCTCACCGGAAAACCTCGACGTGTTTTGAGATACCCGTGTATCACCGCCGGGTGAGAGGTGGTTGCCCATCCAGTCCAGAGTTGGACTTTCTCACAGGAAAACCTCAGCGTGATTAGGACACGTAAACATCCCCGCCGGGTGAGAGGTGGTTGCCTATCTAGACTTCCCTGGTCCAGTGTCTCCGACTTCAGCATTTTTCGGTCGTGGCCGCTACCCTTCCTAGTTGTGACCAGGATGGAGCTTTTGTCCAGGAGGACGAATCCTCGCCACTAGTGACTTCTACCCCTGGGTTGAGCCGGTTTAGGCATTATCCCAGTATGGGCGTGTTTGGGACGTGACCGACCTCTAGAGCAGAGGTACTGTGACATGCATAGCCTTCAAGATTCACCCCTGGTATGAGCCGGTTTAGGCAAAATTCACTAGTATGGGTGTATATCAGGCGTTACCGACCTCTAGAGCGGAGGTAGCATGACATGTCTAGCCATCAAGTTCCATCCCTTGTGTGTGCCGGTTTAGGCATATTTCACCAGTGTAGGTGTATTTTGGACGTGACCGGCCTCTAGAGCAGAGGTGCCGTGGTATAGCTCTCGTAGCGATACTTCTGGACATACCGGTTAAACTTCACTTTCCACCACCTTTTCCCATCGGCGCCGCACAGCAACCTTTATTTCTTTTCCGCATTTCTTCCTTGACCGGGAGGAGCTTCACTCCACGCGCGGCATTTGAAGAGTTTCACCAGCAGTGTCTTAACCCCTGGGACAAGCCGGTTCATGCATTTCACCCGATATGACTGCACTCAGGACGTGGCCGACCTCCAGACCAGAGGTGCCGTGATTTGACTGTTTGCTTCGCTTTATCCTTTCTACCACCTTTTCCGCAGTGATGCTGCGCGGCAACCCCATTTGCAAATTTCTTCATTGGCCGGGAGGAGCACCGCTCCACGCACGGCAGCTGAAAATCTCGCCAACAGCGGCAGATGAGCTACCAAACATTACACTCATCTACCCTAAGTAACTGGTTTTCAGGCCCCAGATATTCGCCCTCGCCCCTTCTCCTGTCAGTTTAAACAGTTCTGCCACGGGAAGGCCAGGAGCTGGACTTGACTGCCAGAGGCTGTTTGAGGCGCGTTTGCAGTCCTTAGAACCTATCAAGGAGTGTTGTTAACCAAGTTCCAGAAGTATGGTGACAGTGTGAATTCTGTATCGTACTGTGAAGTTCTGTCGATGCTACGAGGATGCAATTCAAAGAAAACGTCCTGGTCTACTGACTAGAGGTGTGCTTCTCCTTCATGACAATGCCAGACCACATACGGCTCGGTTAACCCAAGAGAAAATTAGTCACTTGGGTTGGGAAGTTCTTGAACATCCACCCTATAGTCCTGACTTAGCTCCAAGTGATTTTCACCTGTTTGGTCCATTGAAAAACCACCTTGGCGGGAGAAGATTCTCGAGTGACGGAAGAGGTGGAAACAGAAGTAAAAAAATGGTTCAGAAATCGGACTCCCGATTTTTACGCCATGGGTATTGCATCACTGATTACACGATGGGACAAATGTATCAATGTTGGTGGCGATTACGTTGAGAAATAGGGGAATAATGTAAGTTCAAAAATTACAAATTTTCAAATTACTGTCGCATTTAGTTTTTCTGCAACAGGCATTTGCGAGTTACTTAGTTACTTCCCCCCGTACATACAAAATAATTTAAAGCCTATCTAAGCCCGCCTTTTGTATCAAAACCGCTGCCGGTCTAATGGTATTCGCTATACCCTTATTAACTCTTTCATTCTAGAACCACTTTTCGTGCCCCGCCAGAATAAAAAAAAAACTGATGAGAAATTTTGGTGAGAATGAATCTGCACAGAAGTTAACTCTGTAATTTAAGAACATCTGTTGGGTTTAATATGTGGTATTCTTCATTTTATTCAGACTTTGCCTAAAAATCGTTCCGGGCGTTGATTCCTATAACATTTATCAAGATCTACCAGCACCGCCAGTCTTGTCTTGGAATGAAAGAGTTAACATTGAAGTATGAGAAAGATGAAGAAAAAAAAAACTTTAAAATTTGACGTCGCCATTAAAATTTAAAAACAAAAAAACGAAACAATTCTGGCGCGCTAGTTGGAGACAAAAATAGAACCAAATCTCGCGTAGACGTGAAAGTATGAGCGACCATTTATCTCACATGTTTTCAAAACAGAGCTCTTACCCCCTATTTTTCATCAGTGTAAATAATCGCACGCGCAGATAATCTGATGGGCGTGGCGCTTTCCAACATTAAGCGTGCATTTATAGAGATATCATGAAACGTATATGGTGAGAAATTGTCAGGTATTCTAGAAAGCTATCAACAAATTCTGATATTTCAAGAAGAATATAACAAACAGCATGGGGTTTCTTCATTTTGAATAAGAATACTAACAGTTGTATCACAGAAACTAGCACAAAAGACGGGTATGTGGCAAGCTAACAACAAGAAAACAAAGTTACGTTTACTAAGATTTGGGCAAGAGCAGGAAAAAAAAAGGCAAAGGACAGGCATTTGTGGAAAACCCTTGCGGAAGCCCCATGTGCCCTGGGCACTTAAGGTTCAGAGAGAGAGAGAGAGAGAGTGATAACATACGTGTGCGAAACATGAACAGTTAACAAATCATTAGAAAAGTGAAATTTGAAATGAAATGTTATAGAAGGGCACATAGAATATCATGGATAGAACGAAAATCAAACAAAGAGATACTGACTGGATTAGGCGTGGCAGAAAATTTATATTTTAGTTATTCATGCCCTACTAGATAATAGAATTAAATAAGAGGTATATAATAATGAGAATGAAGGAAGATTGGATCACAAAAGAAAGAAACTAAAAGGAATAATGGGCGGTAGTAGGAAGAGACTAAAAAAAAACTGGATGACCATAGGAAGAAACTAAAAAAAAACTGGATGACCATAGGAAGAAACTAAAAAAAAACTGGATGACCATAGGAAGAAACTAAAAGAAAAACTGGATGACCATAGGAAGAAAATAAAAAAAAAACTGGATGACCATAGGAAGAAACTAAAATAAAAACTGGATGACCATAGGAAGAAAATAAAAAAAACTGGATGACCATAGGAAGAAACTAAAAGAAAAACTGGATGACCATAGGAAGAAACTAAAAGAAAAACTGGATGACCATAGGAAGAAACAAAAAAAAAACTGGATGACCATAGGAAGAAACTAAAAAAAAAAAACTGGATGACCATAGGAAGAAACTAAAAAAAAAAAATGTAAGACCATAGGGAAAAAAACTAAAAGGAAAATTGAGAAACAATATTTTAAAAAAGAATGGATGACAAACTCAAGTTAAAAGAAGAATGAATAATAATATGAATCAAGGAGCTATATAGGTCATAGTAGGTAAGATAAGGTACAGGTAAAATCCATGTTTCCATGCCATTAAGGCATATTGGAGATGCCTTGTTAGGCCCGTATTTCCACGATCTTCGGTACATGAAAGTGTGATAGGGTCTGTACCACGCCTGGTCGCGTTTACCTTCCCATATTTCTCTGGCATCCTTTTAGAGGCTGGGTCGTAGGATGAGAAAGAAAAAAAAATTGATGACGGCAAACATAGAGAGAAATAGATGACTGAAGGAAGAATGAACGACAAAAAGGACTAGTAAGTGAGAACAGAAAAAGAAGAAAAAGGGGAAAGATTCGGCAAAACAATTTTCACCATTAAAAAAAAAAAACCAAATAAAGAAAAGAAATAGATTTACAGAACTTAGATGGAAGAAAAAAAGACTAGAAATCTCTTAATAAAGGTAGAAACACAGAAAAAGACTAGAAATCTCTTAATAAAGGTAGAAACACAGAAAAAAAGACTAGAAATCTCTTAATAAAGGTAGAAACACAGAAAAAAAGACTAGAAATCTCTTAATAAAGGTAGAAACACAGAAAAAGACTAGAAATCTCTTAATAAAGGTAGAAACACAGAAAAAGACTAGAAATCTCTTAATAAAGGTAGAAACACAGAAAAAAAGACTAGAAATCTCTTAATAAAGGTAGAAACACAGAAAAAGACTAGAAATCTCTTAATAAAGGTAGAAACACAGAAAAAAAGACTAGAAATCTCTTAATAAAGATAGAAACACAGAAAAAGACTAGAAATCTCTTAATAAAGGTAGAAACACAGAAAAAAAACTTTTCTGAATTCCGTTTATTGAAATAAATGGAAGTAAAAATTCTTAAAATAATAAATGAAATAAACTGCCGGAAATCTGTTAGACCTCTCTTTGTTAAAGTTACTGGCAAGAGTCAGTGGCAAATACTTTGCTTCCCCCCTCCCCCCCCCCTCCCTTTTCATCTTGCTGGGCATTGTCAAAAAAAAAAACATCCTAGTTCAGCGGGATCTCAGGACTCGACATTTATTTCACACATACACATACACACACACACACTCTCTCTCTCTCTCTCTCTCACACACACACATGCACACACCAAAAAAATCCCTTCCCATTTCCACGATCAGGAGGTCATTTAGCATTTAACATTTTCTTATCTGCCTTATCCAAACTGTGTACTTCTGTTTTTGTTCCGCTTTCTATGGAATTCCCTAGCTCTCTCCAAACCAGTCTGTTCCATCAGCTCAAAACCTCCCGCTCTTTCGCATACACTTCCAGACACCTCACGAACACGGAGAAGCGTTTTATAACATAAGCATTTTCTATGTTTAATCTAGAAAAAAAAATTTTTTTTTCAAGTTTTTTTTTTCTATATTTTTGTGTACTCTCCTCCCATGCCCTCCTCTTTTAACGTAAGATATATAGAAAAGCCCGTGCACGTGTATCACCATGGAAACAAGGAGACTGAACTATTGTGATAAGACCAGGTCTACTGGGGGTCTATGCCGTGAGAGTGACTAGTTATTAAATATCACGTGTCGTTTTCAAAAGTTCAAAGTTGGCAGAGAGCGCTGGTGAAAAGAATTCCACGGGCGCCTGTTGGGGGGCGCCCACGGTGATGGCTCTGCAGGAAGTTCGGCTGATGTTTGGCGCTGATGTTTGTTCAAATACAGTTTTTTTCTGACAAGATAGGCCTGGTGTTCAATACTTTGCTGGCTGAAAGGCTTCAATAAACATAAAAACAACGACATTTTCCAGGCTGCCATTATCGGGTTGTTGTTGTTGTTGTTGTTGTTTCTTTCTTTACGAAAGGCAAAGACACCTTAAACGACCAGATGCGCTAGAACTTTATTGCTCTTGAAAAAAATATGAAAATTCATTAAGAAATCGTCGGCGGTCTCTGCCTGTCTAAACTTTAATGCCCATGACACGTGCCCCATCTGCCTCCCTCTTGTTATGCTTCTGTGTGCGAGAGTATATGTTTTTTACGCATAGAAATGTCCATCATGATTTATGGAGGCTGGTTGCTAGCGGAAGATTAATAAAAAAAAAAGAGAGAGAGAGAAAGAAAATCAGTGTTTCTTAACTTGCGATCCATGGAACGATTTTTAGTGATCCATGGATCAGAAACTGGTATGGATCTTCTTATTTTTCTTCTTCTTTTCTTCTTCTTCTTCTTCTTCTTCTTCTTCTTCTCTGTCTACAGCATTACAGGAAGTTTCAGACACTGGTCCAGGGCAAGATGAGAGGCCTGGGTAGCTGTCAATTTTTGTTTCCTCAGTGTGTTTTTAACCCCATTCATCCACTTTGTTTTTCTTGATCTTCTTGGCGTCTTATATCCAAATGTTTTCGAACTGCATGCGCATGAAGTTGCTTGTTCTGGAATTACCCGTATCAAATACCCGACCCAGTTAATTCTCTGATGTTCGATTTAATTCTTGGCAGATGTTTAACTGGATTTTATTTATTAAAAAAATTTATGTTTCCTGGCTTTATTTTTAATAACAGGTCCACGGCTCTTCTTAAGCCACACACACACAAAAAGGCTTAAAATCATAAAAAAAGGTAAAGGTAACCCTGTCATGTCTTAGAAGCATATAGGGTGTACTGTGTTAGTGCCCATATTTTCCTTGACCTGTCAGCACACTAGTGGGTGATGTAGTCAGTGCCTGGCTGGCTTTCCCTTCCCAGTCCTAAAAGACATCGGGCACCCATTTCTACATCTGAGTAACTGGTGGCCTCCGGCGAGATTCAAACTCTCGACCTTCGCCGTGAGAGATTAGTGCACTAATCACTTTGCCACACAGACGCCCTTAAAAGGAGTAGTATAGATTAATTGTTCAGAATTATATTTCCATATCTCGTTCTCCCCCCCCCCCCCCCCCAACTGGGCTTCGATCCAGTAATTCCTGAACTATGATGTATCTCGATCTGTCTGTGATTTAAAAAAGAAAAAAAAATACGTTATATTTTCATCTTTTATCCAGTACACCCCAGTTTTCGAATACAGAAACAGCAACATAGCTTCAAAGGTTCAAACTCAGAGAATCCGGTGTCACTGCATTCAGTCCCTTGCATGCTCCACCGTATGCCACAGCAGACCAGTCAAGAGTATGGGTTCTCACATTAAAATGTATGTTCTTCAAATATGTTGACAGGGAAAAACAAAATATTTCGAAGACAAAAAAAAAAGTGGATTCTTTTTCAAGTTATTGCACGTTGGTAGATAAAAAAAACCCCATTCTGTTGCAGAAAATGAAATAAGAATGAAATTCCTCAGATCCTCACTGAAATGGTTCATATCTTCATTACGCCCCTCTCCCCCTCCCTCCCATCCGGTCAAGTGTTTCAACCCTTTAAACTTCTGACCCCTCTAATTTGGGGGGGGGGGGGGTAATCCCGTCTGGGAACTAATAATGTAATGCATAATGTAGTTTATGGGTTGTATGAATATGGTGTCCACTTTTTAACAATCAGCGACATACTAGCGACAGGGTTGGCCAACCCCAACCAAGCAACCCCCATGTTCCGTCTCTCCACTGGTAGCTCAAGGACCTGGCCCAGACTGGCTAAAGGGGCAGGAATCGGGACGGTCCCAGTGGCGATGGCGGATTCTGTTAAGTAAGTACTGCACAGTTCACCCACACATTTTTTTAAACCCCACACTTAGGGACTGAAAGAAATGGTCGCCGTAACCCGCTCCCATACCGACACCATACTGTTCTTTCAACACCTTTCTCTATATTCGTCGCAAAGAACACCAGCTCGCAGTTACAGGGAGAGGTAGAAGAAGGAATGAATATGCTTTTTTTTAATGTGTAAATAAAAAAAAAACGTTGCTGCGGTAAAGTAGTGGTTAGTATACTTGCCCGTCGTCGAGAAGGTCCTAGGTTCGAATTTCGCACTCGGGGGAGTTTGTTTTTTTTTCAGATTCCCCTGCCCAGCGGTCAACCCGGCCTCAAAACATTGCTACCTGGGGCTCCCCTAGGAAAACAAAGGCAGCGAGGACCAGGTGCTGACATACCTATCTCAAACGCTGTAGTGGCATAGAAATGAGAAGGCACTAACATTTCACATTCCTTACTGTATGCAAACACTACGGGACATGCAAATATGAATATTTTCATCCACCTCTTCATCTACTTCTTCATCCACTCTCAAAACAGCAGATTTCACTCGTAGACAAAGTGGAAGAAAACTAAACACTTCATCGGGGACTCGAGTTGCATGTCTAGAAGAAGAAGAAGAAGAAGAGGAAGTTTAGCCTTATCTTCGAAGCTGAATGTAAACTGTGTTATCGCACAAAGCCAATATCTACGCGTCTCCGTTTTACAACAATTCGGATAACGCCGAGTTTACTGTGTGTATGAAATATGACATGATTAGACCTCAGAAAGCAATGAAACGCTAGATAACATCCACGGCTTCACCTCTCTGACATATTGGAGAGCGCATTTAAGAAAGGAAGAAAGAAAGAAAGAAAGAATGAATGAATGAATGAATCGTTACAGAAGTAGTAATTGTAGCTTGTCGGTTCCTAGTTTCTTTTTACTAGCGCACAATAATCAAAAACACAGAAGAAGAAGAAGAAGAAGAAGAAGAAGAAGAAGGGGAAAGTTGAGGGAGCAGAAAGAAGAAGAAGCAGATGATGACGATGAAACATTCAGAAACAAAAAGGCAGAAGAAATCGAGACGTCTCTGAGATATGCACAACGACACTGAGAACACGGAAGTAAGAAACAAAGAAAGCAGCCTCTACTCTTCTGTCTTTCTCTCACAGGTATCCCAGCCTTACCTTGATACCCCGGACGGAACACATCTTTCCCCCTTTCCATAAACAAGATCTGAAATGCGAGTTAAAGAAGGTGATTAGAAATTCAATGCGTTACCAAATAAAATATATTTTTTTCCCAAGGCTTGAAAAATATAAATTGCTTTAAAATAGAGCTATATGGATTGCTTGAAAATTGATTGACATAACTGATGATTTATACGGAAAAATTGAAATTTAATACATAAAAGTTACATTAAAAGTCAATTGTGTTTGTGTTAACAGCGTAAAGTGCTTTAGAAGGACGTTTCGTTCTTTGTGTAATCAGGACGCCCATTTAAATTAATCAGTTATTATTCGTGGCTTTCAAATATTCCACTTTTTTTGATTTCCCACTTTTGGCTTTGGCCTCTGAAGGAGCTGTTAATCTGCAGAAGAAATTGATTTTTCCCCCCTTTCTATATTTAAATTTCATTTTTCTGTCAAATATTTTTGTTTTTTGTTTTAAAAAACGAGTGATTTGAAGAAAAATAAAAGTCTAAATAGAACATGGCTTCCAAAAGCACATGGCGAGATCATACTTTTAATAATGGCGGTTGATCTCAAAAGACGGAAGTGGAGAGGGGGCGGGGGGGGCGGGGTAACGTAAGAGGAAGTGGAAGGGGAATAACTCTGTTTAAACGAAGAGCAGGATCACACACACGCGGGAAAGCACAAGAAGAAAAATGCATATTGAGGTCACAAATGTGAGTACTTGTAAAGAAGGAATTCTTGTTTAAAAAACAGAAAGAAAAAAAAAGCGTGCGGTGGGGAGGGGCGGGAGGGGGATTTGGGGGATGGGTAGCTGAGAGAGGATTGGGCCGAGAAGATAAGACAACTGCCCTGGAAACCTGAGATTTACAACGGGTTATCGAGACACTTTGTTTGCCTTTAAAAATTAAATTATACACGTGCTCTGGCAAGATTAGACCAGGCTCTGATTACAAGATTATCCAAGTTGTTTAATGTTCTATCTGCAACAGGCCCTAATATTTACTATTATTCCGCGTAATCCACGGAAATGTCTGCATTTTTGAATCTCTTTGTGGGTGAGCACATGAAAGAGTGAGTGTGAAAGTGGAGGCCGGCGTTTGCTTTGGAGCGGATTTGCACCTTGGTTTTTGTCAGAGAGATGTTTGTGGTTGTAGTGAGCTCTGGAATGTTCAATACGTTCGTGCTATCTATCTATCTATCTATCTATCTATCTATCTATCTATCTATCTATCTATCCATCCATCCATCCATCCATCCATCCATCCATCTATCCATCTATCTATCTATCTATCTATCTATCTATCTATCTATCTATCTGTCTATCTATCTGTCCATCCATCCATCTATCTGTTTATCTATCTATCTATCTATCTATCTATCTATCTATCTATCTATCTATCTATCTATCTATCTATCTATCTATCTATCTATCTATCTATCTATCTTGCTCTTTCACAAGATATATATATTAATATATATATATATTTCACAAGATATATTAATATCTATCCATCCATCCATCCATCCATCCATCCATCCATCCATCTGTAATTTGTCTGACTTATTTGACTGTCTCTTCCTCCTCCTCATCCTCCTCCTCCTCCTCCTTTTTCTTCTTCTTCTTTTTCATTATTGTATATAACCAAAAAGAAACTTGAGACGGACACACTACATTTACTACTTCTGTAGCAGTCCAGCAAGCTCATTTCTGCCTACATATCACTACATTTAGCCACTTATCTGTCAAAGTCATCAAAGTCCTCTTCGAAGTCGAATAGAAGAATGTCAGTCTTCTATTGGCGCCAAATTTTTCACCTTTTTAAACATCAAAGTTCGTCGCTCTGTCGCTCTTACATGTTCACCTGCCTCATTGTTTTATACTTATCTCTCGACTTTCCATACCTCTGTCTCTCTTTCTTAGTCGGCGTGTCTTAGCTCATCATCATCATCAGGTGCCGCGTCGGTAGACGTTAACGACCATGCTTCTTCATAGATCTCAGTTCTTGATATTCTCCATCAGCTCAAGCTGCTGATTTTTTTTTATTGTCCCATCACGCAGACTGTCCACGATTTTTAAAAAAAAATCTTTGTCTTCCTCTGTCTCGTTTCCCTATTATCTTTCCTGTTTATTTGTGTTTTCAAGCCATCCTCTTCTCATTATGCGTCCAATGAATGATGACTGTTGTTTTTTTTTCTTATGGATTTAATTATGTTCCTTTCTACATTTGCTTTTTTTTTAGGCATTCCTTGTCATCTTAGATGTCCTTGGTGTTCTTAACATTCATCTAAGAAACCACAGCTCTGTTGTCTATGACGATCTTTAACTGCCCACTAAGAAATGTAATACTTATGTCCTTCTCCCACCATGAGAAACAGCCTTTATCTGGGGAGTGATGCCCTCTCTTATTCTTTTATTTAAAGCACCAGACAGAAATAACCTGGTTATTCTTAACATTTCAAACAAACAAACAAACAAATTCTACCAGCAAGTTCTCCTTGCCTTGCACACTTCTGTCTTCATATAAAATTACGCAGTATCATTGGGGGGGGGGGGAGGTCTTCTTTTCCCCTGGAAAAAGACACATAATAAACTTACTATCCTATTTCAGATTAAAGAAATGAAATGTCTTCCAAACAGGATATACGAACAGTTTCTTTTTTGTTTTGTTTTGTTATGTTTAAACTGACCTTAATATTGTCAGGTTCTCCGGTCAAACACAGTAAATAGACCGGGAAAAGAGAACATGAACACCAGTGCTTGTAGACGATAAGAAAGATTCTCTCCCCTGCTCACCATTAAAATTCCAACTGGTTTTTTTTTCCTTGGATATCTAAATGGCTTCAACAAATGTCACGCCCTTTTGGAATATGGCATACTTCCTCCCGCATTCTTCCCTCAAAAACAGCGGAAGGCATTTAGGAAGGGCAGCTGCCGTGAAAAATGGGAAGTGTGCGTTTGAACCACATGTAAGCAAAAAACAAAAAAAAAGAAGAAAGAAAACCCCAGAAAATGGTAAAAATTAATTCTTTCACTCGACAACTTCAAGTGCAAAAGTTGAAGAAGGGAGATCTGACAGCCAGATTTAGACATATCCGTGGTTTTTTTTTTATCTCGATCGTTAACTTGAGTGGCCGGCTGGGAGGGAGACCAGTCTACAGGACCTGGTCAGAAGGCCAATTAAAAATGGGCCAGAAGTGCTGCAGTGCCACCATAAAGAAACACAATGGCTCGAGTGCACCATTTCAGAAAACGACAATGCCTTCTAAATTTGATAGCTGCTGAAATTTTATACGTCTGGGGGCCCTAATTGTTTCCAGCGCCCGGGTCTGGCAAAGCCAGGTGTACAGTTTATCTTTAGAGGGCTTTGTGTGGTCAGATGTTTTTTTTTTTTTTGCTCTTGTCTGTCGGGGGGAAAAAAAAAAAGATTCACGTATTCTCTGCCCGGGTCAATGAAACCTGGACATCAATGACAATAGTTCGTGATGCGGTCAAAGATTTAACAATTTTAGACTACGATCTTCCACGTGCAAGTTTCCGCCAAAAATACCCGTCGCCTGAAATGTGGCAAAGTTTTACTGCAGTTTTACTACTGGATTTAAGATATACACACTTTCTAGAAGTTTAAATTCAACAGTATAACGTATATTTATCTTTTAGACAAGGAAGAGTAACAAGAGATCATGTATTCAATATAAGATTAATAGTAGAGAAATGCAGAGAGTTTAATGTGAATTTATATTTATCTTTTATAGACTATTCAAAGGCATTTGATTATGTACAACACCAGAAAATTTGGGAAATAATGGGAAACAAATAGAATTTCCAACACACGTGATACAATTAACATCACCGCTGTATCTAGACCAACAAGCAGCAGTAAGAATAAATGGTGAAACAACAACTTGGTTTGACATAAAACAAGGGGTCCGTCAGGGGTGAATACTGTCGCCTTACTTATTTAACTTGTATGCTAAAAATATAATGAGGAGTGTTAAAGAACATGTAGGCAAAAAATATTACTATGTCATAAAAATTGGAGGTTATACCAGAGATTGGATATGCTGATGACACAGTATTACTGTCCACAATACAAAAAAGGAATGGAAAAACTAATTATGTCAGTCCATAAGAATAGTGGACTACAGAACCTCTATTCTAATGCGAAGAAAACTAAATTGATGACAACTAACAAAACAAGCACGTCAGCTGAAATATGTATCAATGGGGAAAAACTGAAAGAAGTGGAGAATTTTTAATATCTTGGATCACTACTAACTAATAATGGAGATACAATGAGGGAAAATAAAAGAAGGACATCTATCGCTTTTCAGAAAGAAAAAACAACTAAAGAATCTGTGGAGAGGAACAGACAGAAGTAGAAAAATAAGATTTGTAAGTGCATGCATCTTTCCCATCGCAACATATGCATGCGAGACCTGAACACTTAACAAAACAGCTAAGAAATACATAAATGCCTTTGAATGTAAATGCTACAGAAGAGTTCTTCAAATATTATGGACACTGAAAAGAACAAATATATCCATACTACAAGAACTTAATATTGAAGAAGGCTGCCTAGTAAACAGGATTAAGCATAGAAAAATGTAATATTCTGGACATATTAAACGTCATGATAATTTAGAGAAGACCGTCTTGGAAGGCTACATAATGGGAAAAAGAAAAAGAGGAAGACCAAGGCGAAGATGGCTGCAAGACAGTATTTATTTATGATGGTTCTAAGGACTGCAAACGCGCCACAAACAGCCTCTGGCAGTCAAGTCCAGCTCCTGGCCTTCCCGTGGCAGAACTGTTTAAACTGACAGGAGAAGGGGCGAGGGCGAATATCTGGGGCCTGAAAACCAGACACTTAGGGTAGATGAGTGTCACGTTTGGTAGCTCATCTGCCGCTGTTGGCGAGATCTTCAGCTGCCGTGCGTGGAGCGGTGCTCCTCCTGGCCAATGAAGAAATTTGCAAATGAGGTTGCCGCGCAGCATCACTGCGGAAAAGGTGATTGAAAGAATAAAGCGAAGCAAACAGTCAAATCACGGCACCTCTGGTCCTAAGGTCGGCCACGTCCTGAGTGCAGTCATATCGGGTGAAATGCATGAACCGGCTTGTCCCAGAGGTTAAGTCACTGCTGGCTTGACTCTTCAAATGCCGTGCGTGGAGTGAAGCTCCTCCCGGTTAAGGAAGTAAATGCGGAAATAAAGGTTGCTGTGCGGCGCCGATGGGAAAAGGTGGTGGAAAGTGAAGTTTAACCTGGTATGTCCAGAAATATCGCTACGAGAGCTATACCACGGCACCTCTGCTCTAGAGGCCGCCTACGTCCGAAATACACCTACACTGGTGAAATATGCCTAAACCGGCACACACCAGGGGTGGAACTCGATGGCTAGACATGTCATGCCACCTCCGCTCTAGAGGTCGGTAACGCCTGATAAACACCCATACTGGTGAATTTTGCCTAAACCGGCTCATACCAGGGGTGAATCTTGAAGGCTATGAATGTCACAGTACCTCTGCCCTAGAGGTCGGTCACGTCCCAAACATGCCCATACTGGGAAATGCCTAAACCATGGGGTAGAAGTCACTAGTGGCGAGAATTCGTCCTCCTGGACAAAAGCTCCATCCTGGTCACAACTAGGAAGGGTAGCGGCCACGACCGCAAAATGCTGAAGTCGGAGACACTGGACCAGGGAAGTCTAGATAGGCAACCACCTCTCACCCGGCGGGGATGTCTGCGTATCCTAATCACGCTGAGGTTTTCCGGTAAGAAAGTCCAACCCTGGACTGGATGGGCAACCACCTCTCACCCGGCGGTGATACACGGGTATCTCAAAACACGTCGAGGTTTTCCGGTGAGAAAGTCCAACTCTGGCCTGGGTGGGCAACCACCTCTCACCCAGCGGGGATGCACTGATATTCCAAACACGTCGAGGTCTTCCGGTGAGAAAGTCCAACCCTAGACCAAACTGGTGCAATGAAAACCACGGTGTCACGCAATCCCGCTTCCGAGACCCACCAAGAATACAGGCTAAAGCACTGTGATACTCTGAACCCCCTGTGGTCCTTTCGTGGAACTCGTGTGGTCTATTTTGGACCACACAGGGGACCACGGGACCTAACGAGGACCACATGCGTGAATTCAGTAGGTTCACAGTGCGGTTTTTGGTGGTAGAAGTGAACGAAGAAGAAGAAGAAGAAGAAGTATTTATGATTTCCGAATGGATGCATGGGCAGCAGGGCATCTTGCTCACAACTGAGAGGCCTACAGGAGTGTTGTTAGGGAGGCAAAGTTTCGCAAGGGACATGCTACTGAATGAATAACTGTTTACAAAAGTGATAAAGAAAACAGGCAAAAGCTGATGCCAAAAAAAAAAAAAAAGCCAGCGCCGTTACATTTGATCTAACGTACTTTGCTGAGACAAATTTATGTATGGAAACAAAACTGCAATTCAACAGCAACCTATTCATATCATTTTACGTTCAATTCAGTTTTGTGCTATCAGTATTCAGAACTAGACGTATAGCTTTTACAAACACATATTTACAATAAATTAAACGTGGTGGAATGAAGTGTCAAACAAAAGTTGTCAACCTTACTTTACCTAGACGATGTTGAAGAGAGTTTACATAGACACGGAGCAGTCCAACAGTTGTCCACGGCCGTAAACTCTATCCCCCCCCCCCCCAACAACTCTTAACGGCGACAGCTCGTGCAAGGTTAAAGTAAGCAACATTTGGGAGGCCAAGAATACACTCTCAGTAAAGCCGTTTAACTAAAACTTATCTAAGATATCAATATTGCTCGCAATAGCAACCTGTAATGATATTACAAAGGTTTAAGGTTCATTCCAAATTCGTAACTCTTTTGTTCCAAAACAACACCGCCATGGTTTGTAGATCTTACACGCCTATGCAGATCAGTGCTCAGAGCGATATTTAAGCAAAGTCCAAAATGAAAAGTAGCACATTTCTAACCCGATTCATATACATATACCAGATATGACGGCCTGGTTAGCTGAGTGGTTAGGCGTTCGGTTTACTAATCTGGTGGTACCGGGTTCAGTACCAGCAGTGGGATTTTTTTCTGGTACACACCAAAAAAAGGCCAAGGGGTCGACCCAGCCTCTAAAAATGGGTACCAGAGAGATCTGGGAAGGTAGAGCCATTAGACGTGATACTGACCACACCACACTTTCATGTGCCGAAGGTCATGGAAAATACGGGCCTAACACCGTATTCTCCAATATGACTTAATGGCATGGAAACGGGAATTTTACATTTTTACCTATATATATATATATATATATATATATATTATATATATATATATATATATACACAAAATATACCACAGGGTGCCTGAAATCGAAAGAAGGTAAAATGTTAATGGGAAAAGAAGACATTGTGGACAGGTGGACAGAGTATATCGGTGAGCTATATGGAGGAGAAAGACCAGAATTAACACCAGATACTGAAAACTGTGATGTACCACCAATACTTGAAGATGAAATCATAGATGCCATCAAACACATGAAGAAAGGAAAAGCGACTGGGCCTGATAATATAACAATAGAAGAAATAGAGGCACTAGAGGAGACAGGAATAAAAATAATAACCAAGTTACTGAATGACATTTACAACAGTGGTTATATTCCCAGTGACCTGATTAAATCTACGTTTATAGCACTAACAAAGAAACCAGGTGCAAAGGAATGTGACGACCACCGGACTATCAGCCTCTCATGTCACATAACGAAGCTACTTCTGAGAATAATTATGAGAAGAACAAGGAAAAAGATAAAAATGGAAATAGCAGATGAACAGTTTGGATTTGTTGAAGGAAAGGGAACACACAATGCCATTTATGCTTTACGAACACTAGCAGAAAGAGCTTTAGCAGTACAGAAAGATCTCTACTTATGCTTCATTGATTACACCAAGGCATTCGAGAAGGTGAAACATAATGAAATTATTAAAATACTTGAAGACATCAATATAGATGGCAAAGACCTGAGGATTGTAAAACATCTATACTGGCAGCAAAAAGGAGCACTTCGAGTTGAAAATAGAATTGGAAAATATCAACCTATAAAACAAGGGGTGCGACAAGGATGTGTACTATCTCCAGACCTTTTTTTTCTCTGTACAGCGAGAATATTCTAAGAACGATCATCACAGACCAGGCATAAAAATTGGAGGATACAATATTAACAACCTTCGGTATGCTGACGACACAATACTGATAGCTGAGAACCAACAAGACCTGCAAAATCTCTTGGATAAAGTCGCCAAAGAAAGTGAACAGAAAGGCCTTACTTTGAACATCAAAAAGACAGAGATTATGGTTATATCTAAGAAACAGAATCCACCAGCATGCAGTATAAAATTAAACGGAACTATTCTAAAGCAGGTGCAGAAATTCAAGTACCTTTGAGCAGTAATAACTTCAGATGGGAAAACAGAACAGAAATTAGGAACAGAATAGGCCAAGCAAAGACTGCATTTCAGAGAATGAGAAACATATTAGCTAACACATCCTTATCAATGAATGTTAGAAAACGAGTCCTAAAATGTTATATTGAACCTATCTTGTTATATGGAAGTGAATCATAGGCAAGTCTGCACAAAAATCATTGGAAACAGCAGAAATGTGGTTTATTAGAAGAATGTTGCTAATCCCCTGGACAGCAAAAATAACTAATGAAGAACGTATGAGAAGAGCTGGAGAGACAAAAAAAACCTTGTCAAAAAGATAAGAAAGAGACGATGTACTCTCATAGGACATACAGTGAGAAGAGGGAGCATTGAAAATATAACAACAGGAAAGATAGAAGGAAGAAGATCAAGAGGAAGACCACGAGAAGTGATACTGGACAGTCTGACGGGATGGTGTGAGAGGAGATCACCAGCTGAGCTGATGGCCTGCATGAAGGATCGTGTACTCTGGAGAAGCATTATATATATATATATATATATATATATATATATATATATACTCATCAATTAAAAAAAAGAAACGCAACAAATACGATGCTGTGATTTAAACTGAAGTTTGGTGATCAGACAAGGGCAAATTGCTTGAAACGTTCACTTGAACATGAACTTCACGTGCTGATCTGAATTGTACTCAGCAGATGATTCACGAGCACAGAAAAGCGACACTAGTCAAAACAGCATTTTTGACAATAACTCATTACAGGTTCATGAGAATCCAGTGAAACTTACTGAACACAAAACTCACTGACGATGTTATTGAATGCCTATAAAAGATTGTCGCTCCTCGAATCAATTTATTTGAAAATTCAATGCGCAAGTATGGCTCATCTCACTACAGAACAACGACTCATCATCACTGGACGTTTACAGACTGGACAGTTACAAAATGTAGTTGCCAGACAATTTAACGTGGTTAGAAGCATCATTAGTCTCATTTGTAGACGATTTCAAGAAACTGGCTCAGCTGTAGACCAGCTCCGCAGTGGAAGACCCATAGTCACAACTCCTGGCGAAGACCGCTTCATACGGCTGCGTCACCTCAGGAATCGATTTGCACCTGCTTCCTAAATAGTCCAGTCAATGACAGCAGCTCGTCGAATTTCAGATAAAACGGTCAAGAACCGGCTGCACGACGCTGGTCTTTGGGCTAGAAGACCCTACAGAGGTCCTGTTCTTACAGACCGGCATCGCCAGAACCGGCTGCAGTGGGCGAACCAGCATCGTCAATGGACCGTTGCGAATGATTGGAAAAGGGTTTAGTTTAGTGATGAATCACTCTTTCTGCTCCACCGACATGATAGACGGAGAAGAGTTTACCGCAGAGTCCATGAGTGCTACGCCCAGAACTGCGTGGACGTGGCTTCTCCACATGGTGGTGGAGGTGTACTTGTGTGGGGGAGGATCAATTTCATGGAAAGAAGGACCTAGTGAAACTGAAGCACGCCTGAATGCCCAACGATCCGTCGCAGAAATTCTTCGTCCTCACGTCCTTCCACTTCTGGCTGTACCATGGTAGATTTTTCAGCAGGATAACGCTCGACCTCATGTGGCAAAACTCACCACCCAGTTCCTCGCTGACAACAACGTCCAGACCATTCCGTGGCCATCGATGTCCTCAGACATGAACCCAACAGAATACTTATGGAATGAACTCAACAGACAAGTCTGCCAGCGAGACGGGGCGCCAACCTGTCTCCGAAAGTTGTTTCTTGCACTGCGGGAAGAGTGGGCAGCCATCCCACAACAACAGATCCAATGGCTAATTGGATCCATGTCAAGGAGATGTCGTTCTCTGATACAGAACAGAGGAGGCCATACACATTACTGAAACGGAGGCCTCAGTCGCAAAGAATAAAAGTCCAAACCAAATTTAATGAACATCATTTCATTGTTAAAGTCTTAACGTTTCTTCATGCCAAGATTGAAACTTTAATTCCGTAAAATAAATTTTTGACAAGAGTGTGAAATTTAGTGTCCATTACGACTACAATAGTGTTGCGTTTCTTTTTTTTTTTTTTGTAGTATACATACTCGTATATTGAGTAACTTCGCTATAGTTTATTTCCATCCAAATTTCTCAATAAAATTTATTATGGCAGAGTATGGAAAACAATTGAGCAGCGGAAGAGTTAAGATAGTTCCAGTAATTAAAGAAAGTCACTGTGGATCTTCATAGATGTAAATAGAGTGTATCTGTGTAAATATAAATAGGGTGTATCTGTGTAAATGTAAATAGGGTGTATCTGTGTATGTGTAAATAGGATCTATCTGTGTAAATGTAAATAGAAGACAAATTCCTGCATGAAAAGTAAAAAATAGTTTTTAATCTGATGATAATAAAAAGTATCTCCTACTGATGATGATGATGATGATGATGATGATGATGATGATGATGATGATGATGATGATGATGATGATCTTTTTCGTACGCATTTAGTAATAATGCGTGGTACCTTGATTTTGTGATGAGCTTTCTGACTGGGCACCTCCGACTTCAGCATCTTTCCTTACTAGGGCAGACCGTCATGCTTGGACTGCCATGAAGACAGTGGTGTAGACTGGCCTGGCCAAAACTTTGTGTTCCAGCCTCTGGTGGCTGCCATGTCAGGCACAACGGCTTTGAGACAGTTCCACAGAGACACTCCGACACTGGGATGTGAATCCGGTGATATCCATTCAATGATATCCATTCCCGGCCACCTATAGTCTGCTGGCTCTGTTTTTGTTTACCTCACTGTGATAGCCATTGTTGTAAAGAACCCCTAGGCTAGTCACGTCCTGGATTCATTGGTTTCACATCAGACTTCCCTCATCCCCGCCGGCGATCTCCATGTCCTCATCCGTCCACCAACCTGACATTACATTTTACAAAAATAACAATTTACAACTAGTGTTGATTGCTACAGGTTTCTGGGCTACACATTTAGGTCGGAGGGGGTGTCTGAGTGGCGAAGCGGTTAGTGCACTGGTCTCTCATGGCGAAGGTCGGGGGTTCGAATCCGGCCGGCGGCACCCCAGTCACCCAGCTGTAGAAATGGGTACTCGACTTCTTCTGGAGTTGGGGAAGGAAAAGGCAGCCAGGCGTGATACTGACCATATCACCCTCTAGTGTGCTGACAGGTCAAGGAAAATATGGGCACTAACACCATATCCCTATGTGCCTCTAAGGCATGACAGGGTTACCTTTACTTTTTTTTTACTTTACTTTTAAACAATCAGATCTATGTTCCGTTCCCTGTCTCATGGATAAGTGTGTTCTTAACACAGTTGTTTCCAGGGGAGATGATGATGATGATGATGATGATACACTCTTGCACATAAGTGTCTTTCTAAGCGAGCAGACTTCCTGCATTCCTGAATTCAATACGCGCATGCGCAGATCAGTCACTGTTTCTAACGTGGCCAGACCGGCGTGAAAATAATTAATTAAAACAGGTCCTTTTCGCCTTCGTTCTTGCTCTTGTTCCAAGAGTTTAATTAGTTACGGGTTGTCTTTTTTAATTAGACGCTCGCTCCTCTATGGCCTGTTGAACGAGATATGAAGAAAGCCAGACTGTAGATAAGCATTAGGAAACCTGATAGCTTAGTTTGGTTCAGTTTATCACTGGACGCTTAGATCTCGACTTGTGATCTCGGCTTTTGATTGGTTGCATGTAAAGTATGTGTTGTTAAATGTGCAGTTGTTTGTTGTAAGCGAGTCCTGGTTGTACTGTCACCGACTTGGAGGGCAGTAAAATGTAGAAGTTTCTACTTCACATATGTAGATTTAATATATATATATATATATATATATATTAGCCAAGGATGTGTGGAATTGTTAGCAGTTACGAGTTTAATATCTTCGTATGAATTTCTTAAAAGACAACGATCATTTGTGCATTAGGTCTCTCCCTCTTTCTCTATGTTTCTCTCTCTCTCTGTTTCTCTCTCTTTTCTTTCTCTCTCTCTCTTTCTCTCTCACTGGAGCTGCAAGCTGGTGTTCTTTGCAGCCGATGCTATGAAGGTGTTGAGGCACAACATCGTATCGGCGTGGGGGCGGGTTATGGTAGCTATTTTTTCAGTCCCGGGGTACAGTTAAAAAGCAGGGGGGGGGATGTGCAATAATTCTTTAGCAGACTCCACCACCATGGGGACAATGGCGATCCCTGCCCCGTTAGCCAGGCTATGTCTGCTACTGGAGGGTACCAACGAAGAGGTGGGACAGGGTCTTGGTCAGCTATGATTCGCTGACTGCCAAAAAAGAGAGGGTCATGAGCATATATACATACACACATACACATGCATACATACAAGACATACATACATACATGCATACACACATACATACATACATACATACATACATACATACATATATATACATACAAACATACATAAATACATACATACATACATGCATACAAACACCCGACTATTTCATTTTGTTAGCCTCATTTTCTTTCGCCTCTCGAGTATTTTGGTCGCTTTTATATTTATAACGCAAGCAGTGGTTCCCAAACTGGGCTGTACATTTGTGCGGTGACTTTGGGAGAAAGGCAGTGAAGGAAAAAAAAATGAGTTCGAAGGTTGAACAGAATCAGATGAGGGAACAACATTTTTGAAGACCCTATATATATGTAGCATGGGAGACAAAGGGGTAGCAGTCGAAACATTTTGGGAACCTCTGCTATAGAGTAGCTTTAAAAGTAGGCCTATACTAGTCAGTAAACGGAGTACGTCCTTGGTTTAGAAGTCTTGCTTGTACTTTGAGTGCATAGACGATCAGAATAAAGTATATTGAAGCACATAACTTGTCAGCAGTCATCCCTGCAGTCATCTTTGAAGTCCTCTCTGCGTCATTTTTGTTAGCAGTCCTTTCTACAGTCATCTTTGTCAGTAGTCCTCCCTGCAGTCATCTTTGTCAGCAGTCCTTCCTGGTGTCATCTTTGTCAGCAGTCCTCCCTGCAGTCATCTTTGTCAGCAGTCCTCCCTGCAGTCATCTTTGTTAGCAGTCCTCCCTGGTGTCATCTTTGTTAGCAGTCCTCCCTGCAGTCATCTTTGTCAGCAGTCCTCCCTGCAGTCATCTTTATTAGCAGTCTTCCCTGCGGTCATCTTTGTCAGCAGTCCTCCCTGCAGTCATCTTTGTCAGCAGTCCTCCCTGTAGTCATCTTTGTTAGCAGTCCTACCTGGTGTCATCTTTGTTAGCAGTCCTCCCTGCAGTCATCTTTGTCAGCAGTCTTTTCTACAGTCATTTTTGTCAGCAGTCTTTTCTACAGTCATCTTTGTCAGCAGTCTTTTCTACAGTCATCTTTGTCAGCAGTCTTTTCTACAGTCATCTTTGTCAGCAGTCTTTTCTACAGTCATCTTTGTCAGCAGCCTTTTTACAGTCATCTTTGTCAGCAGTCCTCCCTACAATCATCTTTGTCAGTAGTTCTTCCTGCCATTATATTTGTCAGCAGTTCTCCCTGCATCATCATCATCATCATCATCATCATCATCATCATCACCTCAACGATCATGAGATGTCTCTTGAGATACGAGCTGTATCAAGAGTAATGAATGACTTCTCAGAATTTTATGATTCATCACAAACTGTTCCTGCGACCAAAGACAAAATGTTTTTTTAACTTCCTGTGCTTCATTCTTCAGTTCATAATTGTACACTCTAAAGATTTGCTTACACAAAATGCCATCTGCAAAACTTGACATGAACTTTCTCTGGCGCAACTGTAAACCACTCCAGAGGTCTTAAATATATGTCACGATCAGTTTACCTGCCCATGGTAATAGGAATCCTGACATACGTTTGACGCATGCGCAGATGAAGACCATCATGTTGTTTGTTTGTCTTCTGTATGTATTTACACAAGTACAAGCAAATGTCATATTTAAATCGCTCTCTCTCTCTCTCGCTCTCTGTCTCTCGCTCTCTCTCTCTCTCTCGCTCTCTCTTTCGCTCTCTATCTCTCGCTCTATCTCGCTCTCTATCACTCGCTTTCTCTCTCGCTCTCTATCTCTCGCTCTTTCTCTCTTTTGCTCTCTCTCTCTCTCTCTCTCTCTCTCTCTCGCTCTCCCTCTATCTGATGTTGACTACATGCCTCCATGAATCATAAAACTTTAAAGTTATCTTAGACTGCTCTTACAGACACCGAATACAGTTAATTGTTTATTCTGAATAGTCCAGAAATTTTTGTTTAGTAGATAGTCATTTATATATGTATGTGGTTACTTCTGTACTGAGTGAATGGATAAGAGCGAAACGTAAATGTTATATTTTATTTTATATCTCTCAGTTTCAATGTTAGTTATGTTTGTTACATGAGCAGCATATTTGTAGAATGTCTGGAATAGAGTGAAAGATGTATGATAAAGGGCAGAATGTCAGACGGGCCTGCGTGCTCAATTCTTAACCTTTTTGAAATAAAGATCAATCAATCAATCAATCAATCAATCAATCAATCTCTCTCTCACGGGCGCGCGCTCTCTCTCTCTCGCTCTCCCTCTTCTTCTCTCTCGCGCTTTCTCTCTCTCTCACGCGCGCGCTCTCTCTCTCGCTCTACCTCTCTCTCTCTCTCTCCCTCCCTCTCTCTCTCGTTCTTTCTCTGGCTCTCTCTCTCCCTCTTCCTCTCCCTCACTCTCTCATGCTCTCTCTCTCTCTCGCTCTCTGAAAGGGCAGAGTGTTAAGATGGCCCTGCCAGATCAATTCCTCATTCCCAGAAAATATAGTTCTTTTAGTTTTTTCTTTGTTCATTTCATGTTCATTATTGTTCTCAACACGTGTACATTACCTTTACAATACTGAAGTTGAATGATTGCTACATAATGAAAGATTGAGAGATATGAGAGAGAGAGAGAGAGAGAGAGAGAGAGAGAGAGAGAGAGAGAGAATGTGAAGCAGGTCAGTGTGTCCCAGTTCTTTACCTTTTGAAACTTCGTTCTCTCCCTCCTCCTTCTTCTTCTTCTTCCTTCGCTTCTACCACCAAAACCGCACTGTGATCCTACTGAATTTATGCCTGTGGTCCTCGTTAGGTCCGGTGGTCTCCTGTGTGATCCCCAAAAGGACCACATGAGATTCACGACAGGACCACAAGGGGTTCAGAGTATCGCAGGACTTTACCCTGTATTCTTGGTGGGTCTCTGAAGCGGGATTGCGTGACACCGTGGTTTTCGTTGCACCAGTTTAGTCTAGAGTTGGACTTTCTCACCGGAAGACCTCGACGTGTTTAGGATATCAGTGCATCCCCGCTGGGTGAGAGGTTCTCTCCCTCCCTCTGTCTCTCTCCCTCTCTCTCTCGCTCTTCCTCCATGCTTCTCTTCCTCTCCCTCAGTCTCTCTCCCTCCTCTCTCTCACTCTCCCTTTCCATCTTTCTCTCTCCCTGTCTCTCTCCCTCTCTCCCTTCCTCTCTCTCTCTCTCTTGGGCACTGATTTCCATAACCATTTATCCTTTTCCTCTTTCTACACCATGTGTTTCCGGACCGTGCTCTATGCCACTCTTTTAGTCCGTCAAGCATCTTGTTTTCTTGTCTTCATCTCTCCCTTTGTCCGTCCAGTTTTCCGGTTGTCACTAGGGGATCCTATGTGCCTCATCATCATCTCTCTCTATACTATAGAGTATAGAGAGCGAGAGAGAGAGTGAGAGACAGAGAGCGAGAGATAGAGAGCGAGATAGAGAGCGATAGAGACAGCTTTCTTTCGTTGTTGGTGCTACAAAACTAGATTGTCATGTTCTGAATTTTCCCGTAATTTCTCTCTGCCTGGCTTCACTTAGAACTTCTCCATTTGTTTTCTTGGCTGTCCATGGTATTCTCATCATTCTTCTCAGCAACCACATCTCCGCTGCTTCCAGTAGATTATGAGTGCTCTTGGTTACTGTATAAGTCTATACGGGGCCACTTAAAGGATAAAAAGGGGGGGGGGGTGTCTAGTCCGTGCTTTGCTTCGGGGCCCTGGAGGTTTTTCCCTTTCTAGTATGGGTCCATAGGGCTTTGAAGGGCCAGTGGTAGATGAGAAAATAAGAGGCCCGAGGGACGGCTGGGGTGAATCGGGGGGGGGGGGGAGTGGGGGGGTAGGGAATGTGCCAATGTTTATAACGATTCTGTCTGTCTTTTTGTTTGGGGGTGGGGTTGGGGCCTCACACATAGGCCCTCCAAGAACACCGCGTTTTACGTCCAGCAAAAGATTTCCTAAGACTTTACTGCGGACATACATCTCATGTTATATGAGTTTTTAAAAAAAACAAACGACAGCCTAGCGGGCAATTTTTTTTTCCACGCAGAAAAAAAATTTACTCAGATTTTTTTTTTTTTTACGATTTCTGTCCCGTATAGGCGAGCAGTAAGAAAATTAGCCATGAACCCTAAAAGTGCCACGTTAATATATTAAAAGCGAATAGTAAAAACTGCTGTCGTCTTTATCTCCCTTGGTCGGGATTTACTGCCCCTGATTACACAGAAGGACGCATTCATTAAAATTTTTGTCCGCTCTTAGCCATGTTAGACCTTCAGGAAGGAGATCTTGCAGGAAGGAGTGACCTTTACATCTGGCACTTTCGCCGGTGTCAGCGATCTTCA
This sequence comes from Achatina immaculata, assembly GCA_009760885.1. NCBI lineage: Eukaryota > Metazoa > Mollusca > Gastropoda > Stylommatophora > Achatinidae > Lissachatina > Lissachatina immaculata. Next base: position 24,943,987 of record CM019705.1, on the reverse strand, counting down.
AACTGGAGCGAAAAGAAGCATTCGGTCTCTTGAATTTAAAAAGACGTTGCCCGGATCCAAATCTGCTAAACTGGCGGGGTTGTTATAAGTAACGGCACGGTTATAAGTTATGGAGTTGTTGTCAGGGACGGCGTGGTTATAAGGGACGGAGTTGTTGTAGGGACGGCATGGTTATAAGGAACGGGGTTGTTATAAGGGACGGCGCGGTTATAAGTCTGAGTTGTTCTAATGGACGGCATGGCTATAAGGAACGGGGTTGTTATAACAGACGGCTCGGTTATAAGAGACAGAGTTGTTATAATGGACGGCGTGGTTATAAGGGACAGCGAAAGAGATTTTGGTCGAGATCTTAACCACCGACTCTAGGTCCTTGTGGCTCCGGGTATGTCCAGTTTCTACAGCCTAGTTTTCTTCAAGGTAAAAGAAGTGATCCGATGATTTAGCGGGGGTCTGCCTTCAAAGCCTTCTTTCTTGTCTCCACTCTGAGAATCTAGCAGTCCCTGTACCCCATCCTTCACTTCGACACGATCCTCGAAGATAAGTTCGGCGTTTGTGTGCGTGTGTGTTTGTGCATATGTTTTCGAGCTATGTGCTTTATCTGTTGTTGAATTTTCCCTGGTGAAAGCTTTTTGCCGAAATACTGATTTGTTCTTGTTGCTTTTTCCTTAACTTGTGCTCTTTTTCTGGGGGCCATTTACTGTTTTCTTTCCTCTTTGTAGTCTTCGTGTAAACCGGCAGATAGGCCTTCATCCGACTCTGGTTTTATTCCACAAGTCTCTACCAACTCTGGCGAAAGCCCAGTTGGCGAACAACCCGTTGATATTTTAATATATGTATATATATATATATATATATATATATATATATCGGTGGTCTGTAACTTATATGTTGTTGAAAAGCGTGATCCCTGTATGTAAAACGTTCGATTACCCCTAATGGAGAACAAACGAATGAACGAAAGAACGAACGAACGAATGAACATTCTGCCCTTCATCATAAAGCTTTCACTCAGTCAAAGTCATTCAGCATTTGTTAATGAGCATAATAATCATGAAGACACATTAAATGATTACATAAATAAATAATAAACTTATCTCATGTCCATACACTCTACACTCTGATTTATGCAACAACATGAAATAAACTTTCATTCTTACATTCATTCAAAACTAATAAATTTATTTTTTAAAAAGCAGTATTTAAAAACAAAAATTAAAATTACAACACTCAAGCCATACTTTAAACAACTTTAAACGATCCTTATGGAGGCATATAGTCCATATCAGATGTTGACAAAGTTTAAAGTTATAAGAACGAATATTACTTATAAGTTTTATGTCAATTGGTAGGGCATTCAAAAGATTGCAAAGAAGCCTGTCAAGACAGCTTTCTTACGTTTCTTAGTATTTTTTATATATTAGACATAAACTATACGGTCCAAATGTATAGTGAATCCAGGTTTCCATTACCCTATATTCCTGACTTTGTCTTATCTGCCCCTTGATATATGGAGTTGAAAATCACATAGATAACATGTTAGAGCTAGATATTTTAGGAACCGTCTTCGTTAAAAGATAAACCAAATTATGAAAAGAATCACACAATGAAGTATAGGCAGCCAGATATGCAGCTTTCCCAGGAACAGAAAATTTTTTTAAAAAATAACAGAGGAAGGAAAGGGAATAAATGGCAATAGAAGATAATAAAAAGAACCTCAGCCATCAGTCAGTCAGTCAGTCATTTGCATGTCACTTGTGGAACTTTGCTTCACTAAAAGCTCTTCTGTAGGCCTCTCGGTTGTAAACAAGATGGCCTGCTGCTGATGCATCCATTTGCAGATCATCAACGATGTCTTGCAGCCATCTTTGCCTTGGTCTTCCTCTCTTTCTTTTTCCCATTATGTACTCTTAAAAGACAATATTCTCTCAATTATCATGACGTTTAATGTGTCCAATATATTTAAGTTTTCTTTTTTTAATTCTCTTTACTAGCCAACCTTCTTCAATTTTAAGTTCTTGTAGTACGGAAATATTTGTTTAAAAAGAACCTAATATAATTTTTAAAAAATAGAGCCTACTGTATTTTTTTTAAATCACCGATAAAAACTCAATATTTCAACAGAATGCCTTTATCAAGGACATCAGAGAAGACATAATACGTTTTGAAGTAATCCGCGTTTTTTAAAAGAAGACCAAAGAAAGGGAAATTTGAAGAGGATAGTTTTTTTTACTAAATACTTATTTTACTTCGTGGGTTGCGATGTGTGTGAAGTGGTCTTTTTTTTTTGGTTCCTTTTTTAATTTTCAGATTTGTTGTTGTTATTGTTGTTGCTGCTGCTGTTGTTGTTGCTGCTGTTGTTGTTGCGGCTGTTGTTGCGGCTGTTGTTTTTTAAGCTGGTGCTGCTGTTGTTGTTATTGTTGTTGCTATTGTTGTTGCTGCTGTTGTTGTTATTGTTGCTGTTGCTGTTGTTATTGTTGCTGCTGCTGTTGTTGTTATTGTTGTTGTTGCTGCTGCTGTTGTTGTTGTTGTTGCTATTGTTGTTGCTGCTGTTGTTGTTGTTGCTGGTGTTATTGTTGCTGCTGCTGCTGTTGTTATTGTTGTTGCTGCTGCTGTTGTTGTTATTGTTGTTGTTGGTGTTGTTTTTGTTGTTGTTGTTGTCATGAAAGCCCCTGTTCTTGTTTCTCCTGATGCAAACCGCAAATGTGTTAAGTTTTTCTTTCACTTTCTGTCTTCCTAGCAAATCTGACATTACTTGTTCTTCTTGAAGGTAATACTTGTGGCCTTGAAACCCTGAAACCAATCGAGGAGCCTTCAGCCTCTGGAGGCTAGGATCCCCTTTTACAGTTTGTTTATATCATACTGGAACGTCATGATAATTTAGAGAAGACCGTATTGTAAGGATACATAATGGGAAAAAGAAAAAGAGGAAGACCAAGACGAAGATGGCTGCAAGACATCGTTGACGATCTGGAAATGGATACAACAGCAGCAGGCCATCTTGCTCACAACCGAGAGGCCTACAGGAGTGCTGTTTGGGAGGCAAAGTTCCGCAAGGGACATGCAAATGAATGAATGAATGAATGAATATATATATATATATATATATATATATATATATGTGTGTGTGTGTGTGTGCGTGCGAGTGTATGTGTCTGTGCGTGCGTGCGTGGGTGTGAGTGAGTGTGTCTGTGAGTGTTTGTGTGTGTGTGTGTGTGTGTGTGTGTGTGTGTGTGTGTGTGAATGCTACAGAAGAGTTCTTCAAATATCGTGGACACAAAAAATATACCCATACTACAAGAACTAAATATTGAAGAAAGTTGGCTAGTAAAGAGGATTAAACAGAGAAAACTTCAATATTTTGGGCATGTTAAAACGTCTTGAGAATTTAGAGAAACTCGTCTTGGAAGGGTAGATAATGGGGAAAAGAAAGAGAGGAAGAACAAGGCGAAGATGGGTACAAGACATCGTTGATAATCTGCGAATGGATGCATCAGCAACAAGCCACCTTGCTCACAACCGAGAGGCCTACAGGAGAGCTGTTAGGGAAGCAAAGTTCCGCAAGGGACGTGCAAATGACTGACTGACTGACTATATCAGGCATGTCGTGTACTTCATCCCACTGACAGATTTAATACGCACTTATGGATGTCTTTTTATTTTACTTTTATGTATACTATTGTGTGCATATTGCTTTTTCTATGGTATTAACCGCACTGCTTTATTTATTCTAGAACACTGATTATCACACTGATTAGCATGTGCCTCAATTGTGAGGAATTTGAAATCTAAGGGAAGTAATTTCCCCTGAAAAATAAATTACTTATGATAACTAAGTCCTTTTTTGGATGATAACTGAGTATATCTGGGTTGAAAAGGGAGAATTGGAAAACTAGGACCTGAGAAGACGAAAAGCTCTGTTGTTAGAGTTACCATGAATCTTGGAAACGGAGATTTTTTTTTTAAGTGTATGGACCACGCTACAGTTTGTAGAGCCTTAAACTACAGTCTGATTTAGCTGTATACTACAATAAACTTGGACTGTTTGTTTTTGCTACTTTTTTTTCTAATTTACTATGCCCTGGATGGAAGATTCCGTATAACAGAGTTATGTTTTAAAATATATCCCGATATATTCGAATATTTTAGAAAAGTATACTAGCCATGAAAGGGAAACAAAGAAAGTTAGAGGACCTTTGAAGACAAATTTCTTACGGAAAACGGCACATGATAATGATCGGAGTGGATATATTCGGAACCCTTCCATCTTCCCCTCCCCCCCCCCCCCCAGTATGGCATGTTTTCTATGGTTGTCCGCATTACACAGATATTACTTTTCTGTCCCGACGAAACCTTATCACGAACAATTACAATTTATCTCCAGGTTTAGGAAAGTTTCTCCACTGTTCCTGAACCGCTTGGTTTTTTAGGCTGAAATCTTTAGGCTGAAGAGGCTGGTTAAATATGTCAAAATATGATTATTATATAGCCTTTGTTAAGCTAATATTTGCATTACATGAGTGATACATGGAGACAGAGAAAGAGATAGAGAAAGAGAGGGGTAGACAGAGACAGATATAAGAGTTAAAGACAGAGATAGAGAGACACTGAGGGAGATATTAGAGATATAGAAAAACAGACTGAGATGGACAGATGAATGTATGTAGAGATATCAATATATATATAAATCCTACGTGTTGTAAGACTTACTTCTGGAGCGGGCCCATCTCTTCAGAAATACGGTTCCCAAACTCTTGTCCGTCAGGACACTGTTTTCCTCGCAACTCTTCCTAGCAAAAGGTTGAGTCATCATAAACTGTCCAGTTTTCGCCTTTTCGTAGTGGAAATCAATGGTTCTCAACCTGTGATCAGTGGATCATCGTGTGGCATGTGGATGCGCCATCGGTTTAGTATTAAGTTCTACATATTGAATACAAATAATTAATGGATTGTGGCTTTGCTATTTGGAACATATGCCAGTGGCCTGCAACTTATATTTTGTTGAAAAGTGTGATCAGCTGGAGACTACAAAGAAGCCTGTCATGACAGCTTTCTGTGGGGGAAGGGGTAGGGGGAGAGCGGTTGGCCCTGGGATGAGAGGATGGCTCAGTTTTCTTGTGAACAGTCAAAATTTGAGGTGAAATCAACGCAGTCTACATCATCGCCACTTTTTGTTACTCATCATCATCATCATCATGTGGCAGGACAGAAATGAGCGTGGACGTATAGTTTACGAACAACAAACATTGGAAACATTTGGACATCTGCCTTTTCTTTCACGCAACACACAAGATATAGGCAGTGGAGTGAGCCATGCGGACCGTAACATAAAAAAAAAACCACTTGCGAGATATCTCTTCTTAGATATTTATTTATCGTATGATAAACGCATAATATCCTACAACAAATTAATATTGAAGAAATTTGGCTAGTAAAGAATATTAAATGGAGAAAACGTAAATATTTTGGATATATTAAACGTCATGAGAATTTAGAGAAGATCATTTTGGAAGGGTACATAATGGGAAAAAAAAAGAGAGGAAGACCAAGGCGAAGGTGGCTGCAAGACATCGGTGATGATCTGCGAATGGAGGCATCAGCATCAAGCCATCTTGCTTACAACCGAGAGACCTACTTGAGAGCTGTTAGTGAGGCAAAGTTCTCAAGGGACATGCAAATGACCGATTATGCGATCTGCTCACTTTCAACTATCTCCATAAGGAGAGTCTTGCCTACCAGCACAGCCAACTAGACAGCAAATTTATATGCATGAAAGCATTCTACACACACTGAACATGTGTCTGTTAGTACGGGGGGTGGGGGGGGAGACGCTGTCCGTTTTGACAATCAGCCACCCATATCTGACATGCTAGCGTCAGGGTTGGCGAACCATACCTGAACAAGACCCTGTCCCACCTCTCCGTTGGTACCCCTAGTAACAGGCCTAGCCCGGCTAACGGGGCAGGGATCGCCATAGTCCGCCATAGTGGTAGAGTCTGCTTAAAAAGCTTTGCACAACCCCCTGCTTTTTTTTAGCTCTGCTCAGGGACTGAAGAAATTAGTTGCCATAACCCACTCCCTGTCCGATACAATGTGTGGCTCAACTTCTTCACAGCATGAGCTGCAAAGATCACCACCTCATAGTTCCAAGGAGATAGAAGACAAGACAAATCTCGTATCCCTATACTATACATGTAAGCTTTTTCTGTCCTAATATTGGATAAGTAATCATTCGTATCTTATACCTGTATATGCAGGTCCTTCGTATCTTATACCTTTATATGTAGGTCCTTCGTATCTTATATTTGTATATGTAGCTCTTTCCTATCGTAGAACTGTAGATATAGCTCTTTTATATCTTAGAACTATATATGTAGCTCTTTCCTATCTTAGAACTATATATGTATCTATTTCCTATATTAGAACAGTATATATACCTTTTTTTCCTATCTTAGAGTTATATATGTAGTTCTTTCCTGTCTTAGAACTATATGTCCATCTCTTTCCTATCTTAGGACTATATTTGTAGCTATTTCCTGTCTTAAAACTATATATGCATCGCTTTCCTATCTTAGAACTATATATGTAGCTCTTTCCTGTATTAGAATTGTATATGTATCTCTTTCCTATCTTATAATATATAATGTATTTCTTATCTTAGAACTATATATGTATCTCTTCTTTATCTTAGAACTACATATGTATCTCTTTCCTATCTTAGAACTATATATGTATCTCTTTCCTATCTTAGAAATATATGTGTAGCTATTTTCTACATTAGAACTACATATATATATATATAACTTTTTCCTATCTTAGAATTATATGTGTCGCTTTTCCTGTTTTAGAACTGTATATGTATCTCTTTCCTATCTTAGAACTATATATATATGTGTGTATATATATGTTTGTATATATATACATATTATATATATATATATATTTCATATCTTAGAACTGGTGCTTCCGCAAGGGTTTTCCACAAATGCCTGTCCTTCGCCTTTTTTCTGCTCTTGCCCAGGTGAGCCCTCTATTGCTCAGCATCCCTTCTGTTGTTCTTCTCCATGTCTCATTTGGTCTACCCTTACTTCTGTTCCCCTGTGGTGTCCATCTTAGTGCTATTTTTGGTACTGAGTTGTCATTCATTCGGAGCACATGTCCCAACCATCGCCAGCGTCTTTCCTCAATAATTGTTGTCAGTGGCTTCATCTGCATTTCTGCCAATAAGATGTTATTTCTTATGGTGTATATGTATCTTTGTCCTATCTTAAACTTATACTCTTTCCTATCTCAGAACTATATAGGTAGTTCTTTCCTATCTTAGAACTATATATATGTAGCTCTTTCCTGTCTTAGAACTGTATGTGTTGATCTTTCCTAATTAGTACCGTATATGTCGGTCTTTCATATACATGTATTACAACTCTATACGAATGTCCCTACTATATTATAACTGTACAAGTGTATGTAGGCTCTTCGTGCAGATCAAGTATAACGCCAGCAAACATTTTACCAGGTGCTGATTGTGACAAGGACCGTAACTTATTAATGGCAGATATGAAGATAAAGATAAAAAAGACAATTAGGGGATCAAGATCTCTCCGCTTTGATCTTACAAAAATATCAGAACAATAGAAGTGAAGAAATGTTTCGAAATCCTGATGGCTGTACGGGATGAATATGACACCAGATGAATTAGCTACACAGGCCAGAGATATCTTAATAACAACAGCTAAATACATGGTTCCGGTAAAGAAAACACAAAAGAATGGATGGATTACAGCAGGCACACTAGAACTGATAAAACAGCGTAGAGAAATGAAGATGCAATGGAAAGTGACAAACAACAACAAAGAGGATTATAAATCTTTAACAAAAGAAGTAATAAGAAACATAAGAAAAGACAAAAAAACAATACACACAAGATTGTTGTGAAAGAATAGAAGGACATCAGAAGTGTGGAAGAGATAGTGAAATGTTTAAAGAAATGAAGACACTGACGAGAAATGTCACACCTAAGCTAAATGTGATTTGTGACAGGATGGGGAATACCTTGACAGAGACAGAGGAAATTCTAGAAAGATGGAATGAATAGTGCAGAGGAATGTATGAACCAATTGACTGTGAAAGCAGAAATCAACAGTGTGAATTATTATTGGAGGAGAAAGAACCTGAACCGACAAATTAAAGAAGTTTTATGGGCAATAAAGCATCTGAAAAATGGTAAATCACCAGGATGTGATGAGATAACAGCTGAACTTATTAAAGCAGGAGGAAAGGAATGTGCAACAATCTATCATGCACTATGTAAAAAGATATGGCATTCAGGTATTTGGCCAAAAGAATGGAAAAGAACTGTATTCATACCACTGCCAAAAAATGGTAATTTGAAATTATGCACAAACTACAGAAGTGTTGCTCTGATTAGTCATGTCACTAAAATTCTATTAAGAATCACAATGTGTAGACGTCATAAGAAAGTAGAAGAAGAAGTAAATATAGTCCAAGCTGGTTTTATACAAGGAAGAGGATCAAGAGATAATATATTCAATATAAGATTAATAATAGAGACATGCAGGGAAATTAATGTGAATCATCTATATTTATCTTTTATAGATTATTAAAAGGCATTTGATTGTGTACGTCACCATAAACTTTGGGAAATAATGGGGAAAATGGGATTTCCAACACATTTGATACAAGTAACATCACTGCTGTATCTAGACCAACAGGCAGCAGTAAGAATAAATAGAGAAACAACAACTTGGTTTGACATAAAACAAGGGGTCCGTCAGGAGTGAATAGTGTCGCCTTACTTATTTAACGTGTATCAATCAATCAATCAATCAAGTACCGTGCTGCGTGTAGTAGGCGATCATTTCTCTCCACAATTCCCTGTCTTTAGACTTGATTATGAGATCCGCCGGTGACTTTCTTCCTAGCCACACTGACAGCCCATCCAATAATTTCTCTCTCTGTCTTCCTCTGTCTCTTCTTCCTCAATTTTTTCAGCTGCCACAGTGTGTTTCAATTTTCCTCTTCTCAGAAAATGTCCTACAAATCTCGCTTGTTTGTCTCTGATCTTTGCTGTAATTTGCCTTTTAATTCCAGCCTCTCATAAGACTTCCTCGTTGGTTTTCTTAGCTGTCCATGGTACCTTCAACATCCCTCTTACGAACCACATTTCCATGGCCTCTATTTCTCGCTGTACTCTCTTATTCATGGACCATGCTTCACATCCATAAAACAAAATTGGCTCGATGTAACATTTAAGTACTCGGAATCTTGTTTCCATTGATATGGATCTGTTGCACAAGATGTTTCTCATTTTCTGGAATGCTGACTTGGCCTGAGCACGTCTGCTTTTTATTTCATTGTAGCATTTCCAATCAGCTGTTATAATTGTTCCTAAGTTCTTGAATCTATCAATTTGTTTCATATTTGTGCCACAGATGGTAATGCTACATTTTGGTGGTATTCTTTTCTTTGAGATGACCATGACTTCTGTCTTCTTTTTATTCAGACTGAGACCTTTACTTTTACTTACACGAACCACGATGTCCAGAAGAGCATGTAGCTCACCTTCACTTTTAGCAATCAGAACTGTGTCATCTGCATATCTTAAGTTGTTAAGGTTGTACCCGCCAATTGATGTTCCTGGCATGCTTTCCATATTTCTCATTATGTTTTCGTTGTACAAGGAAAACAGTAACTTATATACTAAAAATAATGAGGAATGTTAGAGAAAATGCAGATAAAGAATATTATGATCCCATAAAAATTGGAGGTTATGAAATACAAGAGATTTAATATGCTGATGACACAGTATTCCTGTCCACAACACAACAGTCCGTAAGAATAGTGAAGAGCAAAACCTCTATCTTAATGCAAAGAAAACTAAATTGACGTCAACTGACAAAACAAACAAGGCAGCTGAAATATGTATCAATGAGGAACACTTGGAAGAAGTGGAGAGTTTTGAATATCTTGGATCATTACTAACTAATAATGGAGATACAATGAGGGAAATTAAAAGGAGCACATTTATTGCTCTTCAGAAAGTAAAACAACTAAAGAATCTGTGGAGAGGAACAGACAGAACCACAAAAATAAGATATTTAAGGGCATGCATCTTTCCCATCGCAACATATGCCTGTGAGACCCGGACACTTAACAAAACAGTTGAAAAACACATAAATGCCTTTTAATGTAAATGCTACAGAAAAGTTAATCAAATATCATAGACATAGAAAAGAACAAATATATCCATACTCATTTATTCATTTGCATGTCCCTTGCGGAACTTTGCCTCCCTAACAGCACTCCTGTAGGCCTCTCGGTTGTGAGCAAGGTGGCCTGCTGCTTATGCATCCATTTGCAGATCCTCAACGATGTCTTGCAGCCATTTTCGCCTTGGTCTTCCTGTCTTTCTTTTTCCAGTTATGTACCCTTTGAAGACGGTCTTCTCTAGATTATTATGACGTTTAAAGTGTCCAAAATATTAAAGTTTTCTCTCTTTAATCCTCTTTACTAGCCAGCCTTCTTCAATATTAAGTTCTTGTAGTATGGATATATTTGTTCTTTTTTGCGTCCATATTATTTGAAGAACTCTTCTGTAATATCCATACTACAAGAGCTTAATATTAAAGAAGGCTGGCTAGTAAAAAGGATTAAAGAGAGAAAACTTAAATATTTTGAACACATTAAACGTCATGGTAATCTAGAGAAGACCGTCTTGGAAGTGTACATAATGAGAAACAGAAATAGAGGAAGACCAAGGCGAAGATGGCTGCAAGGCTGGCTGACTGTTGTCTCTACTGCTCCTTTTGTAGAAGTTTGTTTAAAACGGTCAGTGATGCATACTTCTTACTTCCACATATAAATCCTTCACAGTACCAGACAGACGGTTACTTCGTGTATAAGGTAAGGTATAGGACCTCCTAGCCATCGTTTGTCCAGTTTCAGTCAAGTTTCTCTATGGACTCTTCATCTGACCTGCTTGTTTTGACATCTTTTGTTTACGCCCATCTCCCTGACAGAAAAAGTTGCTTATCACTTGTTGAGGCCCATACTTAAACCATTTCTTATAATTGAAGATCTGTCATCAACTTTTTTCATTGCTTTTTTATTTATTTTTTTTTAACTTTTTCAAATTACTTCTCAAGCATTACATTATCTTATAAACGATGTTTATGTTTTTCCTGTTTAATAATATTCATTTTTAATGTAACATTTTTGGGGTTATTTCTATTATTTTTATGAACAGCACCATTACAGCCCGATGCGATATCTCGTCTGCGTTTTTACAAATCTATCTATCTATCTATCTATCTATCTATCTATCTATCTATCTATCTATCTATCTATCTATCTATCTATCTATCTATCTATCTATCTGTCTGTCTGTCTGTCTGTCTGTCTGTCTGTCCATCTATGTGATGATGTCTGTCTGTCTCTATGTCTCTGTCTCTCTCTTTCTCTGTCCTACTTTGTCATTCTGTCTGTCTGTCTCCATCTCTGTTTCATTCTGTTTGTCTCTGTGTTCTATCTATCCTATCTCTTTTTCTGTCTCTCTTATCTCTCTCTGTCACCTTCTGTCGCTCTGTATATCTCTTTCTCATTTTAACTGTGTCTCTCTGTCTCATTCTGTCTGTCTCTATTTCTCTCTTTCTTATTCTCATTCTGTTTGCCTCTATTTCTCTCTTTCTTATTCTCATACTGTCTGGCTCTATTTCTAAGGGCAGAATGTAAGACGGGCCTGCGTGCCCAATTCTTTACCCTTGAAAAATAAAGATTATTCATTCATTCTCTCTTTCTCATTCTCATTCTGTCTGCTTCTATTTCTCTCTTTCTCATTCTCATTCTGTCTGCCTCTATTTCTCTCTTTCTCATTCCGTCTGTTGCTGTCTGTATCTCTCTATCTCATTTTGTCTATGTGTCTCTGTATGTCTTTTTTCCTTCTGCCTGACTGCCTGTCTGTCTCTATCTCTCCTCTCTCTCTCTCTCTGATGCATTCTCTCTATCTCTGCCTGTTTCGTTCTCTCTGTCTCTGTGTCTCTCCATACTTCTCTCACCTCTCTGTGTTGTATATACTTCTCACATCTCTCAGTGTTGTGTATATGTTTCTCATCTCTCAGTGTTGTGTATAGATCTCTCATCTCTTGTATGTACACTTCCCATCTCTCAGTGTTATGTATACTCCTCTCATCTCTCAGTGTTACGCATACTTCTCCCATCTTTCAGTGTTACGTATACTTCTATCATCTCTCAGTATTGCGTACACTTCTCTCATCTTACAATATTACGTACTCTTCTCTCACCTCTCAATATTTTGCATACACGTACCCCTCTGTGCTGTGTGTATTATTTATTAGGTAGCAGCTTCAAGTAACATCATGAAGTCTGTCACGATTCGTTCAATTTTAAAGAGAAGTACTAGCTTAAATAGTTCTTGCTTTAAAAACAAAATAGCTTACGTACTATCATTGCTTATGATTCCGGAAGTTTACTCCCACATTCTACGTTATATCATTTATAATCGTCGACCATTAACATGATGGGAGTGATGCCAACACCAACCATACACTATCTGTTCATTGGGGGGGGGGGGGGGGTAGTAAAACCAAGAATAAAAATAAGTTCAATCCATATCCCCATGGAAGGTGGGGAGGGGGGAGGGGGTGGAAGAAAAGGGGTGGTGGTTGGGGGGGGGCAGAGAATATAAGAGAAGGTGCAGCTCTCGCCCAAGCCTCCATAGCATGACCACTGTTTTAACAAAAGCCCTGCGCGCACTCTTAAAAAGCAGGTCACGTGGTTGGTTTGCTTGCGCGTAAAGGGCCATGAAATTTTGAAGAGGTCATAAACTCCAAGCTGGCATGAGTGAAATACAATAGCCCCCTGGCCACTTGAGTAAGTAGTCATGGAGTCCCATGGGCCGCGTCAGGTTTTGTATAATCGTGTGTTCCAGATTAAATGTAACAGCCACAGTCACTGCTTCATCATTAACAAAATGGCGTGCGTGATCACATGAAGTGGAGTATGTTCGTGTAGGCCGGGGCGGATGCATTGGTGCAGCAAAGAATTTACACGTGTAAAATTTGTTAATCAATGAGTGTTAACAGTCTACACACTCAGGGCTGTGTAGGGACAAGTCGAGGCCTCGAGGTTAGTTACTATCGGGGCCCTCTAGCCAAACATGGAAACTTAACTCCGAAGACTACTTTACTAATAAGAAAAGAAAGTGAAAGGACCGGGGGAGAGAAACAAGGTTACCGGGCCCCATCAACAACCCGGGGCCCCACAGTTGCAATTCCAGCTATCATCCCCTAATGGTCAGGCATGTAAATATTAAGCATCTCTTTGAAACGCAGTTTTGATTTGTAAAACTATTGTTTTATTACGTCATCACAAACGCATAATAGGGTAACTACAACAGTTTTCCTTGTCTTTCATTTTCACTGCGTGGACAAGTCAAATCAGTCAGTCATTCATTTGCATGTCCCTTGCGGAACTTTGTATCCCTAACAGCACTCCTGCAGACCTCTCGGCTGCATGCAAGATGACCCGCTGCTGATGCATCCATTCGAAGATCATCAACGATGTCTTGCAGCCATCTTCTACTTAGTCTTCATCTCTTTCTTTTTTCCTACTATGTACCCTACCAAGACTGTGTTCTCTACATTCAAAGTTAAAGTACCTTAAATAAAAAAAAATATGTAGGAAGAAAAAAGGGAAACCATTACCTGAAATAACAAGTCACGTGACTTCGCTCTGTAATAGGAGCAAGGTTTGATAAGGAAATGGTTTTAAGTACTGTCGTAGCCGGAAGTGTGATAGGGATATGCTCTCCACTCCAATTAAATGTCTCCAAGGCGTACGTCTCAAATAGCCTCTGACAGTCCACGTCCAGTTCCTGGCCTTCTCGTGGCGGAACTGTTCAAACTGACATTAAAAGGGGCAAAGGCGAATATCTGGCGACTGAAAACCAGACCTTTTGGGTAGATGAGAGTCGTGTTTGGTAGCTCATCTAGGAGAAGGAAAACTTCGAATACCCGCTGCTGCGAGATTCTTCAACTGCCGTGCGTGGGGGAAACTCCTCCCGGCCAATGAAGAAAAATGCGATTAGGGTTGCCTCGCAGAGCCGCCGTGGAAATGGTGAAGGAAAGGATTAAGTGAAGTAACAAGCAGTATCGAGGTCAGTACTACTCAAATCACGGCACTTCTGCTCTAGAGGCCGCCCATGTCCTATATACACCCATACTGGGGCAAATTACCTAAATCGGCTTAAACCAGGGTTTAAACCAAGACACTGCTGGCGAGATTCTTCGGCTGCCGCGCATGGAGTGAAATTCCTCCCGGCCAATGAAGAAAATGCGAAAAAGCACTTAGGGTTGCCGTGCGGCGCCGATGTGAAAAGCTGATGGAAAGAATAAAGTGAAGCTTAATCGGTATGACCAGTAGTCTCGTGTCGAGAGCTACTCATACCACGGTACCTCTGCTCTAGAGGCCGGCCACGTCCTAAACACGCCCATACTGTGATAATACGCCTAAATCGGCTCTACCCAGGGGTGAAACTTACTAGTCGCGAGGATTCGTCCTCCTGGACAAAAGCTCCGTCCTGGTCACAACTAGGAAGGGCAGCGGCCACGACCACAAAATGCTAAGTCGGAGATACTGGACCAGGGCAGTCTAGATAGGCAACCACCTCTCACCCGGCGGGGATGTATGCGTATCATAATCACGCTGAGGTTTTACAGTGAGAAAGTCCAACGCTGGACTGGATGGGCAACCACCTGTCACTCGGCGGGGATATGCTGATATCCAAACCACGTCGAGGTTTTCCAGTGATAAAGTCCAACTCTAGATTAAACTGGTGCAACGAAAACCACGGTGTCACGCAATCCCGCTTCTGAGACCCACCAACAATTCAGGCCCAAGCCCCGCGATACTCTGAACCTCTTATGATCCTCTCGAGGATTTCTTGTGGGTCTCTCGGGGGACCACAGGGCGACCACGGGACACATCGAGGACCACAGGAGTAAATTCAGGAGGATCACGGGGCGATCTTGGTGGTAGAAGCGAACGAAGAAGAAGAAGACAAGGAAACGACCTTTCTGCGGTGGCTTCCCTTTACCTTTTTGCTCGATGTGTATACGGTTTTCCTCTGCTATCTTTTCATTAAAGAGACTAACGGTCATGGCAGCAGCGGTATCTGTTTTGGCCCCTGCTGACGTTTATTACGTTACCCCCCCCCCCATCTGACCTATATTTAGAGGCCGTTCCACCATCCGCGATCAGGTGGACGCACCTAGAAGTAGAACAGTACATCGACGTGGTGTCACTCTGTTTCCTAGCTCTCCCCCCCCCCCTCTCCTACCAACCCCCGATCTGGAAGACCCTGTTGATGGTTATGATGCCTATGATATAAGGTCTTGGAGTTCCACGCTCGTCCAGCAAGACAAGGTTTAGACACTGTGGAAGGGTGGGGGAAGATTACACTGACAGAAGACGGATGTTCTTGCTTTTGTAAATGCATGACAGCTATGACTGATGCATGACGACAGCTATGACTGATGCATGACGACAGCTATGACTGATGCATGACAGCTATGATTGATGCTTGACAGCTATGACTGATGCATGACAGCCACGATTCATTTAAATAAGGAAAATAAAATGTTCTCAAACGTCAGATTTAGCTGGCTTTCTTTTTTTTTTTTGCTGTAAGTTCTAGACGTCTCATGTTCACCGCTTGGTGAACTGTTATTGTTGCCCATCTTCTAGAAAATCTGTCTGCTCTCCCTTCTGCTGCTAAGCCAAACGAACCCGAAATTAGAATACAAGAGCTAAGCATTGTCAGATCAATACAGTTTTTGTTATCACACTAAATTTGACTCCTTTGTATGTTTTACTACAATACATCACAAATATCAAATCTGATGGGGTGTGAGCTACTTGGGGGGGGGGGGGCGGCTTTCTTAACCGCCTGGAATACGTATGAAAAGATTCCCCACTAGGTTCCACCGCCATGCTCACTCAAGCCTTGGCTAGATTGAATTCTGACCAGTTAGGCATTCCCATACTTGTTCTGATTTCTGACCAGTTCGGCCTCCCATACTTGTTCTGTATCTTTGGTTTCAAATTTCCGTCAAGTGTTCCTCACAAGAGATGACTGTACCAGGCTATGTCTTCGATGAGGAGCACTAAGTTCTTACATCATGCGTGGTACTGAGAATGACAGCTAAGCTTCGTTCCCGTCAAACGCTGCTGACAAAATAAACAAAAAACCAGCGAATCTTCTTCTTCTTCTTCTTTTCCTCCTCCTCCGTTTTCTTCTTTTTCTCCTCCTCTTCCTCTTTCTTCTTGTCCTCCTCCTCTTCCTTCTTTTCCTCATCCTCCTCCTCCTTCTTCTTCTTTTTCTTTTTCTCCTCCTCCTCTTCCTCTTTCTCCTCCTTCTTAGACTTATAACTCAAACCTATACTCTCTACAAAGACTTGTAGCTTAAACCTGGACTGTTTTCGTCTTCCAGCGAATCTTCTTCTTCTTCTTTTCCTCCTCCTCCGTTTTCTTCTTTTTCTCCTCCTTCTCCTCCTCTTCCTCCTTCTTCTTTTCCCCTTCCTCCTCCTTCTTTTCCTCCTCGCCCTTCTTTTTTCTTTTTCTCTTCCTTCTTCTACTCCTCCTCCTCCTTCTTATTTTCCTCCTTCTTCTTCTTCTTCTTATTTTCCTCTTTCTCCTCCTTTTTGTCATTTATTCCTCATCCTCCTTTTTCTTTTTCCTCCTTCTCCTTCTTCTTTTCCTCCTCCCCCTCCTTCCTCTTCTTTTCCTCCTCCCTCTTATTTTCCTCCTTAATATTTTTTCTTCCTCCGCCTCCTCCTTCATCTTTTCCTCCTCCTCCTTCTCCTCCTTCTTCTTCTTTTTCTCTTCCTTTCTCTTCTTTTCCTCTTCCTCCTCCTCCTTCATCTTTTTTCCTTCTTCCTTCTTCTTTTCCTCCTCCTTCTTCTTCTTCTTTTCCTCCTCCTTTCTCTTCTTTTCCTCCTCCTCCTCCTTCATCTTTTTCTTCCTCTTCCTTCTTCTTTTCCTCCTCCTCCTCCTCCTTTTTCTTCTTCCTCCTCCGCATATATTCTCTACAACTGGACCAGTACAGTACAGAAGGCCAGCAAGCCCCAGTATTTCACACTTATGAATCAATCCCACGTGGCCAAACTTCTTTTCTTCGGTTTTCAGAAAACATAATATTAATACATTAATATTACAATATTCATTTTTATTTGATAATTCTATTTTCATTAATGTCTGAGTGGCGAAGTGGTTAGTGCACTGGCCTCTCATGGCAAAGGTCGGGGGTTCGAATCCGACCAGATGCGCCCCAGTCACCCAGCTCTAGAAACAGGTACCCGGCTTCTTCTGTAGTTGGGGAAGGAAAGGCAGCCAGCCGTGATACTGACCATATCACCCTCTAGTGTGCTGACAGGTCAAGGAAAATATGGGCACTAACACCATATCCCTATGTGCCTCTAAAGCATGACAGGATTACTTTTACCTTTACCTTTTTTTACATGGAAGCTGAAACTCTTTTGATGACATACGATTCACTGAAAGTTGTAATGAACAATGCGTAGAATTCATCTGTTAATTAACTTTCACAAATGTGTGAAGTAATAGGTTTTGAACTGAACTATATGTGACACATAACTATGCGCTGAATATTGCTTCGACTTTTAATGCAATTTTATTTTTAAAGCTTTTCAAAAAATGAAACAAAAAGCGCATGAACTGAACTACTGTGCAACAGATCGGCTTGGCAGGTATTTGTGCGAGAGTACCAACTCAGAGGTACATGATGTGTTGTGTGCGTGTGTGTGCGCGCGCGTGTGTGTACGTATAAAAATATCATGGAGATCTTCTCTTTAAAATATTTTCCTGTGTCATCATCATCATCATCATCATGTGCCGTCTCCCCCACGGAAAGTTGGCTGCAATGTATCTCCACTCTGCTGTGCTTCTTGTCTTCTTAGTACCCTCAGCCAAGCTGGTCTCTGACCATCTCTTGATGCTGTCCACCCATCTATGTCGCTGTTGTCCTCTTGTTCTTTTCCCGTCGATCTTGCCCTCAAGAATGGTCTTCAGTATAGTATTGTGCCTCTTGACATCCCCAATAGTATCAAAGCTGTCTTGTTTTTATGATTTTCAATATTTATCTTTTCACTTCTAGTTGGTTTAGCACTTCGTTGTTTGTTTTCTTTTCTGTCCATGGGATACGCCCTAATCTTCTCTATGTCCACATTGCAAGGGCCTCGATTTTCCTTTTGTTTGTCTTCTTCAATGTCCAGGCTTCTACACCATAAAGAAATATCGAATATATGTAGCATTTTAAGATACGTAATCTCACTTGCTGTGATATTTATTTTGGTGTAAAGATCTTCCTCATTCTGCTGAAGGTGTTTTCTGCCAAACCTATTCTTCTGTTAATATCCGTTTCACATTTTCCATCCTCTTTTATCATGTGCCCCAGATACCTGAAGTTTTTCACCTGTTCCAGTAATTCTCCATTTACTGTTGTATTTACTGCTGGCTTTCTTTCTTCTCTGCTGATCACCATGACATTTGATTATCACAATTTTCCTGTGAATTTTATTTATTGTTTGTGTGAGAGAGAGCGAGAGAGAGAGAGAGAGAGAGAGAGAGAGAGAAATAAAACTCAATTAACTTAAAGTTTCCTGCTAAAGTTGGTAACCACATGCCTGGGTTTTTTTCCACGGGGGGGGGGGGGGGGTGGTGGGTCTCACCGTCACGTGATCAACAAACCTACACAATGTTGTTCCATGTTGAACAGCGCTGTAAGGTCCACAACAAGTTTCTTTACATTAACACCAGTTTTGTGTAGCGGCTAGTTCACTCGAGTGCCGACAGAAAGCTGCTGTGTTTCATTCCTTGTTGGGGTGGAGATCGGACCGACGGGCAGCGGGTCGACTTAGCCTCAAGATACGGGTACCACCTAGCCTCAAGTTAACGGGTACCAAGCCTCAAGATAAGGGTACAACACCTCAAGATAAGGGTACCAAGCCTCAAGATAACTGTATAAAACTTCAAGTTAACGGGTACCAAGCCTCAAGATAATTGTATAAAACTTCAAGTTAACGGGTACCAAGCCTCAAGATAATTGTATAAAACTTCAAGTTAACGGGTACCAAGCCTCAAGATAAGGGTACAAAACCTCAAGATAAGGGTACCAAGCCTCAAGATCTCTCTCTCTCTCTCTCTCTCTCTCTCTCTCTCTCTCTCTCTCTGAACCTTAAGTGCCCAGGGCACATGGGCTTCCGCAAGGGTTTTCCACAAATGCCTGTCCTTCGCCTTTTTTTCTGCTCTTGCCCAGGTGAGCCCTCTGTTGCTCAACATCCTTTCTGTTGTTCTTCTCCATGTCTCTTTTGGTCTACCCTCACTTCTGTTCCCCCGCGGTGTCCATCTTAGTGCTATTTTTGGTAATGAGTTGTCATTCATTCGGAGCACATGTCCCAACCATCGCCAGCGTCTTTCCTCAATAATTGTTGTCAGTGGCGTCATCTGCATTTCTGCCAACAAGATGCTATTTCTTATGGTGTTTGGCCAAAATATTTTTCTAATTCTTCGTAAACATTTAGTCTGGAAAGAATTCAACTTGTTTTCTATGGTTTTGGTGATTTTCAAGCATTCACTTCCATAGAGTAGTACACTTAGAACATTACATATACTCAAGATAATGGTAGAAAACTTCAAGTTAACGGGTATCAAGCTTCAAGATAAGGGTACCAAGCCTCAAGATTCGGGTACCAAACCTCAAGATTCGGGTACCAAGCCTCAAGATATGGGTACAAGACCTCAAGATAAGGGTACCGAGCCTCAAGATATGGGTACAAAACCTCAAGATAAGGGTACCAAGCCTCAAGATAAGAGTACTAAGCCTCAAGATACGAGTACAAAACATAAAGATACGGGTACCAAGCCTCAAGGTATGGGTACCGAGCCTCAAAATACGGGTACACGAAGGTTTTTCTGGAGAAGTAAAGACAGTGAGCACAGATATCAGCCTCATCACTCTCACAATATTGCAGCTTAGAAATGTGAAAGCACTAACGCTCCACGCACCTAGGACATGCAAGTGCTACAGGACGTAAATGGCCCCCTCCTCAACTGTTTCTATAGGCTGGGCCCCACGATAATTACCCATTAAAGCACATGTTTTCTGGACTAGTGCAGCTGTTCTCAAAGTCCCACATCACAGTCTTCATTTTAAACCAAGGTTGGCCTCGAATCTTCCCTTATATATTACATAGGTCGGCCTGGAATCTTCCCCTTTATATTACATAGGTCGGCCTGGAATCTTCCCTTATATGTTACATAGGTCGACCTGGAATCTTCCCTTATGTGTTACATAGGTCGGCCTGGAATCTTCCCTTTTATATTACATAGGTCGGCCTGGAATCTTCCCTTATATTTTACATAGGTCGACCTGGAATCTTCCCCTTTATATTACATAGTTCGGCCTGGAATCTTCCCTTATATGTTACATAGGTCGGCCTGGAATCTTCCCTTATATATTACATAGGGCGACCTAGAATCTTTCCCTATGTATTACATCATCAAGAAAGGATTTCCATCATTATAAATCTTCTTATGGTGGTAAGATCTGAGATGTAGACTTGAATTCCTCCATGGAAAATGGGGGGGGGGCACTTATTTTCCCATTAGACATCACTGGACTAATGTGTCCCTCAGTAATTAGTGTATAAATATTTAAAACTAAGTATATAACAAAACACAAAGCCAATGCAGTAAAGCTGTGATAACAGAACGTAGAAATTAGGCAAAAAGTAAAGAACAGCTTTATTAATTAACGAGCACACAGTTGTGACGTTTCGGTGTGAACCTTAATCATACAAACACACACACAGGACGAAGAAATAGAGAGAAAAGATAAAATATAAATTCACATGAAAAAATGTTTTAAAAAGTAGGAATGGAAACAATATGAAATAAAATAAGTTGAGCACTTAGCTGTGACTTGTAAGAGGCTGTGTTTGTTTAATAGTGCCCATAGAAGAGTGTAGAGAATGTTTAAAAGAGAATTTTGAAGTGTGATAGGTGGGATTGTAAAGGGCTGAAAAGGGGGTGGGGGAGGGGAACACCGCGAAAAAAGGGAAAAGAGTGATTCAATGGTAATCTAGCCTGAAAAAAAGTGGGATGGGTGACTGTAGTAGGGGTGGGATGGGTGACTGTAGTAGGGGTGGGATGGGTGACTGTAGTAGGGGTGGGATGGGTGACTGTAGTAGGGGTAGAGAGGTTGTAATCTGATGTCGCGAGAAGGTTCTGAACTATGTGTTACAAGTGAAGAGTGCGGAACTTAGTGCGGAGGGAATATGATAGTGGAAGAGGGGAATGTTAGATGTAGTCGAATTGCGAGTTCAAATCATGTGGTTACAGCGTTCCATATTCCTGAATGAAGCGGTTCTCAAGCGCTAGGCGGTTTCTGTTATCAGCGTAACACTGTTTGATGGCTGTTATTAGAAAATCAGATTTCCCTCTGTGGTCGGGGCGGTTGAAATGATTTTGGACTGGTCTGGAAGCATGCTGTGTGATATCATACAGATGTTTATGCATGCGGTGACTTAATCTGAGCCCACTTTCACCAATATTCTGCATCTTGTGCATGCAATGTAATATATCACATTACGGGACTCGCATGTGAACCCCTCATGGAGAGTGAGAACAGTTTTGAGACAGGTGATAGTTTTCGTTTCCCAGACTACAGGGCAGGTAACACAGCGAGGGCGGTTACATTCTCTGGTGCCAGCATACGCAAGGTTCCGCTTCAGGTGGCTATGGACGAGAATGTCCTTGAGATTTGGTTCCCGTTTGTATGCTAATAGGGGTAGAATTATAGAAGATGTCGCGAGTATCGAGGCCGAGTTGGATTAGTGGCAGATGGCGATAAAGAATTTTCTTAACCATCTGAACATATGAGGGAAAAGAAAGTACTAATCTGACTGTGTCGGATAGGGATACAGTGGGCTTTTTTTTCGTGGCTCACTTTTTTTTTTTTTTTGAAGGACATTTTCTGAATAGTGGCGATGATGAAAGAAAAAAAAAAGTTCTAATAATTTGTTGGATTGACCTATAAAGTCTGAGTTATTCTGGCATAGCTGGCGAAGACGGAGGAGTTGGGAGTATGGGATGGAGTTCTTACAAGCTTCAGGATGAGAGGAGATGTAAAGTAAATATGTGTGGCTGTCGGCAAGTTTGTAAAATACGGAGTTGAGAAGACTGTCTGTGCCAATAGATATTTTGACGTCTAAAAAAGTTCCTCCCCTCCCCCCCCCCAACCTCCTTTACTACCCACTTATCACACATCACAAGTCTCCATTTAAACATTCTCTACACTTCATCACACGGCCTTTTCAACGCAGACTCTTACAAGCTCAAGCCCAAGTGCTCATTTTATTTATTTTATTCTTTTTTTTCCATTTCTACTTTTTACATAGTATGAATTTACATATGAATTTATATTTTATCTTTTTTCTTTGTATCTTCGTCCTGTGTGTTTTTCTATGATTATGGTGCAAATCGAAACGTTACGAGTAATTAACAGACATGTTACTATATTTTTTGCCTAGTCTATCAAGAACGGTAACAAAAATCAGCGGCAACAGTAAGAAATAAACAGTTTCACAAGTTTGCTTCAGGAAAATTAACAAATATCCAGTCTAATAGATTTGTTACAGCAATAGCAGTAAATATCCAGTTTCACAGACTTACTGCAGGAACAGTAACAAATATCCAATCTCACAGGCTTACTGCAAGAATAGAAACAAATATCCGGTCTCACAGAATTACTGCAGCAATAGTAACAAATATCCAGTCTCACAGGCTTACTGCAAGAATAGAAACAAATATCCAGTCTCACAGGCTTACTGCAAGAATAGAAACAAATATCCGGTCTCACAGAATTACTGCAGCAATAGTAACAAATATCCAGTCTCACAGGCTTACTGCAAGAATAGAAACAAATATCCAGTCTCACAGGCTTACTGCAAGAATAGAAACAAATATCCGGTCTCACAGAATTACTGCAGCAATAGTAACAAATATCCAGTCTCACAGAATTACTGCAGGAATAGAAACAAATATCCAGTCTCACAGACTTACTGCAGAAATAGAAACAAATATCCAGTCTCACAGACTTACTGCAAGAATAGAAACAAATATCCAGTCTCACAGAATTACTGCAGGAATAGTAACAAATATCCAGTCTCACAGAATTACTGCAGGAATAGAAACAAATATCCAGTCTCACAGACTTACTGAAGGAACAGTAACAAACGTCCAGTCTCACAGACTTACTGAAGGAACAGTAACAAACGTCCAGTCTCACAGATTTGCTACAAGAACGGAAATGAATATCCAGTCTCTGATTTGCTGGTTGACATATGACCGGTTTATACTCTCTCTCTCTCTCTCTCTTTCTCTCTCTCTCTCCGTAATTTACCTGCTCCCTTGTGCCCCCCCCCCTCAAAAAAAACCTCCCCAACTGACAGACTTCGCCTCGACCTTTTCTCTTGGTACTCTGACCAGACGCGGAGATCGAATCATCAACGTTGACCTTAACGGGTCATACAAACTCCACTCCACAGCTGATGAGAAAAGTAGTGGACGATTTGGTGGAGAGGGAGACTGAGGGTGGGTGGAAAGGGAGGGGGAGGACGGTAGTCTGTTCCTGAGAGATGAAATTACTTTCGTACTCGGTCTATGTGTCCAGGCTTGACCGTACTCGGTCTATGTGTCCAGGCTTGACCGTACTCGGTCTATGTGTCCAGGCTTGACCGTACTCGGTCTATGTGTCCAGGCTTGACCGTACTCGGACTATGTGTCCAGGCTTGACCGTACTCGGTCTATGTGTCCAGGCTTGACCGTACTCGGTCTATGTGTCCAGGCTTGACCGTACTCGGTCTATGTGTCCAGGCTTGACCTATCAGGTCTTGTCCAGGGAGCTGTGCTCGGACACAGTCTGGGCATGTGCTCCACAACTGAGCAAGGTTTCCAAAGTTTCAAATATGGTCAGTCTGACAGAACCGCTCCTCATTGTAGATAGTTGTTAGAACAGGTCCTCAGTGTAGATAGCTGAAAGAACAGTTCTTCATTGTAGATAGAACAGTCCTTCCTTGCAGATAGTTGATAGAACAGTTCCTCAGTGTAGATAGTTGATAGAACAGCTCTTCATTGTAGATAGTTGTTAGAACAGTTCCTCAGTGTAGATAGTTGATAGAACAGTTCCTCATTGTAGATAGTTGTTAGAACAGTTCCTCATTGCAGATAGTTGATAGAACAGTTCCTCATTGTAGATAGTTGTTAGAACAGTTCCTCATTGTAGATAGCTGATAGAACAGTTCCTCATTGTAGATAGTTGATAGAACAGTTCCTCATTGTAGATAGTTGATAGAACAGTTCTTAATTGTAGATATAACAGTTCCTCGGTGTATATAGTTGATAGAACAGTTCTTCGTTGTAGATAGTTGATATAACAGTTCATCACTGTAGATAGTTGATAGAATAGTTCCTCAGTGTAGACAACTGACAACCGTTATTCGTTGAAGACAACCGATAGAACAATTCTTTATTGTGGACGACTGACAGAACCGTTCCTCACTGTAGACAGTGTTAAAAAAAATTGAACGTCTCTGTTTTGAAAGGGAAATAACTATAATCAAGACCATATCTCACCTTCTAGAACTCCTTGGTAGTAGCATGCTGTCACAGCATACCTGTCCAAGAAAGAGGGATCGTTGTGGCTTCCATTGTGATGAAGTTTAGAACTGATGCCGCCTCATATTATCTCATCTTTCTGACTACCGCCCATGGAAACTGTTAAAGCCATGACATATCTTGACAGTTCTCACCACAGTCATTATCAATTGGCAGCAAAGAAAAGAGATCGGGCTCTTTACACTCTGATAACGACAGTCAGCCAGTCATTTGCTCGCCCCTTGCGGGACTTTGCCTCCCTAACAGCTCTCCTATAGGCCTCTTGGTTGTAAGCAAGATGCCCTGTTGCTGATGCATCCATTTGCCGATTATCAACGATGTCTTGCAGCCATCTTCGCCTTGGTCTTCCTTTCTTTCTTTTTCCCCTTCCAAGACGGTCTTCTCGCTCTGATGACGGCAGATCACATTAACTGAAGCCCATCACTCCTCTCTACCAGGACTTGTAGCTCAAACCTACACTCTCTACCAGGACTTGTAGCTCAAACCTACACTCTCTACCACGACTTGTAGCTCAAACCTACACTCTTTACCAGGACTTATAGCTCAAACCTACACTCTCTACCACGACTTGTAGCTCAAACTTACACTCTCTACCAGGACTTGTAGCTCAAACCTACACTCTCTACCAGGACTTGTAGCTCAAACTTACACTCTCTACAAGGACTTGTAGCTCAAACCTACACTCTCTACCACGACTTGTAGCTCAAACTTACACTCTCTACCAGGACTTGTAGCTCAAACTTACACTCTCTACCAGGACTTGTAGCTCAAACCTACACTCTCTACCAGGACTTGTAGCTCAAACCTACACTCTCTATCAGGACTTGTAGCTCAAACTTACACTCTCTACCAGGACTTGTAGCTCAGACCTACACTCTCTACCAGAACTTGTAGCTCAAATCTACACTTTCTACCAGGACTTGTAGCTCAAACCTACACTCTCTACCAGGACTTGTAGCTCAAACCTACACTCTCTACCAGGACTTGTAGCTCAAACCTACACTCTCTACCAGGACTTGTAGCTCAAACCTACACTCTCTACCAGGACTTATAGCTCAAATCTACACTCTCTAAAAAGTCTTGAATCTCAAACCCGGACTGTCTGCAAGGACTTGAGATACAAACCTACACTCTCTACAAGGACTTGTAGCTTAAATCTGGACTCTCTACAAGGACTTGTAGCTTAAATCTGGACTCTCTACAAGGACTTGGAATTTAGACTTGATCCTAGGAAAGGTGAGAAATGGAAGGCAGTGGGGCACTCGTGACAAAAGCCTGCGAACAGACTGGATTCTTGGAAGCGACCCATATTTTTGTCTAAATAGTCGAGAATATGAAAATGAAGATGTAGAAGATGTGTTGTACTATCCACAATCACATGGATCTGTTGAACGTTGGCATCAAGATCTCCTCGTTCATTTCCAATTCAAAAGACCCTATCAATACTCCTTACTGTGCACATTAAATGAAGGAAAAAGTACTAAACTACGTCGAACGCGTTATTGCTCTGATAGCATAATTTTCTAAGTCTGTCTGTCGGTAGGTAGCCTCCACTACGTCACATAATGGGAGTCAGGTTTAAACGTTCAGTGTAGGTTTAGTTATTGTGATGAAAGGGTTAAAAAATATAGTGGAATTTTCAGCAGCAATTATTGATCATGTGGGCTTTTTTTTTTTTTTTTTGATTACGTAGAAAATTCCGAGTTTGCTAATATTTTTTGTGGAGAATGTGAAAATTTAACTAAAGTAAATAAAAAAAAAGGAAATTTATATTCTCATTTCTTCTGTCGTCATTTTTTTTCCTTATAACAATTACATTTTGTTCGTAGCTTAATATTCATCAAGTCTTCACTTGATCGCAACGCAAGACCGGTAAAAAGAGGGCGTTTGGTAGGAGAGGAGCAGGTGAAAAGTTTGGAGAATTAAATGAAATTCTTCAATAGGTATGTCTTCCTGCAGTGCAAGATTAAACACCTGAGGCGTGATGTCTCAGAAGAATGTGAGTTTTCATGAAGGAGTGAAATGAGTAATGCGAGAAATATGGCAAAATATGTAATATATACTTCATTAAAAAGTTTTTTTTAAAAGCATAGACAAGGAGTTGACTAGTCGTTGAGAGACCTGACTTGGGTTCGAGACCTGACACTGGTATCCTCCAGACAGACCCAGGGGTAGAATTTTGGCACCTGACATATTAATGTTGAGGAGAACAGCCTCCACGCTGCTTACAAGTCCGGGCTCATGGGAACACATTCCTCGCGTGACTAACCGCGAATAATAGTGAGCTAAGATGTGATGTGAAGTTCAGGTCCGCGAGTCTGAGAGACTTCGCCACAATCTACAGATAACAAAAGGGGGTATCTTCAAAACAATAAAGGAAATTAACTAAGAGAGAGAGAGAGAGAGAGAGAGAGAGAGAGAGAAAAGAAAGAGAGATAGAGAAAGAGAAAGATAGCGAGATAAAGAGAAACAGAGGAAGAATACGAAACACCATAAGACTGATGAAAGAAAAGAGACAGACATAAGACAAGAAACGGGCCTATAAAAGACTGATCCGAAAGGCGAGGCAGACAGACAAAATACAAGAGACATGGAAAATAAGAGACAGACAAATAGAAGATAAAAGACAGACTGATAGAAGACAAAAAAGACAGACTTAGTTTAAGGCCAAGAGACAGGCTGACAGAAGACAACAGACAAACTGATAGAAGCTGCAAGTAACTATAGTAAAGTCTTGTGCCAGGCTGGTACCATCACAACCGACTTGTGTGACCTAGCATTTAAACTTAAAAAACAAGAATGCGAAAAAAAAAAAAGAAAAAAAAAACAGACCTACAGGGCGGCGAGAGATTGTGAACTCAGTCCTGACGGATCCGGAAGTTTAAAAGTCTGAGAATTGAAGGATACCACGCAAACAGTGGAATTCTGGGACTGGATACTCAAATAATTAATGTCAAAACGAGGCTGGCGGCTGAATGCAGGAATGACTGGAACAGAGGTTCTCACACTTTTGTGTTCTGACACATTTGATCAGCCATATTATCTAATGTTGCATGTCATTTTAAATAGTGGAATTTTCGAAATATTTTTTAATACTCCATCTAAAAAATGTAGACACTTCGGTAGCGAAATTGGCACTTCGTGGTCACTTCATAACTTTTCTTTCTCTTATCTTGTATCTCTTCTCTTCTACCTCTTCTCTTCTGTCTCTTCAGTGAGCAAGACACACTGGGCTGCTTGTACCAAGGGTTTGCCACATCTGCCAGTCCTCTGGTATCTTCTTGGCTGTCTCCCACGTCAATCATTTTTGTTCATCATCGTCTTCTCCGATGAACGCAGCCATGTCTGAACTCAAAACTCGTGTTCAATGGGCGAAAGATGAAGAAGAACATCGTTCTAAAAATGAACCTGTTCAGTTCCGTTTAGATTTTTTAATTTTTACGTATGCTTGAAAATGCTTGTTTATGGAAACGGAACGCTGATGATGACAGTCCTGTATACAATCACAAAATATTGAGATTATGCACAAATAACTATAATATTATCATGAAAAGCAGACTTGAGGGGGGTTGGGAGGGGGGGAAGATGAACTAAAATTAGCAAGAGGACGGCAATGATGTAGATGGATGGACAACATGAAGAGATGGAATGGTGTCACGTTGAAAAGGGAAAGGGGGGGGGATACGTTGTGAAAACAAGGAATGGAGAAAGATGGAGGGCTGTTGTGGCACTTATTTCCCCTAAAAATGTCCCCATAAAAGTAGGTCGTTTTATGTATCGAACTATTAAAACTTAAATATTTTGGACATATTAAACGTCAATCAGTTATTTGCATGCCCCTTGCGGAACTTTGCTTCCCTAACAGCTCTCCTGTAGGCCTCTCGGTTGTAAGCAAGATGGTCTGCTGCTGATGCATCCATCTGCAGATTATCAACGATGTCTTGCAGCCATCTTCGCCTTGGTCTTCTTCTCTTTTTTTCTCATTATCTACTCATCTAAGACTGTCTTCTCTAAATGTCTTAGATGGATACAATATGAGTTATTATTGTTGATAATCTGCACATGGATGCATCAGCAGCAGGGCATTTTTCTTGCAACCGAAAGACCCACAGGAGAGCTGTTAGGGAGGCAAAGTTCCACAAGGGACATGCAAATAACTGATTGACGTATCGAAAGCAGGATTCTTTTTTCGTGGAATGAGCCAAACAGCCATTCTGCTTGCACATAACAGATGTTGTGTCTCCTTATGTGACTCTGGTAAAACCCACTACCTGATGAAGGTAAATTGCTGTTTGAAAACAGTCATGAATTTTATGCAGAAGAGATTACAAGAGGTAGCTCAGGATATATTGTTCTGTGTTGTAAGGATATGGGTTAACACTTCTAATATATCTCAACAGCGCTCGCCTTGATTGAATTTTTTCGATACTAACTTCTGAAAATATTTCAATTTTTTTTTTTTAACAAAGAGTGATGAGATGTATGCGTAGTAGAATTTTTTCCCTCCAAAACTGTCCATAAAATGGAGTGGTGGGGGTGGGGTGGTAGGAGAAAAGGCTGAAAGTGTTTTCTGTAAGCCCGTGCGTTTTAACATTTCGTGCGTCTTATATGCCCGTACATCATACACTCCTGTGCGTCTTATATGCCCGTACATCATACACTCCTGTGCGTCTTATATGCCCGTACATCATACATTCCTGTGCGTTTTATATGCCCGTACATCATATACTCCTGTGCGTTTTATATGCCCGTACATCATATACTCTTGTGCGTTTTATATGCCCGTGCGTCTTGCACTCCTGTGCGTCTCTTAGGCCCGTATATCACACACTCTTGTGCGTCTCTTAGGCCCGTATATCACACACTCCTGTGCGTTTTGTATGCCCGTGCATCATACACTCCTGTGCGTCTCTTAGGCCCGTACGTCATACACTACTGTGCGTTTTGTATGCCCGTGCGTCATACACTCCTGTGCGTCTCTTAGGCCCGTACGTCATACACTCCTGTGCGTCTTTTAAGCTCGTGCGTCATACACTCCTGTGCGTCTCTTAGGCACGTACGTCACACATTCCTGTGCGTTTTATGTGCCCGTACGTCATACACTCCCATGTGCGTCACGCCTGCCAATGCGTCCTATGTTACAAATGCTTTCTATACACTCTTGCCAACTCTAGATCGTCAAATGCGGTAACCAGTGCCAATTTTGTCTGGTTTTACTTATTTTTGGGGTCACTGAAAAATAGACAATATCCAAAGAAAGTATTTTTAAAAAACCGCGTTAAACTAATATCTGAGCAATGGTAGCAAAAGAACAAACAAAATGTCCTTTCATTTACTTTGCCCATCCATTTCAGAACTTCGGAGTCCCAGCATCAAATTATGTACTTTGGACAGTGTCTTTCGGTACTGATATTGTCGCTACTGCTCCTTTTGTAGAAGTTTGTTAAAAAACGAGGCAGATCTTGGCAATGACGGCCCCTGTCAGTTACTGGATGTAATCATCCCAGCAGACATCGCTGCTGATTTTAGGATTGTTAAAGAAAGTTAACCCTGTTAAATTTTAACAATAGACCAAAGTGCTGCTGGTATTACAAACCGTTTCCCCACGATCCTTGAGGTTTTTCAACTGGAACTCCAGTGTGAAAAATACTTTAGTGGTATCTGGGAAAAGGTTTAATAATGTTTCTTTAACAAATACGTCAATGTCGCGCTTAAAGGCCCAAAAAAAAAACCAAAATCAGACACCCCCCCCCCAGATAAACAGTTTGAGAACCCTTGCACCAGAAGAATCGGTGGTCTCGGCACTCTTAGACAAAGGGCTCATTTCTATTGATTGGTACTGGACGGTAGCTCTGAATGAAATGAGAATCGATCGTATACTGGTCATCGTTTTCCCCTCAACATTCAAATCTATTTATTTAATTCACATGGTATAAATATCCCAGACGGTTCGGAGCTAAATCTGTGATTTGAAATTCTGTATAGAGTAACGTGTTTATTACTTTCATGTTATTTAACTTATAGCTTGTGATTATTTATTTATGCTGAGAGAGAATTCTTCTTCTTCTTGTTTCTCCTCCTCTTTTTCCTTCTTATTCTTCATCCTCCTCCTTCTTTCTCCTACTCCTTCATCTCTTTCTACTTCTTCTTCTTTCTCCTCCTCCTTCTTCTTATTCTCTTCCTCCTCCTTTTTCTTTCTCCTCAACTTCCTCCTCCTTCTTCTTCTTCCTTCTCCTCCCCCTTCTTCTTCTTCCTTTTCTTCTTCTTCTTCCACATCCTCATCCTTCTTCTTCTTCTTGTTTCTCCTCCTTTTCCTTCTTATTCTTCATCCTCCTCCTTCTTTCTCCTACTCCTCCTCCTTCTTCCTCTTCCTCCTCCTTCTTCTTCTTATTCTCCTCCTCCTTCTTTTTCTTCCTCCTCAACTTCCTCCTCCTTCTTCTTCTTCCTCTTCCTCCTCCTCATCCTCCTCCTTCTTCTTCTTCTTCTTCCACATCCTTATCCTTCTTCTTCTTCTTGTTTCTCCTCCTCCTCCTTCTTCTTCTTCTTCCTCCTCCTTCTTCTTCTTCTTCTGCATTTAGTTTCGTATGCTCAGCTTCCTAAACAGGGAGTCGTACTGCCTTCATGAATCCCGCCGTCAACAGGAGGTCTTCGTAGGAACGCCAGAGTTTCTCCTCTGTGCTCCTTCAACTGTTCAATCCCACTTAATCCTAGCTCCCCGATGTGCAGAGTCGTCATCAGCTGCTTTAGGTGGGACCCCCCCCCCTCCCTTCGAGGCTTTAGGCCCGCCTCTACCTTTGCCTGGTGACGATCCACGTCGGTAGCTCCACTCCTTGTAACGAATCAGAGCATACTCATAAGCTGTACAGTGGTGTCCATTTTCCATTGTTGGGTGTCCTCCCAGACAGGCTAACATGTTCCATCTTCAGAGTGGAAAGTTTATGGAGTCCTGCTATCGATGGTTTTTAATAGTCCATCCACTGCTCGCCAGACATCGGATCTTTTTAGGGCATCTTTCTGGGCCTTGTTTGACCGGGTTGTGGTTCTACCCGGGGCAGGTTCCCATCGGGACCGGGACGTGTCCACGCGACGGTGCGCCCTGCATCGATCGCATCTAATGAAGGACCTGTGACGGTGGGCCCTGCTTCGACCGCATTTAACGAAGGACTTGTGACGGTGGGCCCTGCATCAACCGCATCTAATGAAGGACCTGTGACGGTGGGCCCTGCATCGACCGCATCTAATGAAGTTACCTGTTCTGTCAGAGGTTTCTGCGGGGTTATCCCCCCTCCCGCAGTCTAAAGCATCACCCCTGTAGTCTAGTGCTTTGCCCCTGTAGTCTAGTGCTTTGCCCTGTAGTCTAGTGCTTTGATCCTGTAGCCTAGTGCTTTGCCCTAGGGTTTTACCAGTCTAGTGCTTTACCCCTGTAGTCTAGTGCTTTACCCTAGTGTTTTACCAGTCTAGTGTTTTACCCCTGTAGTCTAGTGCTTTACCCTAGTGTTTTACCAGTCTAGTGCTTTACCCCTGTAATCTAATGCTTTACCCCGGTAGTCTAGTGCTTTACCATTGTAGTCTAGTGCTTTACCCCCGTAGTCTAGTGCTTTGCCCCTGTAGTCTAGTGCTTTACCCTGTAGTCTAGTGCTTTGACCCTGTAGCCTAGTGCTTTGCCCTAGTGTTTTACCAGTCCAGTGCTTTACCCCTGTAGTCTAGTGCTTTACCTAGTGTTTTACCAGTCTAGTGCTTTACCCCTGTAGTCTAGTGCTTTACCTAGTGTTTTACCAGTCTAGTGTTTTACCCCTGTAGTCTAGTGCTTTACCCTAGTGTTTTACCAGTCTAGTGCTTTACTCCTGTAATCTAGTGCTTTACCCCTGTAGTCTAATGCTTTATCCATGTGGTCTAGTGCTTTACCCCGGTAGTCTAGTGCTTTATCCCTGTAGTCTAGTGCTTTACCCTTGTAGTCTAGTGCTTTACCAGTCTAGTGCTTTATCCCTGTAGTCAGTTCTAAGGACTGTAATAGCCGAAGGTATGGTGAGGGATACGCTCTCCACTCCAATTAAATGTCTCCATGGCGTGCGTCTCATATAGCCTCTGACAGTCCAAGTCCAGCTCCTGGCTTTCTCGTGGCGGAATTGTTTAAACTGACAGGAGAACGGGCGAAAGGCGAATATCTGGCGCCTGAATACCAGACGCTTCGGGTATATGAGACTCGTTAGTCTTGGCTGGTAGTTCATCTAGGAGAAAAAAACTCTGATTTCACTCCCTGCTCACTGCTGGCAAAATTCTTCAACTGCTGTACCTGAGGTGAAACTCCTCCCAGCTAATGAAGAAAAAAATACGATTAGAGTTGCCGCGCGGCGCCGTCGTGGAAAAGGTGAAGGAAAGGATTAAGTGAAGTAGCCAGTTGTCTCGCGGTCAGGTCTACTCATACCACGGCACCTCTACTCTAGAGCCCGGCCATAGCCTATATACAACCACACTGGGTAAAATGCCTAAACCGGCTTAACCTACGGGTTAAACTACGACTCTGGTAGCGATATTCTTCGGATGCCGCGTGTGGGATGAAATTCCTCCCGGCCAATGAAGAAAACTGCGATCAGGATTGTCGCTGTGAAAAAGGTGATGGAAAGGATTAAGTGAAGTTTAATCAGTTTGGAAAGTAGACTCGTTGTGAGGGCTACTCATACCATGGCACCTCTGCTCTAGAGGCTGGCCACGTCCTATATACACCCATCTTATCTTATATTTTATATCCTTCCCATGCCGTTAAACGTCACATAGGGCTCGCAAAGTAGTTCGCCAATTTTTCCTGTCTTCGGTGAGTCTTTCAACCTCATCAAAGGATTTTATGCCTGTTAATTTGGCCTCTTGTGTTCCACTTGATAGCTTGTTTTGGGATTCTCTGATCATTTCTTCTCATCAAGTGACCAACATATGTCCATCTCCTTTTCCTGATCACCCATGAGACTGGTTGTTGTTCAGTCACCTGTTTTACCTTTGCATTGTTCTTGAATTCGTTCCACTTGGTGCCGAGTATTTTCCTTAGCCATTTGTTTTCAAAAGAGTCTAATTTCTTGTCTATTTCTTTAGTTGTTTTCCAGCTTTCACATGCATAAATGAAGGTGGATATTACATTTGAATTGAATAATCTTAACTTAGTTTTTGTGCTTATAACTTTTGAATTCCATATGTTCTCAAGATTCTTGAAGACTGATGGTGCTTTTGCAATTCTGATCCTAACTTCCTTTCTTATACACCCATACTGGGGCAATATACCTAAACCGGCTTAACCCAGAGGTGAAACTTACTAGTGGCGAGGTTTCGTCCTCCTCGACAAAATCTCTGTCCTGATCACCACCAAGAAGGGTAACGGCCACGACCACAAGAAGCTGAAGTCGGAGACACTGAACCAGTGCGGTCTAGGTAGGCAACCACCTTTCACCCGACGAGGATATATTCATATCCAAATCACTTTGAGGTTTTTCGGTGAGAAAGTTCAACTCTGGACCGGATGGGCAGCCACCTCTCACCCGGCAGGGATATACTGATGTCCAAAACACGTCGAGGTTTTCCGGTGACCAAGTCCAACTCTAGGCTAAACTGGTGCAACGAAAACCACAGTGTCACCGAATCCCGCTTCTGCAACCCACCGAGAATATAGGCCCAAGCCCCAAGATACTCTGAGCCTCTTGTGGTCCTACGAGAGCGAGGCTTAATGGGGTCCTCTCGAGAGCCACAGGAGTAAATTCGGTGGGATCACGGGGCGATCTCGGTGGTAGAGGCGTACGAAGAAGAAGATCCCTCTAGTCTAGTGCTTTATTCCTGTACTCTAGTGCTTTATCAGTTTAGCGCTTTATCCCTGTAGTATCGTGCTTTACCAGTCTAGTGCTTTATTCCTGTACTCTAGTGCTTTATCAGTTTAGCGCTTTATCCCTGTAGTATCGTGCTTTACCAGTTTAGTGCTTTATTCCTGTAGTATAGTCCTTTACCAGTTTAGGGCTTTATCCCTGTAGTATAGTGCTTTATCAGTTTAGTGTTTTATTCTTGTAATATAATGCTTTTCGAGGTTAGTGCTTTATCCCTGTAGCGTAGAGCTTTACCAGTTTAGTGCTTTACCCCTGCAGTATAATGCTTTACCAGTTTAGTGCTTTACCCCTGTAGCATAGTGCTTTACGAGTTTAGTGCTTTACCCCTGCAGTATAGTGCTTTACCAGTTTAGTGCTTTACCCCTCTAGTCTAGTGCTTTAACAGTTTCGTGCTTTACCCTTATAGTCTGCTGCTTTTCCAGTTTGGTACTTTATCCCTGTAGTTTAGTCCTTTACCAGTTTAATGCTTTATCCCTGCAGTCTAGGGCTTTAGCCCCTGTCGTCTAGTGCTTTGCTCCTGTAAGCGCGGGGGTGGGGGGGGGGAACCTGGTTTTTCGACATCAGATATTCGCCATTTGCCAGAGCGATGTTTGTGGTCACGAGGTACACAGGATCTATTTTTTGGACCTCACGTGAAAGCGTGGTTGGCTTTGTGTGACTGGCTTGGTGTGGTTGGCTTGGTATGGTTGGCTTGGTTGCAGGGTTTTTCTCATTATCTAGATGAGACCTCACACCCCACAGAGAGTTATAAGATGCAAGTGTTATGTAAAATATATATACCAGAATGCAGGAAAGAGAAATCAAAGAGGGACAAAAGAATGAGGCTAATTTAAAGAGCTCTCTGTAGTTGGACACGTGGGTTCTCTGTTGAACACAAAGTGGCGGTTTTGAACGCTAGATAGATTTGGATGGGGAGTGGGTTATGTTTGCTTTTTTTTCTGAATCCCAAAGCCAGCAGGAGATGCGGCCTCGCTTTCTCTGCAAACTTATCAGCCCTGCAGAGATCTGTCCATTGTTGCCGTGGCTCAGTTAGCCTTAGGGTCTGTGTCTAGGAGCATCAGGTGGAAGTTTTTGTCACATTTGCTAGCATAACATAGAGGCTTTTGTCACATTTGCTAACATCACATGGAGGCTTTTGTCACATTTGCTAGCATCACATGGAGGCTTTCTCACATTTGCTAACATCACATGGAGGCTTTTTGTCACATTTGCTAGCATCGCATGGAGGTTTTTTTTGTCACATTTGCTAGCATCACATGGAGGCTTTTGTCACATTTACTTTCGCTGATCATCCAGCTAGCGACGTCTCTCTAGTCCAAGCATAATTAATCGCGGCAGAAAGAGATTAAACTAAAGATAAGAGACGAGATGTCACCAAGAGATTTATAAGAGGTCTTCCTGAACAAACTTACCATCAACGTTAACCATTGAAGTTTCTGAAGATTATACGAGATCATACATCTTGTATAGTTCAAAACACCCGGGTCTTATTCTTCATGTCTTCGTCGTCCTCCTCCTTCTACTACTACTACTACTACTACTACTACTACTACTACTACTACTACTACTACTACTACTACTACTACTACTACTACTTTCTTTTCCTTCTTCTGCATTTTTGATTTAGCCTTAGAACTCTATATTTATTATCGGGGTAAATTGTCCAGTCTGTTGGAGGCTTTGCTTTCCGCCCCAAAGTTTGTCTTCCAGTGTGGCTTCCTATGGCTAGCTCGAGATCGTGGCAGAGGGGCACAAGTGTAGTATGTGCTCTGAAGTGTGGATACCTGTCTCCCATGCGCAGTCAAGGAGGTATGACAGGTGGAAAGCGATACAGGTGTGCTCGTTCGTGCCCCTTGCCTAGTCTGAAGATGATGGTGAGACACCCGGATCAAGAAACCGGGCAGGATTTTTGTAGACTGATTTGGATTGTTTTTATAGTACTCTTTTAATATTGAGAGAATGTTGGATAAAATGAGGGGGAAAAGGTAGGTCTGTGGGACTGAGTTTTATCTGACATACCAGCTGGAGTGTCTGTGATCTGTGTATGAAAGGTGCTGGCAGATATGTAGAAGATTGCTTGGCGAAGATCATGTTATAAATGCGGGATATCTGTGAGACATGGCGTCGAGGTGGTTTTCATTACTCGAAGACGCCGACTCCAAAACTCGGCTCAGAGTCTCTCAGCTCTCATCTTCTGTCTAGGTTGTATGATAATGCTGTAGGTTTGAAGTAAAATAGGCTCTTGGTAAGCTTTTTTGCTACTTGTTTGTAGTGTGACAGCCTTCATTACATCTTCTTCATTTTGTACAATATTTATACGTATGAATTTTAGTCATCCTGCGCTGACGGAGGTGCTGAAGAGAGAATGAGGAGAGAGGAGATGGGGAATGGACATACTGAAGAGGAGGTGGAGGTGCTGAAGAGGAGATGAGGATACTGAAGAGAGAGGAGATGGGGAATTGAGATACTGAAGAGGAGGTGGAGGTGCTGAAGAGGAGATGAGGATACTGAAGAGAGAGGAGATGGGGAATGGAGATACTGAAGAGGAGGTGGAGGTGCTGAAGAGGAGATGAGGATACTGAAGAGAGAGGAGATGGGGAATGGACATACTGAAGAGAGACTGGAGATAATGAGGAGTAGATGGGGAATTGAGATACTGAAGAGAGAGGAGATGGGGAATTGAGATACTGAAGAGAGAGGAGATGGGGAATTGAGATACTGAAGAGAGAGAAGATGGGGAACTGAGATACTGAAGAGAGAGGAGATGGGGAATTGAGATGCTGAAGAGAGAGGAGATGGAAAATTGACATATTGAAGAGAGAGGAGATGAGGAATTGAGATACTGAATAGGACATGAAAATACTGAAGAGAAGATGGGGGCACTTATGGACTTGTCCGGAGTACGAAGATAACGGCCCTTTCCAACTTTCCAAACACACAAAAAAGTATTCTAAAAGGTACCTTCCCATAACTTAGTTTGTACATCTCATCTTCCATCTTCCCTAGTTTCTTCTTTATTCCCCCAGCTACTACGTTCGCTTCCGTTCGGAGAAGTGAAATAGTCTTAGAAAGCCTTGTTCACATCAACAAGAGAAGGGAAGTGAAATAAGCTACAATATATGCTTTTTTTACAGTCTCCTGAATAAATGACGCTTATTAGAATCTGTTGAATTGATGATATTGTGTATCACGGAAGTTTGCCCATGAAAGCCATTGACTCAGTCGAAGAGTCTCATGGTTGAAGTGAACGTAATTCTGATAAGACAGCCCTTGAAGCTTCCTTTGCTCGCAGTCGTACGACCGCTTGGAGTGTTCTAGCCGCATTAAGACTGACCAGAGGCTGTACAAGATTTCCAGAGGGCATTCACGTGCGCCCGAAGAAGCTGTAAAAGCTGTAAGAGAGTGTGTAACTGATTCCTTCCCTTGAGATTATAAGGTAGGGGACTGGTTTAACGCCTGAAATTGTTACGTGTGTGAGTAAACGGGCAAAAACCCTGGAGACTAGTTAGCACCTGCAGAAGGAAATAATCTTTCTCCCCATCGGTCTCCAGACTGTTTTCTTTTGCCTTCATTAGAAGCCGAAGTCAGCATGGGCGTCAGATGTCCAACAAGGGGTAGTAATCCTACAGTTTGACAGTTGTATCAAGCCCCTTAATCTGATCGCAAGGAAATATTTCGCAACTATCTCAACTGCCCACGCGGTTCGAGGAGTTAGTGATACACATTTTTACGAATAGGAAATGAACGAGACTTCCCCCGCCGTAAGGTAACAGTATTTTATGGTCAGACCTCGAATAAGAGAATTTGTTTGGCTTTGTGGCGAAAGATGATTCCTGTCCTCGCTTTTCGGCAGGGGAAGAAATCATTAAAAAACAAAACAAACTTTTTTTTAGCTTGATAAGAAAGTTCTTGCACATAAACACTTTGAGAACTCAGAGAAGAATACCAAAATACAGTAATTAGACTTATATTTAAAAGGCTAGAAATAGTTTTAACCATGAAAGAAATGCACTGTTGTAACTTTTCGGGTTATGTTATCGCTTACAAAAACTTACAGGACAAAGGAGGATAAAAGAAAGGCTAGATTTAGAGGTAAAATATGTACCAAATATTGAGTGATGGAGAAAATAAAAAGTTTAC
Organism: Achatina immaculata; assembly: GCA_009760885.1. NCBI lineage: Eukaryota > Metazoa > Mollusca > Gastropoda > Stylommatophora > Achatinidae > Lissachatina > Lissachatina immaculata. Next base: position 24,905,198 of record CM019705.1, on the reverse strand, counting down.
TTATCTTTCGACGTGTGTGAATCGAGGGAAATAACTCAACAAAAGTTAACATTATATTATTTCACTCACTTTGTAAGCATGCTCAGTCAACTAATCCGGCGGTACCGGGTTCAAATCCTCAGAAATGGGGATTTTTTTTTTCTAGCACATATTAAAAAAAAGCCCCGGGATTCACCCGACCTCTAAAAACGGGTACCAGAGAAATCTAGGAACGTAAAGCAACCAAGCGTGATACTGACTACATCACATTTTCATGGGCCAAAGGTCTTGGGAAAAAAAAAGCCTAAGACTGTATCCCCAATATGCCTTAATGACGTGGAAAAGATGGCTTTGCGTTGTGAACATACTCAGATTGTTAGAAAAGTCTGAAGTTATGAGGAAAATACCGAGCATTAGAGAGACGTGCAATAGAGTTCAAACAAATAATGGAAAAGTTCTGAAGTTGAAAACAACTGACTATTACATTTAGGTGATGTGGAAATGTATTTCTAAAGTGAGCGACCACGAGAGAGAGAGAGAGAGGAGAGAAAAAAAGGAGAAAGAGGAGAAAAAGAGAGAGGGGAACGAATGAACGAAGAGAGAGAGAGAGAGGGAGACACAGAGAAATAGGGATAAAGAGAGAGACAGAGAGGAAGAGACATAGACAGAGAGGGATAAAGAGAGACACACAAAGAAGGAGGAAGAGAGACAGAGAGAAGGAGGGAGGGATAAAGAGAGACACACAAAGAGAGAGACAGAGAGAAAGGGGGATAAAAAGAAACAGAGAGAGAGAGAGAACATACGAACAGACTTGAGGACTAGTCAAAAGAGTCTTTTTTTATATACTGTTTTTTTTTAAATAACTGCGCCCTTATTCTTCAGTTACTTTTTGACTCGCCCTCTTTCGCTACACACGTGTAAGAGAAAAAGTTTTATCTCCAGCTACATTTGGGTGGTGATATAATCGTTCTTTCTGCAGTGATTAACATCGCACAACGAGGTCCTACAGCCTACAACTTCTCATCATCTTCACAGCAACTCCGTCTACAGAAGCAGCGGGGGGAACGGGATGTAGTGTATATAGAAGACTCAGCGTTCAGCAATGACTATTCGAAGCCGGGAAGATAGCCATCGAAACTATAAGCTTGAAATAATGCGATGAGAACTGACAAGTGACCGCCACGGGGATTGACTGATGTTTCCCATCATTCTTTCGGGTCAAATGTCCGGCCAGATAGCCATCTCCTGTTTTACATATAAACATCCTGGCGACTGGACTGTCCAGTTCTTTCTCCTATGACTTTAGAAAAGGATGAACGGCCTGTGTTTTTGAATTGAGCGTGCGCGAGATCGCGTCTGTGCGGACGGTAATTATAGTTTTAGTTTCGTATCGGATACGAAAGTTGCTGTTCATGGGAATCTGTGGATACATTAAAGGGCTTTATGATTCAGAGAGACTTCTTCACTCATGCGAATTTCATCCACCAGTTAAACCAAAATAAAAACAACAACAGCAACAGCACAAACAGCAACAACAACGGCAACAACAGCAACAACAACAACAGCAGCAGCAACAACAGCAACAACAACAGCAGCAACAACAACAGCAACAACAACAGCAACAACAACAACAGCAACAACAGCAACAGCAACAACAGCAATCAACAACAACAGCAACAACAACAGCAATAACAACAACAGTAACAATAACAACAGCAATAACAGCAGCAACAACAACAACAACAACAGCCAGTTAATCAAACTTCTTCGGCGTTCAAATTCCTGGTCATGCTAATTCAAAAGCTCGGCAGCCAGGATGAAGTCCACGGTCTTCTCCAGGTTCTTCCGGCGGCCTCCACAGCTTCTGCCTTAGGTCCTACCCCCGTGGCCAAGCCTGGTTGCGTAGGTCTGTAAAAGCTGGGCTCTCATGGAGCACGTGCTCTGGGGTCTGTACTCCGCTCCTACACGGGCAGTCATCCATGAGATCTTGGGCCGGTCCGGGTGGCTGAGTAGTCTCCAGCGGCCGGTTCTTAATCACAACAGGATCTTTTTGTTGGTTCTTTTTGTAACTGGTGGATTGGATTCGGTTCTCCACCGGGCTCCCAGTCCTTTTGGGCCAACTGTTGGTCGTGGAGGTTTCTTATGATGCTCTTGGCCTCCTTGTAGCTGACTTGATGACTGCCTTGTTCCATTTTGTTGCCATGTTTAGCTAGAGCAGTCAGTTAATTAATCACTTTACCAACCAATCATCCATCCATCCATCCATCCATCCATCCATCAATCCATCCATCCATTCATCCGTCCGTCCGTCCGTCCGTCCATCCATCCATCCATCCATCCATCCATCCTTGAACGTTGCTAGGAAAGCATTTAGTAACCGATGCTCCTTTAGAATCATACAGAAAAAAAAAACAGAAGCACATTCTCTCAAATGTTAATAATCTTCAGCCAGCCCTTGACCGGTGTCCTAGCTCTGTATCTTGCTGTGGGCATTTGCTTCAGAAAGTTTTTCGGCCATGTTGTTGTAACAGAATTAACCAGATTCACTCTAACACAGAATACAGAATTCACTTTCTTACGAATTTATGTTGAAATTTAATCAACGTCTGGGATGGAATTCACATGCATTCAAATTTAAGACGAAATTTACGACCTTTTTCACACACAGACACACATATACACACACAGAAGTTATGTTTCGAGCACATTTACAATAAAAATTATCTTTTGTATATATGAGGCAGTACGCGTTTATGGTTAAATTAATCACAGTGAAATTTTACCTGTGACCTGCGTGGGAAAGACACCAGATGTACTTTTATCTTTCATACCAAGAATACTCTTTCTCTGCCTGTCTCTCTCTCTCTCTCTCGATCTCTCTCCTTCTCTCTCTCTCTCTCTGTCTCCCTCGTTCTCTCTCTCTCTGTCGATCTTTATCTGTCTCTCTTACTCTGCCTCGCTCTATTCTCCCTCTCTCTCTTCTATCTCTGTCACTTTCTACTCTCTCACTCTCTTCTCTCTCTCTCTCTGCCTGCATCTCTTTTGTCTCTGCCTTTCTCTGTGTGCCTCTTTGTGTCTCTCTTTCTGTCTCTCTTACTTTGTCTCGCTCTACTCTCTCTCTCTCTCTCTTTTCTATCTCTATCACTTTCTACTCTCTCTCTCTCTCTCTCGTCTCTGTCTGCCTCTCTTCTTTCTCTTTCTCTGTATACTTCTCCGTCTCTTTCCATCTTTTGTTCCCTTTCACTCTCTTTCCCTTTCTATCTGTCTAACTGTGTGTATGTCTCCCTCTAACTCACTCACTCTGTCTGTCTGTCTCTCTCTCTCTCTCTCTCTTTCTCCATCTGTCTCTCCGTCAGCCTGTATCTCACACAAATAAACAGTGCACAACGAAATGATTATAATTTTAATTGTTTTTTTTTAAACAATCGTTTCTACTGTATAATCAATAAAAAGTAAAGTGGTTTCTGTTGTAATATTTATAGTGAAAAGTCACATCTGTGCCCTTGAAACCTTTTGTGCAAAGTAATGAAATGTAATAAACGCTAATAGAGTTCATTCACGCACCTAAATAGCCGAGAGCATTATGGGAAGTGTTTTATGCTAACACGTGGAAGATATTTAAAATGGCGGCGGTACCATTTGCGAGGCTGACAACGTGTTATAGATGTGGGCTCAGAAAGTATTTAAAATTGAATTAAAGTTTTAAAAAAAAACTAATGCGTGAAAATGAATCGATTTTTTTCTTGCATGAAAGTGCTTTTTAATGAATTCTAAACTTAATGGCAGTTTAGTGACGTTGTAACAGTTGCAATAATAATGGTATCAGCAGGTGGTGTTGGTCTTTTGGCGAGAGCAGGGGAAAAAGAAAGAAGGCGGAGGACAGACGTTAGCGGTAAACTTTTGCGGAAGGCCTATATGCCTTGGGCACCTAAAGGTTCAAAGAGAGAGAAAGAGAGAGTGAGAGAGAGTGTGTGTATGTGAGTGTGTGTCTGTGTGTCTATACTGTTATTCTAGACAGCTGATGCTGTGGTCACGAATTAGCGGCATTTGCGGCTGAAATAGAATAGGGATAGAGTACAAAGAGACCGGAGTTTGTTTTCAGTTGTATATTACGATTTTAGCTTTGTTTTTCAGTAGTACATTACGATTTGAAAGTTGCTTTTCCGTAGTATATTACTATTTTAACTTTGTTTTTCACTTATATATTACGATTTTAACTTTGTTTTTCTGTAGTCAGTCAGTCAGTCAGTCGGTCATTTGCATGTACCTTGCGGAACTTGGCCTCCCTAACAGCTCTCCTGTAGGCCTCTCAGTTGTTTTTTTTTTTTCAGTATTACAATTTTAACCTTGTTTTTTTTTTTTTTTCATTTGTATATTAGGATTTTATCTTTGTTTTTCAGTAGTATATCACAATTTTAACTTTGTTTTTCAGTAGTATATTAGGATTTTAACTTTGTTTTTCAGTTGAATATTAGGATTTTAATTTTTGTTTTCAAGTATGTATTGCGATTTTAACTTTGTTTTCCAGTTGTATAATACTATTTTAACCTTGTTTTTTTTCCAGTTCAATATTACAATTTTAACTTTGTTTTTCAATTATATATTACGACTTTACCTTTCTTTTTCAGTTTTATTTTACAATTTTAACCTTGTTTTTTTCAGTTGTATATCACAAATTTAACTTTGTTTTTCAGTAGTACATTAGGATTTTAACTTAGTTTTTCAGTAGTATATTAGGATTTTAAGTTTCTTTTTCAGTTGTATATTATGATTTTAATCTTGTTTTTTCAGTTATATATTAACCTTGTTTTTCAGTTTTTATTACAATTTTAACTTTGTTTTTCAATAGTATATTAAGATTTTAACTTTGTTTTTCAGCTGTATATTATGATTTTAATCGTGTTTTTTCAATTATATATTAGGATTGTAACTTTTAATTCGTAAGCATTTGAAGCAAATAAAAAGGTGTAAATAGAAAGCGATGAACAGATTTTTCACTGGTCATTTTTCAAAGTGTGTACTTGCTCACTTGCAGCATTTGCCAGTCCTAGAAAGGTCTCATCAGTCTCCGTCACATTCTGGTTGCAAGGCCTTGCTACATCCTGCTGGTGTAATGATGGGTAGCTTACCGTACACAAGATTGTCACTGCCGTAGATAAGAGCTAATGTTATTCCGGTTTGTTGTATACATTTTTTTTTAAATTGGAGATGTTTAAACTTCTATCCACCTTTTCCAAATGCCTTCCTCAAAAATGAATACAAAGAAGAACACACACACACACAATTCTTCCTCTAATTAGTACACTTCATTCTCCGCTCTAATCTTGTTTGCATGGTTACACACAATGTGTAACCTTTACTTCACAAGATCTGGGACTATCTGGAAACTCGTCGTTCCCTGAAGCTGATATATGGCATGTGTCATCATGTCACCTCGACATTTGGGCTACTCTCCGAATCTTCCATTCTCATCCAGGCATTTCAAGTTTGATTTTAAAATTATGTATTCTAGCCCTTTCCTTTCTCAAATGAAAACTGAAATGCCATCTGTGTGGCAGATGTTGATGGAAATGTCAGATAAATGACAGGAGCTACTATGACATTTCAGGATTCTAACTGTCCGTTTTATCTATCTATCTATCTATCTATCTATCTATCTATCTATCTATCTATCTATCCACCCTTTCACCATCCATCCATTCTCCACCCATGCATCCATGCACCCATCCATCCATCCACCAATCCGTCCATCCATCCATGCATCCACCCATCCATCCATCCATGAATCCATCCATCCATCCATCCATGCACCCATCCATGCATGCATCCATCCATCCATATTTCAGAAATTTTTACCTCCTACCAGAGACAGATTTTGAACGCTTCTATTCCTATCTCAGTCTCTCTATCCATTTATCCCTCCCCATCGTTCTCTCCAGTTATCTCTCTGGATCTTTCTCTCCTTTTATCTCACTGGATCTTTCTCTCCATTTATCTCTTTGGATCTTTCTCTGTATTTATTTCTCTGGATCTTTCTCTCCATCCATTTCTCTGGATCTTTCTGTCCTTTTATATCTCTGGATCTTTCTCTCTATTTTTCTCTGGATCTTTCCAGAAGAAAAAGCATTTATCTGTCTGGATCGTTCTGTCCTTTTATCTCTCTAGAACTTTCTCTCCTTTTATCTCTCTGGCTCTCTCTCTCTCTCTCTCTCTCTCTCTCTCTCTACTTTTATCTGTCTGGATCTCTCTCCATTTATCTATCTGGATCTCTCTCCATTTAACCCTCTGGATCTCTCTCTCCTTTTATCTCTCTAGGTCTTTCTCTGTATCTCTGGATCTCTCTCCACCTTTTCCACCTCTCCTTATGCGTGTTCTCGTTTCTTTCCATTTGTCTTTCTCCATCACTTTCTGTCTCTATCAATATCTCCCCATTTATCTTTTTTCTTCATCTCTCTCTCTCTCTCTTTCTCTCTCCATAACCATCTCCATTTCTCTCAATGTTTCTCTCTTCCTTCATCTTTCTTCCACAATTGTCTATTTCCATTTGGCGATTTTCGTGATAGAAAAAGACCCCATCCCTCTTCTGGCCTGGCTAATAAGGGCATTGTGGTGGTGGAGTCTGCTAAAGAAGCATCGCACATCCCCTGGTTTTTAGGTGCACTCCGGTACTGAAACAAAATCGGCCATAACCCGCTCCCACGCCGATACGACGCTGTGCCGCAACACCTTCACAGCACCGGCTGCAAAGAACACCAGCTGGTAGTTCCAGGGAGAATGAATGAACGAATGAATGAATGAATGAATGATTCTCCCTGGAACTACCAGCTGAGATACAAGACAAGACAAGACATCTCTTTCCATCTTTCTCTTTTCCTCTCCTTCTTTATTATCTTTCTCTTCACTCATCTCTCTCCATCTCTCTCCCCATCTCCTCCCTTCATCACTATCTTTCTATCTTTTTCTGCATTTGCCTCTTTTCATCTATCTGCCCATCTAGAAATTTCTCCTACAAGATTTTCAGCCCCCCCCCCCAACCCATCCATCAAAACCATGTCAGTTTGATAAGTAATCTCTCTGGGTTTCGATCCAGAATTTAACTTCTTACCCACTGATGGGTCTCTGGCATATGTTCTTGCACTGTAATCCTGGATTCCTTGGCTGCATGGATCTTCTTCACTCACGGAAGTTTCTCGCCTACCCTGAGACTGTTGGTTTCTGGATCTCATCACGTGAAGCTGGTTCATGCTCTTAAGTCCGCATCCGGGGGCCTGGCCTGGACACCCAGACAAGTTACGGGTGAGTAAGTAGAAGTCTCAGTGGAAGAGATGAGAGTGAGGTCTAAAATTTTGCTGGTACGAGCCACCAAGAGCCAGGAAAGGTCACCGTTATCATCTTTTTTTGTCGTGGATCAGCTTGAAGAACAAGAATGTATAAAACAAGAAAAAGTAGGAGCAGCTTTATTACTTAACGATTACAAAGTAGGGACGTTTCAGCGTGAGCCTTAATCATACAAAAACATACAGGACGAAGAAGTAGAGAGAGGAGATAAAGTATGGATTCACATGAATGCTATTTAAAATAATAAAAAAAGTATGTATGCAGGAAACTCTCTACCGTAGAGAGCGGAACAACAACACAACTCCTTCAGATCATCAGAGGAAGTACCCCCCCTCAGACAAGTGTTTCGGCCCTTTAAACTCCTGACACTCTAAGGGGGGTGGGCCCCTCTGGGTCATGACTCCCAGAGGTCTTGTGAGTTGTTGCTTTTTTTTTGGTCCCGGGATCGAACCCATGATCTTCCAGTTGCCACGCGTCTTTAGCGATTTAGCTATGGAGGACTGGTATTGGTTGTGGCAAATGAAATTACTTATGCTCCCAATGCTTGTTTCGCATACTCCACAGCCAGCATGAGGCCTTTTCTGCTGTTTCTGAAAGGCTTCTCAATGCCCTTGCTCTTGCTTGTCCCTTTATGCCCAGTTGCTTACATAGGTCATATGCTGATGTTGCTAGGAATCCTCTTGCTCCCACTTCTACAGCTAAAGAGTACTTTTTCTAAAGAGTACTTAGCTGTAAATTGCAAGGTGTGGCTTGTCCGGCGGTGTATGTCAGGAATGGATCTAGTGGGACGTGGAGACAGTTTAAATAGACACCTGTGACATGTGGTCGGTGGGTTGTAACTAGGGGTGGTGGATGGGGAACCGGGGAGGGGAGAGAGAGTGTGTGATGCAATATTGACCTAGCTAGGAGAAGTTGAAACAGATGATTGGGGAAGAGGGGTTGCAGAGTGATGCTGTGAGGAAGTTTGAAAAGTAAGAAGGGGTGGACTTTGTGGAGAGGTACTGTAATGATTGAAGAGAATGTTACGTGTAACTAAACAGCGAGTTTAACCCATGTGGTTCCAGCGACCCATAATTTTGAATGCAGCGGTTCTCAAGTGCCAGGCGGCTTGTGTCATCTGCATGACATTGTTTGATGGCTGTAACCAGAAAGTCAGATTTGCCTCTGTGGTTGGGGCCATTGAAATGATTTGGGACTGGTTTCGAAGCATGGTGGAATATGTCGTACAGATGTTTTTGCATGCGGTCCCCTAATCTGAGGACAGTCTCATCAATATATGTTATTCTGCATATTTTGCAAACGATGACATATATCACATTACGGGACTCGCATGTGAATCCCTCATGAAGGGTGAGGATAGTTTTGGGAAAGGTGATTGTTTTCGTTTCCCAGACTACAGGGCAGGTAACGCAGCGGGGGCGGTTACATTTTCTGGTGCCAACATATGTAAGGCTCTGCTTCAAGTGGCTGTGGAGGAGGATGTCCTTAAGGTTTGGCTCACGTTTGTATGCCAATAGGGGTAGATCAGAGAAAATGTCGCGAGTGTCGGAGTCGAGTTGGATTATCGGCAGATGACAATAAAGAATTTTCTTAATCATCTGACCGTGCGGGTGGAAAGGCAGTACTAATTTAACTCTGTCAGATGGAGTAACAGGCTTTTTCCTGAATACTTCTTTGCGGCTCACTAGTTGGATACGGTGTTCTTTGCATTGAAGAACAATGCTTGCTGGGCAAATAGCAAAAAGCTCTTTTTTTTATCTTTTCTTGTGAGACGAAAAAACTGAGACTATAAAATTGTGAGACCACACAACTGTGGGACCAGAAAACTGTGAGACCACAAAAATGTAAGACCACAAAACTGTGAGACCAGAATTCTGTGAGACCACAAAACTATGAGACCAGAAAACTGTGAGACGAGAAAAATGTGAGACCACAAAACTAGGAGACAAGAAAAATGTGAGACCATAAAATTGTGAGACCACAAAATTGTGAGACCAGAAAACTGTGAGACCAGAAAACTATAAAACCACAAAACTATGAGACCAAAAAAGTGAGACGTGAAAACTGTGAGACCACAAAACCGTGATATCAGAAAACTGTGAGACCGCAAAACGGTGAGACCACAAAACTGTGAGACCAGGAAACTTGTGAGGCCACAAAACTAAACAAATATTACATAAATTCAATAAAAAAAATACAACGTTTATCAATAAACACAGCCTAGAAAAACAACCTATTTTTCAATATTACAGGAAGAACAGTAGAAATATGTAAAATATACAACGGAAAAAAGAACAGCCTACGTCTTCTATTTACGCCCTACACCTACTCCTACGCCCAATTCAGAGAGAAATTAAACTTGAATGGGACGCAGCACTTAGAATTAATTACGAACGGTGGCCGCTTCCATTAAACAATGAAGTGGATTTGGTTTCTAATTTCAAGATTCTAGTGTTTGTTTCCTGCTTTGTTCTAGTGCCTCGTCGTTTAATTAAATGTTTTGTTTTCTCTTTTTTTTTTTTGCTATCGCCGTTATTTCGATAAAAATAATAATAAATAATAAATAATAATAATAATAATAATAGCAACATCAGTAATAATAAGGATAATATTACTGATAGTAGAATAACTATTCATTCATTCATTTGCATGTCCTTTGCGGAACGTTGCCTCCCTAACAGCTGTCCTGTAGACCTCTACGTTGTAAGCAAGATGCCCTGCTGCTGATGCATCCATTTGCAAATCATCAACGATGTCTTGCAGCCATCTTCGCCTTGGTCTTATTCTCTTTCTTTTTGCCATTATGTACCCTTGCAAGACGGTTTTCTCTAGGTTATCATGACGTTTAATGTGTCCAAAATATTTAAGTTTTCTCTCTTTAATCCTCTTTACTAGCCAGCCTTCTCCAATATTAAGTTCTTGTAGTATTGATATATTTGTTATTTTTTTGTGTCCATGATATTTCAAGAACTCAAATAACTATAGGGACAATAATTACGTATGGTGGTGGTGGTGATGATGATGATGATGATGATGAAAGCCTAACGAGGCTTTACTGTCCAGGGCACACGAGAGTACATGGCAATGATGTGGCAGACTGACTTGATGGACAGACAAAAATAAATGGCAGACTGACAATGGACAAGGGGGGGGGGGGGGGGACATTACTTAAAGCCCTACTGGACAGAGTGCGGAAAAATGAAAAGCGGGAATGGAAGAACAATGTAGATGTGAAGAGACTGCTGGAGCTAGGACAAATTAAGGGCGCTGACAGGAAATCCGAACTGTGTGTCAGAAAACGCACCGTACACAACCAACATTTGACAGGAACTATTAGCAAACTCTTGGATGTTTGCCGCGCCATGTGGCGGAGGATATATAGGACTGTCCGGAACACAGTGAAGTCGGAGTCTGAATTTTGAACCTTTGATGGAGAAGACAACAAAGAAGTGGAGAAAGTTATTTAAGAATTTATGGCAGAAACAATTTTTTTTATAATAGGAAAAAAAAACGAGGCTTTCGTAAGGTAAAATATGAGAACACAGTTTTGCAGGATTATACCTCGAAAGAAATCGTAGACAAAGCACTTTAGTGAGACGTGAGAGAAAGAAAAAATCACAAGAGATTCGAACCACGGACTCTGGTAGGACGAGCAGACGTCTAGCCACGAGAGAACAGCGTACTAACCAACTGAGACATCTCAGACCCCACTCAGTTTTGACTCAGTTCGTTAGTACGCTGTTCTCTCGTGGCTAGACGTCTGCTCGTCCTACCAGAGTCCGTGGTTCGAATCTCTTGTGATTTTTTCTTTCTCTCACGTCTCACTAAAGTGCTTTGTCTACGATTTCTTTCGATGTCTAATCCTACAAAACTGTGTTCTCTTACTTTACCGTAAGAAGTTATGGCTTTCCCGTAAGACTGGTAAAACGACACATCTTTCGGTTTATTGTTTGTTTCTTGCTTTTACCAAATAAACGTTTGTTTCCTTTCATTATTTTCTTGTTTTGTAGCTCCTTTATTGTATCTCTCTGTTACTTCTCTTATTGTAATAATATTGGTCTGTTATTGCTGTTATTGCAGTTACAACAATCTGTTTCTGCTGTTACTGGGCTCTACTGGAGCTTTCATATCTGGTGTTATCTCAACTTTATTACTTTAATTCTTATCTATATATCTTTCTTATTTGTTATCATCGTAGGAGGTTCTCTTTCTCTTGGTGATTATGGCTTAAATTGCTAACCGTTATTTAATCATTTCAGTTCCCAGTGTAGTACAGCTGTAAGTGGAACACTCTCAGAACTGCACTCCTCCAGACGATCCACTACCCCAGGTTCTTGCCCTGTCAGTTTATTGTCTAGTCAGCTACCCTAAGTGACTTTCTTCTTATCTTATATCTTATATCCTTCCCGTGCCGTTAAACGTCACATAGGGCTCGCAAGGTAGTTCGCCAATTTTTCCTGTCTTCGGCGAGTCTTTCAACCTCATGAAGGGATTTTATGCCTGTTAATCTCTCTTAACAATGTTCTCTTCAGAGTTTCACGCGGTCTGCCTCTTTTTCTTCGGCCTGTTGTGTCTAAGTGACCTTGCTACTAGGATATAAATCAACGTCTCACTCAGCACTATCTCTGGCAACAACAATAACTACTCGAAGGGGTAATTTGATCAGGACAAATAATCTTTAATCACATCGCCAGACGCAACACACGCTTACACCAGATAACATAGAAACACACGCTTACACCAGATAACATAGAAACACACGCTTACACCAGATAACATACAAACACACGCTTACACCAGATAACATACAAACACACGCTTACACCAGATAACATAGAAACACACGCTTACACCAGATAACATAGAAACACACGACTGTATGTTCTCACAAACAAGTAACATCAACATTAAAAGTGTGGGCATGCTTGTGACCAAACCAAGCGTCACTCCACGTGATGCTAATACTTAATGTTCACATCTCTTACGAAATCTCTTGGCTTCTCTTCAACATAAATAACCCTGAGTTAACCAGACTCCCTTACACGTATAAGAGTTTCTTGCCAACTCAACTACATGTGTCAAAAGACGCAGTATTCTGCCTGCGTTGTTATCATCAAATAAAGTGTAATAATGACATGAGCAATGACACATTAACAACATTATGACTCATATAAAAATGAAACATATCACAGCATTATAATCATGGATGATTTGACACTGACCAACAATACACAAGTGCCCATGCACATACACACAACACCTAGGAACCAGTTAGCAGTGTACATTAGTCAAAATGGAAGCATTCACATATGTCAAACATGAAAATCTCAGTGGTGAAACTATGCTTCACAAAATTCTAATCTTAAATGAAAATCATTACACACTTAACATTGAACATATATCACGATTTACACTTACACTACTCAACCATCCGACTTAAGGCAACTTACATATAGAAACTTACACAACATGAGTCGGATCCGGGCAACATATAGGGTTCATAACAGAACATTCATTTGTTCCACAACACAACATCAGAAACTTTAGTATACACATCCAGATATTTCACGATCACATTCTCACCCATGTTACCCAGCTGTATGCCTTGAAACAACTGACCGTACTAGCTACACAGTACACACCACGTGACCAACAACACAGGTAGCCCCTGGAAAACCACGAGTTAAGGTTGACCCTTGACAACCCGAACTGCCGATTTCGAAGGACTAAGTTCATCTCACCTCAGAATATATTTTGAAAGATTGAAACTATATATTATCTTTATTTTTAAAAAAAACAAACTATCTTCTTCCTAAACTCAGGATTAATGTGTAGAAGAAATGCCTTGCATACTCTGCAGTGCAGCTCTGGAACACCCTCCTCTACCATTTAAATCCATTACTAATACTTCATCCTTTAACTCAAACCTGTTTCGTTATTTACTTGCTTGTAATAATATGCCTCCATATATAATTATATGTAATTATATGCCTCCAGCACTCTCTCAACAAATGACTCACCAGCCATCAAGTACTAAAATGACATAGTTCGAAAAGTAACTTGTTAGATATTGTTAGAAATTATTTTAAAGTTTGTTTTAAAAAAAAGTATGTTAGAAGATCTGAAATGACAATGTATTTTTGTTTCTGTTTATGTTCGTGTGTGCGTGTATGTGTGTGTGAGAGCTATTTTATTAGGTTAATTACTTCTTCTCTTTTACTTTCAATGTAATAGTTTAATCATACACTCTTTTGGTATGTTTTCTTGTTCCTAATTAAATTTGTATACTTGTATTTAATCGAGTGTGTGGGAAGAATGAAAGATGGAGTGGTGAAGGGCAGAATGTAAGACGGGCCTGCGTGCCCAATTCTTTACACTTTAAAAATAAAGATCATTCAGTCATTGTTGCTGTTGTGAGTATGTGCCCTTGTTATAGTTATTATCTCTCTCTTCCTGCTTTTATTGATTATACATACATACATACATATATATATACATACATGTATATCTTACGGTTGTTATTGCCGTTATATCTCTCTGTTAATGTTATTCGTTGTTGTTACTGTTATATCTTCCTGTTATTATTGTTATTGTGATTATGTGTCTCTGTTAATGTTGTTATTAACGTTATGTCGCCCTGTTACTGGTGTTATTGTGTTATATATCTTTCTGTTACTGTTGTTACTATTGTTAATTTGATTATATCTCTCTTTTGCTGTTGTTATTGTATTTATATCTCTCTTTTACTGTTGTTATTGTATTTATATCTCTCTTTTACTGTTGTTATTGTATTTATATCTCTCTTTTACTGTTGTTATTGTATTTATATCTCTCTTTTACTGTTGTTACTGTATTTATATCTCTCTGTTACTGTTGTTATTGTATTTATATCTCTCTTTTACTGTTGTTATTGTATTTATATCTCTCTTTTACTGTTGTTATTATATTTATATCTCTCTTTTACTGCTGTTATTGATATTGTGATCATGTCTCTCTGTCACTGTTGTTACTGAAGTTATGTCTCTCTGTCTTGCTAATGTTTCTGAAGTTACTGATGTTATTGATGCTATATCTCTCAGTTTCTTTTGTTACTGATGTTGTATCTCTCTGTTTTTGTTGCTACCTAGGCTAAATTTCTTGTTTCCATTGTTACCGAGTTTATATCTGTCTGCTTATAGTGTTACTAAGGTAATATCTCATTGCGTCTCGTCTGTTGTTACTAAGGTAATATCACAGTTTTTTCTTTTGTTACTGAGGTAATATCTCACTTTGTCTCTTATTACTGAGGTAATATCTCACTGCGTCTGTTGTTACTGTGGTAATATCACACTGTTTCTGTTGTTACTAAGGTAATATCACAGTTTTTTCTTTTGTTACTGAGGTAATATCTCACTTTGTCTCTTATTACTGAGGTAATATCTCACTGCGTCTGTTGTTATTGTGGTAATATCACACTGTTTCTGTTGTTACTAAGGTAATATCACAGTTTGTCTTTTGTTACTGGGTAATATCACACTTTATCTGTTATTACTCATGTAATATCTCACTGTGCCTATTGTTACTAAGGTACATCTTTGTTTAACACCTCTATATTTTTGTTGCGAGACACTTTCGCGACATCAAAATATTTGTTTCGTTCATTTTCGTAGAGGGGCATGGTTTCTCGTGTTTACAGTGGCTGCTTCAGAAGTTTGCTGTGGTTGTTTCATAGGTTTGCCGTGGTTATTTCATAAGTTTGCCGTGGTTATTTCATTGATTCAGCGCCAGTCTCACCGCTACAGCTTCTAGGCAGGGTTCACTACCATAGGTACGACAATGAGCCGCCCCCCCCCCTTTTTTTTTCTCCCTCCTCTCCTCTTGCCCCGACAGCTAGTCTGATCAGATTCTTGCCAGGAGCAGCGAAACGAGGAGGAATACAATCCTGGCCAGCTCTGGTTTTTCCGTAAGGTTAACCGTGCCGTCATTTTCTAGATCAGTAGTTTCCAGACTGTAGGGCTGCTGTTCCCCCTTACTTTCCAGGCTACATTCCTAGCGCCTCCTAAGATATGTTTTTCTCGCTCATGTCAAGTGAAATGTCCTTTCCGGAGCGCTGTCCCTCTCACGGCCTCCCTGAATACAATGCGGTCTTGAGCAAGTTGACCAGCGTCTCGCAAAGAGACATTCAGACTTTCCCGTGATGCCCTGAGTCCACCTGCAGCGAGGGCACCCCTTTTTCCTTTTACCAGGCACTGTGCCTTCTACTACCAACCTCTCCAAACCATCACGTGTCTCTTGATGTGGACGAAGTATCTTATCCTTCTTACTTTGGTGATGGCAAGTCAGTTTTCTACGACAACTAATCCAGTCATTCTCTTTCTATCCATGATATTCTAAGTGCCCTTCTGTAACATTTTATTTCAAATACTGTTATTCTCTTTGCTGGTGGTTTGTTAAGTGTCAAATGTTTCACACCCGTATGTTGCCACCAGGAATATGTAAGCTCTTAGTAAACATAATTTTGTTTTCTTGTTGGCGCCTTGCCACATACTCTTCATTTGCGCTAGTTTCTGCCGATCCAACTGTTGCTCTTCTTTTAAATCCGCGTGTGCAGTCGCCAGCAGTGGTGATTGACAGGAGCTAGATATTCGAATTTATTTACATTTTCTAGCTCTTCATGGCCCACTGTAATTGTCAGGGGTTTGTTTCTCAGTTTGTCGGTTATCTTTGCTTTGGTTTTTGTTGTTAAAAAAAGGATTGGTTATTTTTTTCTATAAGTTCCGCTTGTCGTATGTAGCATTTAGTGGTTTTGTGAGAATCTCTCTCTCTCTCTCTCTATATATATATATATATATTTCTCTCTCTCTCTCTCTAGCGTCCTCTTTCTCTCTCTTTCTCTTCCCCTCTCTTCTACTTCCTCTCTCCCTCTGTCTCCTTCTCTGTTCCTCTCTCTCTCTCTTCTGCCCTCTCTTGCTTCGACTCTCTCTATCTCTTCCACTTCTTCTCTCTCTATCTCTTCCACTCTCTCTATCTCTTCCATCCTCTCCCTTTACTCTCTCTCTCTCTTGAACTCTATCTATCTTCCTTTCTCTCTCTTCACTTTCTCTTTCATTCTTTCCTTTCGCTATGTCTTTCTTTTCGCTTTGATGGCTTTAATGTGCCCTGCCGTTCCTTCCCCCCTCCCCTACACATACTAGAATCTTCCTACCACCCACCGTGGGGGGGGGGGGGGGCTGTACGATCTACTTTGAAAACCGCTGACACCGAACAATACCCCCTCGCTCTCGTTCAGTCGCCTTTATAAACGGGACATATATCAAGCATCAAATAATGGATTATTAATCGCACGATGAACCCGGACAAGACAGCAACATAGAAGACAGTTCACTACCTGCCTGTATGCACCACCACCACACAGGAGAGAGGGGGGGGGAGGCTAGAGAATCCACGGACAGTTAACATCGCTCAGACAAGACGATGACACATGCCCATATCATTTTAACAGCTCGCGAACACAGGTTGAACTGATGGGGGTTAAAATATGGCGTTGTTAAAATGACAGTTTCTGAATTGGAAACGTACGTTTATGTGTGAAAGCGTTAGTGTGCTCTTGTATGTATTATGAGTTCACAGGGCCATGGTGAAAGTTCAACCAAAAAAAAAAAAAACCTGGGATGGCAGTGGTTTATTACGTCTGGCTTTACACGCTTTACTTCGTCGGACCCCACACGCTGTGGGTAACACTTGGAGAACCATAGGTGGCAGCACGTGGGCCTGCTGTGTGGGTGTGGCTTTCATTTTTGCAGGTTTTCCCACTCAAAACCGCCTCGATCTTTCTTCTCATTGTTTGATATTTCTCTGTTTTCGATAACACGTGTTCGAGGTTAAAAACAAAAGACAAAAACACAACAAAAAACACACACAAAACCGCGATGTTCTTAAAGAGCAGGCAGTGTGAAGGATGTAGAGTGGGTTAAAGGTCTTTCTTGGAAACACCAGGAAGAAGTTGGTTTCTGGGTAGGCTCCACTGATCTAGAGAACATGTCGAGTTATAGCCTTGAGGCAAGCTGAAAGATTGGAAGAGCTTGTTGATGATGCAAAATTGAAGTGGAAACACACATTCTTGTCCAGCCCTTATTTCTCGCGTTCAAATTGACCGTGTTTAAGACTTAGTCGTATTTAAGTCGTATTTACTTTTAAGCCTGAGGGATCTGGAGTGAAACTATTCCCCATCTCTGTTAGCCGATTAAACATCACCCAGACCCCCTTGGGCTAAGCTTAGTAAGGGGCCCTGACCAAAAACGTTCATCTTCTGATGTATTGCTTATAAACCAGCACCCAGACCTCTGGGCTGAGATTAATAGGGCCCCTGGCCTAAAACGTTTACCTTCTGATGATACCGCTTATAAACCAGCACCTAGACCCCCCGAGCTGAGCTTAGTAAGGCCCCCTGACTTACATGATTCATCTTCTGAAATAAAAGTCATAAAACAAATGTCTATTTGCAACATTTTTTTTCCCCTTGACGCTGGGCCCAATTCCATTCGGGGCCACTAGGCTTAAACCTGTTAAGCTTAATGGACAGTCGTCTACTGTACCCCCTCAGTCCCTCTCTTGCACTCTTTCTCTCGCCCTCAAGTCAAGGACTTGGCACAAGGGGCCAACGAACCTTTCTTTCCTCATGTTCGTAACATTTATTAAAATGACAGTGACAAAGAGTTCATCTACATAAAGAGCTATAACATTTTTCTGTATAAAACATATGCACTGCACAGTACACTTAATAATGCACTGTGCACGTTCTGAAAGGCAATAATGTGTACCAGGATGTACAAGTATTAGCGTGAAAGATATGTATGTGTACTCTCAGTTGTGTGTGTGTGTGTGTTCATTTCAATGTCTGTATTCTTTTAAATTTCCTGCATTGTGTTGTCATGGTACACTTCTGGTGGTAGCTGGTCTGGAAGATAGTATCCGTCATTTCTCATAATCTTGTGTGATCTCTGGGGTAGTGGAACACTGGCTATTGTTAAAGTACTTTTGAAAATTTGGTTTTTTTTTTCTATTAGTTCCGCTTGCCATATATAGCATTTAGTGGTTTTATGAGAATCTCTCTCTCTCTCTCTCCTCTCTCTCTCTCTAGCGTCGTCTTTCTCTCTCTATCTCTTCACCTCTCTCTTCTTTCTCGCTCTTCCACTTCCTCTCTCCTTCTGTCTCTTTCTCTGTTCCTCTCTCTCTCTCTCTTTCTCTTTTACCCTCTCTTGTTTCGACTCTATCTTTTCCACTTCTTCTCTCTCTATCTTTTCCACTCTCTCTATCTCTTCTATCCTCTCCCTTTTCTCTCTCTCTGTCTCTTCAACTCTATCTATCTTCCTGTCTCTCTCTCTTCACTTTCTCTTTCATTCTTTCCTTTCTTCTCTCTGTCTCTTCCATTCCTTCTCTTCCTCTCTCACCACATTCTTCCTATTCCACTCTTTCTCTCTCTCCCTGTGCCTCTTCCACTCATTCTTCTTCTCTTTATCTCTTTCTCTTTGCTCTTCATCTCTCCTTCTTTCTCTTTGTTTCTCTCCTCCTCTCTCTCTCTCTCCTCTCTCATCGTCTCCCAGTTTCCTGTATAGAAGATATCATCAGTTTCTTGTGTGTGATCCACGTTCTTGTCTTTAAATTTATGTCTCAAGAATATCCTCCCCCCCCCCACCCACAGATTTACAATCATCCCTCACAATAGATTACTGCAAGTAAAACTTTCCTTGTCTAACCATCCCTCACAATAGATTACTGCAAGTAAAACTTTCCTGGTCTAATCATCCCTCACAATAGATTACTGCAAGTAAAACTTTCCTTGTCTAATCATCCCTCACAATAGATTACTGCAAGTAAAACTTTCCTTGTCTAATCATCCCTCACAATAGATTACTGCAAGTAAAACTTTCCTTGTCTAATCATCCCTCACAATAGATTACTGCAAGTAAAACTTTCCTTGTCTAATTTTTCTTTATCACCTTAAAGTACCATCTATACAAAGTATCCTCACATTATGTTTAACCAGGGTACATATACCCCGTTCTTTAACCCTTTGGTGGAGCTCTACACCTGGGGGACTCCCCCTTGTGCTGTTAAAACAAACCCCCAGCTTTTTATCGTCGTCAGACAGCATCCATTAATATGTCATTCCTACGCCATCGTCGGCAGACCTTCGTCACAGATCATGTTTACCAGAATTCAAACTGTCAGCATTCTCCAAGAGATTGCCAGCATTCCAAGAGAAATTACCAACATTCCGAACAACAATGTCGATATATATTTCCAGGGAAATGGTGCTGTTGTAAACCAAGGTGTCAACATTCTCCGCGAGAAAGCTCTCAAAACTTTCTTGTTGCTTATCAAATTCTTCATCGTAAAGCTCTGCACCAACATTCTGACATTTCTTTCTCATGTTTTGATATAAACTCGGTGACCTGACTCCCTGTGTGGTGTCGCTTTCTACAATATGTGATCCTTCCAGTCTAGACTTTCCTATGTTCGTGAAGAAAATTTGTAAAGAAAGGAGGGGGAGAGTGTGTGTGGGGAATTTTTATTTTAATGACCCTGTATATTTTTTTATATATGCTGTTACAGATATATAACTGCTCATGCAGTTCGAAGGTTCTCAAACTGTGTTCCACGGCGTCTTTCTGAGTGTGTTGCTATTTTTACGATGCAAAAATGAGATATATAAGAGACTTCTCTAACTTGAAGTAGAAACTACCTTTACTTCATACGCAACATCCTCTCTCTCTCTCTCTCTCTCTCGCTCTCTCTCTCTCTCTCTCTCTCTCTCTCTCAAGGTCCAGCCGACGGGTGTAGGATATCATGTCCACCCATAACCCTCGATCCCTTGTGCATCTTAACAGGGTTGTCCTGGCTGACGGTCAGGTATCACCTGTCGCACATGACGCCCCCTACCTGACGCGGTGACTCTTGTGAAGTCCCAGTTCACGGCGCTACTCATCTACAGGCATCCATCATGGCGTTGGGTAGGTACCCATCATGGTCTTGGGTAGATATCCATCACGGTCTTGGGTAGATAGCCATCACGGTCTTGGGTAGATATATCACGGTCTTGGGTAGATAGCCATCATGGCCTTGGGTAGATAGCCATCATGGCCTTGGGTAGATAACCATCATGGCCTTGGGTAGATAGCCATCATGGTCTTGGTGGTGGTTTCCCGTTACCTACTATTGGATTTGCGTACTGCCCAGAATCAATAAATCTCATATCCAGCGCGCCCGGGAGTAGCGAAGCTGTTAATGGATAAGCTTCCCGTCACGTCTCTCAGACTGGTCACGTTACTGCCGCCAGAAAAGCAAAGTATGAGTGTTTTTGGCACTACTTTCTAGTTTGTTTCAAACTGATGAAGACCCTTGTCTTAAATGTTTGTCTTTTCAGAAAATGTAGAAAAATGCCTCCTTGGCGAATATAATAATTTTTTTGTTGTTTTTTGCACTCTTAGACATGTTTTTTTAAAATTGTTATTCTTTTTTCTAGATCGAAGTTATAGTAAGAAAAGACGAGTGATAAAGGGCAGAAAGTCTGACGGGCCGCAGTGCCCAATTCTTCACCCAAAAGATCATTCCTTCGTTCATGCACCGTTTTTTTTTTTTTGGGGGGGGGAGGGTATTTAAAATCCAGGTAAATTTTTCTCGTGTCTTTTGTGTAAGATCTGTCTATGAGTTTGTTCGCTTGTTTGGTTGGTTGGTTGGTTTGTTGGTTGATTGGTTTGTTGGTTTGTTTGTTTGTTTGTTTGTTTGTTTGGTTGGTTTGTTGGTTGGTTTGTTTGTTTGTTTGTTTGTTTGGTTGGTTGGTTGGTTGGTTTGTTTGGTTGGTTGATTGGTTGGTTTGTGTGTTTGTTTGTTTTTGGTTGGTTGGTTGGTTGGTTGGTTGGTTGGTTGGTTGGTTGGTTGGTTGGTTGGCTGGTTGGTTGGTTTGTTGGTTGGTTTATCTGTCAAGTTATTTAGAAACTGTTTGGAATTCACGATTTGTATTTTTTTTCCTTATATTGCTTTGGGAAACGAACTTGGTATTAGGAATACATGTTTGTGTGTTTACATATATACTGTTAAAAAACACACACACAACACTACTGTAGTCGTAATGGACACCAAATGTCAAACTTGTATCAAAATTTTATTTTACGGAATTAATGTTTCAATCTTGGCATGAAGAAACTTTAGGACTTCAACAATGAAATGATGATCATTAAATTTGGTTTGGACTTTTATTCTTTGCGACTGAGGCCTCAGTTTCAGTAAGGTGTATGGCCTCCTCTGGCCTGTATCAGAGAACGACATCTCCTTGACATAGTTCCGAATAGCCGTTGGATCTGTTGTTGTGAGATGGCTGCCCACTCTTTCCGCAGTGCAAGAGACAACTGTCGGAGACTGGTTGACGCCACGTCTCTTTGGCGGACTTGTCTGTAGAGTTCATCCAATAAGTGTTCTACTGGGTTCATGTCTGATGATATGGATGGACACGGACTGGTCTGGACGTTGCTGTCAGCGAGGAACTGGGTGGTGAGTTGTGCCACATGAGGTCGAGTGTTATCCTGCTGAAAAATCTACCCTGGTGCAGCCAGAAGTGGAAGGACGCGAGGACGAAATATTTCAGGGATGTATCGTTGGGCATCCAGGCGTCCATCAATTTGCACCAGGTCACTTCTTCCCATGATGTTGATCGTCCCCCCCCCCACACACATGTAAACCTCCACCACCATGTAAAGGAGCCTCATCCACGTAGTGCTCATGGAATCTGCGGTAAACTCTTCTCCGTCTATCGTGTCGATGGAGCAGAAAGAATGATTCATCACTAAACCAAACCCTTCTCCAAACATTCACAACGCTCCATTGACGATGCTGGTTCATTTTCAAATGAATTGATTCGAGGAGCGTCAATCTTTTATAGGCATTCAATAACACGGTCAGTGAGTTTTGTGTTCAGTAAGTTTCGCGGGATTCTCGTGAACCTGTCATGAGTTATTGTCAAAAATGCTGTTTTGACTAGTGTCGCTTTTCTGTGCTCATGAATCATCTGCTGGGTACAATTCAGGTCAGCACGTGAAGTTGATGTCCAAGTGAACGTTTCAGGCAATTTGCCCTTGTCTGATCAGCAAACTTCAGTTTACATCGCAACATCGTATTTGTTGCGTTTATAGATATATATATATAGCGCCAGTGTAGTTTAGGAGGTCTCTACATCTAACAGATAGACGCGTGACTCAAAATGGTCTGCGTCTCTACGTCTTGCGGATAGACGGGTGACTCAAAATGGTCTGCGTCTCTACATCTAACAGATAGACGGGTGACTCAAAATGGTCTGCGTCTCTACATCTAACAGATAGACGGGTGACTCAAAATAGTCTGCGTCTCTACATCTAACAGATAGACGGGTGACTCAAAATGGTCTGCGTCTCTACGTCTTCCGGATAGACGGGTGACTCAAAATGGTCTCCGCCTATAGTTTCACCTGCACTCTTCTGCAATGTCTTCTGATCTTGTCCGCGTGGTTTGTCTCCATTTTTGAGGTACCTTCCTCCAAGCGGTTTGTATTTCACTTTCAGTCACACCGACTTGTTTATTGTAACTTTACCTGGCATGCAACATACAAACAAACATTTCACCAACAATCTCTCTGTATTATCCAACCAACAATAAACCGCGCTCTTTGACCAAACACTTTGAATCCTCTCTCAACAATCAGCCCGGAAATAACAGTAACACATTAAAACACACTGTTTTCAAACTTTATTTTCACACTTTGAGAAGGAACACACAATCGGGGCGTTTCAAAGTTCAGTGAAAATGCATAATATTCATTGGAACATTCAGGTAAAAAATAATAATAATAATAATTTGAAATCCCTGATTTGTATCATCGTGGGCCAGTCATGTGCCACGGGACAGAACTAATACAGAAACCACATTCACATGTCTTTTTTTTTTTTTGCAGCGAAGACAAACCGGACAAATGTGTTGATTTACAAAACATTATATGTACCAGCCACTTGGGGAAGAAAAACAAAAACAACTACAGAAGGGGCACTCATATGTACACTGGCTATAGATATCATGCATAATGTTTCAGTCATACTGTTGCAATAATACACCATGACATAAATAATGAACTTAAAAAACACTACTGCATATGTTCATTCTAAACTGGGTACGGGAAGAGGAATATCATTTCCCCCCCCCCCCACCCCCTCAACGCCTTTACTGGCCCTGACTGAATGAGAGACACGAACACATGGTAACTGAGCATGAAAAGGCAACCAACTCTGCAGCTGCAGTCAGCTAAGCCCGGGGGTGGGAGAGGGGAAACATTGGAGACATACTTTTGATTGGTCGGCATCCTAAACGAGTGGACCTTCTTTGAAAAAAAAAAAAACGCCAAAAAATCCTGAAGAAATATGTCTCTCTGAAAGTGCACCTACAAATTGTTATTGCTTACAACAACAACAGCAACAACAACAACAACAACAACAACAACACAACACAAAAACCCAGAGCTTTTATCTCCCCTCAAGATAACATACACCGTTTATTTCTCTGAGTAGGTATACATCTGTTATGACAGAATAAATAAAATATAATGAATCAAAAGCAAGTAAAGAAATAAACGTGCGCCCCTTCCCCCCACCACCCCCCGCCCCCTCCTCCTCAACGCTTTCTTCTTCTTTTTCTTCTTCTTCTTCAGCTTTCTGAGCCATTAAGGCTCATTGTTGCAGATAAAGTTCGCCTCCATTCCTCTCTATTCCTATTCCTCTATTCCTCAACGTATCAAAAATGACGAGAGACAAAATATCATACTCAGTGACTTTTCTCTGACTTTAGATTTTGTATTTTACAAAAATGAATTGTGACAGTTTAAAATTTATAATGTGTTTTTAATGTCAGTTGCTGTGATAGATATTTGTTGTACATTAACTGATTTCCATATTCTTCTTCTTCTACTACTTCTTCTTTCATCTTCCTGTAGGCCATGAAATGGCAGAAGCATGATGTCGGACAAGGAGTGGATTTTTCTATGCCTCGCACGTTCTAGAGAGTGACAGAAATGGTTGAGTGATCCTCTCTGCTGACTCCACAACCCTAGACCCCATGTCAGACTGAAGAAAAGAGCGTGTTACTGGGAGCGTCACCGAGGAGGAAGGGCAGGCCCTGTATGAGGGCGCAGTCTTTCCAGTACAGCCATGTCAGTCTCCCACAGCAATTTGTTCAGAACCACATGCCACGTCGCGATCCACAGATATGCCACGTCGCGATCCACAGATATGCCATGTCGCGATACACAGATATGCCATGTCGCGATACACAGATATGCCATGTCGCGATACACAGATATGCCATGTCGCGATCCACAGATATGCCATGTCGCGATACACAGATATGCCACGTCGTGATCCACAGATATATCACATATTTAAATGCATACATTTCTGCACCCAGTTAAGAAGCTAGCAGTGGTTCTCAAAATGATGGCAGGAGGCTCCCCCAAGGAGCCAGTCTAAGGGAGGGATGTTTTGTTTGTTTTTTTCTTCATGGAAGGAATTTGACAGGAATTTTCTTTCTAAAGAGGAGAATTCTGGGGCAGCCTGGGTTGAAAAGGCATGACCGGGACCTGGGATACTGAGAATCACTGGCTGAACCTAGTTTAGAAAAAAAAAACAACCTCATGGACAGTCACATGACAGGTGTGTTACAGGTTCTCAGAAAATAACACTGTATAATACAAATCTTCACAATTACCAAGTTTACCTAGAAAACTATAAGTGCTTTGCCTTTCATAGAAGATCACGTTTGCTCGCATGCAGTAGCGGGGGGTGAGTTAGTTCCACTTTTGAAGTCCAGGGTGGGAAACATTGCTATGAACATCTTTTCATCTCAACGTTCATGATTATTTCAGCAGTTTTCACTTCGAATTTTAATGGCTGCTTCGCTTCACAGAAAAGTGTTACCTATATAAAACCTTGGACGCTGATACGGCCGGCATCTGTTATTACTTCTGCAACTACTACTACTGCTGCTATTACTACTGTTACTACGGCTCCTGTTGCTATACTTCTACTACTACTGCTGCTATTACTACTGTTACTACGGCTCCTGTTGCTATACTTCTACTACTACTGCTGCTATTACTACTGTTACTACGGCTCCTGTTGCTATACTTCTACTACTACTGCTGCTATTACTACTGTTACTACGGCTCCTGTTGCTATACTTCTACTACTACTGCTGCTATTACTACTGTTACTACGGCTCCTGTTGCTATACTTCTACTACTACCACTCAGAAGTGGTGGTCAAGCCTATGCATTAGCTTCAGGAAGCCTGTTTTGGGGAGTTGTATTACTACTACTACTACTACTACTACTACTACTACTACTACTACTACTGTTACCACTATTACTATTACTATTACTACTACTACTTCTACTAATACTATTACTACTACTACTACTACTACTACTACTTCTAATACTACTACACCTACCACTACTGCTACTACTACTACTACTGTTGCTGCTCTTACTTTTACTACAAACTGTCCCCACTTTTCACACCTTACATTTGTGAATAAATAGCCTAGTAAAGCATGTATATTTATTTACGAGGTCAGCAAAGGAAAGTTGTGGAGGGAAAAAAAAACAGTGATAAACAGTACAGGTGAATAAATAACAAAAACAGTAAACACTGACGTATCTGATGTAGGCTTCCAGCCGAAATATCACATTGTTGCTTTGTTTCCAAAAACTGTTGGCTTCTGATCTGTACAGTTGTTATCTTTTGTGCGACTTTGTCCAAGCTTGCCTTTTAGCCTTTTCCTTCATTTTCTATTGTTTCACAAAATATCTATTAAACTTAAACTACGGTCCCCTACGTAACTTGGCTTTACTTCGTGATATTGACAGTTATAAGACAAGACATGGCGGTGTTTGTCCCGATATTGACAGCTATAAGAGAAATACTGACGGTGTTTTCCCCTGATACTGACAGCTATAAGAGAAATACTGGCGGTGTTTTCCCCTGATATTGACAGCTATAAGACAAAACCTGGCGGTGTTTTCCCCTGATATTGACAGCTATAAGACAAAACCTGGCGGTGTTTTCCCCTGATATTGACAGCTATAAGACAAAACCTGGCGGTGTTTTCCCCTGATATTGACAGCTATAAGACAAAACCTGGCGGTGTTTTCCCCTGATATTGACAGCTATAAGACAAAACCTGGCGGTGTTTTCCTCTGATATTGACAGCTATAAGACAAAACCTGGCGGTGTTTTCCTCTGATATTGACAGCTATAAGACAAAACCTGGCGGTGTTTTCCTCTGATATTGACAGCTATAAGACAAAACCTGGCGGTGTTTTCCCCTGATATTGACAGCTATAAGACAAAACCTGGCGGTGTTTTCCTCTGATATTGACAGCTATAAGACAAAACCTGGCGGTGTTTTCCCCTGATATTGACAGCTATAAGACAAAACCTGGCGGTGTTTTCCTCTGATATTGACAGCTATAAGACAAGACCTGGCGGTGTTTTCCCCTGATATTGACAGCTATAAGACAAAACCTGGCGGTGTTTTCCTCTGATATTGACAGCTATAAGACAAAACCTGGCGGTGTTTTCCTCTGATATTGACAGCTATAAGACAAGACCTGGCGGTGTTTTTCCCTGATATTGACAGCTATAAGAGAAATACTGACGGTGTTTTCCCCTGATATTGACAGCTATAAGAGAAATACTGACGGTGTTTTCCCGTGATACTGACAGCTATAAGAGAAATACTGACGGTGTTTTCCCCTGATACTGACAGCTATAAGAGAAATACTGACGGTGTTTTCCCGTGATACTGACAGCTATAAGAGAAATACTGACGGTGTTTTCCCCTGATACTGACAGCTATAAGAGAAATACTGACGGTGTTTTCCCCTGATATTGACAGCTATAAGAAAAATACTGACGGTGTTTTCCCCTGATATTGACAGCTATAAGAGAAATACTGACGGTGTTTTCCCGTGATACTGACAGCTATAAGAAAATACTGACGGTGTTTTCCCGTGATATGACAGCTATAAGAGAAACTGACGGTGTTTTCCCCTGATACTGACAGCTATAAGAGAAACTGACGGTGTTTTCCCCTGATATGACAGCTATAAGACAAAACTGGCGGTGTTTTCCCCTGATATGACAGCTATAAGAGAAATACTGACGGTGTTTTCCCGTGATACTGACAGCTATAAGACAAAGACTGGCGGTGTTTTCCCCTGATATTGACAGCTATAAGACAAGACCTGGCGGTGTTTTCCCGTGATACTGACAGCTATAAGACAAATACTGGCGGTGTTTTCCCCTGATATTGACAGCTATAAGACAAGACCTGACGGTGTTTTCCTCTGATACTGACAGCTATAAGACAAATACTGGCGGTGTTTTCCCCTGATATTGACAGTTATAAGAGAAGACCTGGCGGTGTTTTCCCCTGATATTGACAGTTATAAGAGAAGACCTGGCGGTGTTTTCCCCTGATATTGACAGTTATAAGAGAAGACCTGGCGGTGTTTTCCCCTGATATTGACAGTTATAAGAGAAGACCTGGCGGTGTTTTCCCCTGATATTGACAGTTATAAGAAGACCTGGCGGTGTTTTCCCCTGATATTGACAGTTATAAGAGAAGACCTGGCGGTGTTTTCCCCTGATATTGACAGTTATAAGAGAAGACCTGGCGGTGTTTTCCCCTGATATTGACAGTTATAAGAGAAGACCTGGCGGTGTTTTCCCCTGATATTGACAGTTTAAGAGAAGACCTGGCGGTGTTTTCCCCTGATATTGACAGCTATAAGACAAATACTGGCGGTGTTTTCCCCTGATATTGACAGTTATAAGAGAAGACCTGGCGGTGTTTTCCCCTGATATTGACAGTTATAAGACAAGACCTGGCGGTGTTTTCCCCTGATATTGACAGCTATAAGACAAATACTGGCGGTGTTTTCCCCTGATATTGACAGTTATAAGAGAAGACCTGGCGGTGTTTTCCCCTGATATTGACAGTTATAAGACAAGACCTGGAGCTGTTGCCGCAAAGTTGATAGCCAAAAGACAAAACTTGTCGCTGTTTTCCCAGATATTGACAGCTGTAAGACTAAACTTGTCGCTGTTTTCCAAGATAATGACAGATGTAAGACAAAATTCAAATCTCAAAGCGACGAATTGTTTTTTGCATCAACGCTCACACACAGTGAAGTGCACTGAAGATGACAAGTTTCTCAATGACGTCATTTTAATTTCAAGGGAGGTGATTAATCATGCAAAATCAACGACAGACGTGCCTGAAGCCTTACTTCAATCACCACCATTGTGAATAAACAAAGTACTACAGATGTGATAAACAGTAGCAGGCATTTGTTCGACAGTGAGAGAGAGAGAGAGTTCAAGCAAACGTAATTTCGAAAATGTATATAACTTTATGATTCGTTTACTAGATTTACACTTTATTCAGTCGACATATAACTGTCTTCTTCTTCTTCTTCAAACTTCCTCGAATTGCAGCCTGGTATTCTTTGCAGCTGATGACGCTATGAAGAAATTGAGGCACTGAATCGTGTCCACTTGGAAGCGGATCAAAACAGCAATTTTTTCACACATCCCCCCCCCCCCGCCCGCCCTTCCCTGCCCCCATGTGCGGCTACAAGCAAGGTGGTGTGCAATACTTCTTTAGCAGACTCCACTACCTGCCTCGTTAGCCAGGCTAGCTCCTGTTACTGGATATACCAAAGGAAAAGGTAGGAGTAGGTCTTGGTCAGCTGTGGTTCGCCAACACTGACGCTAGCACATCAGCTACGGGGTCGCCGATTGCCAAAACGGACAAACAGTTAAAGTAAAGATAGTCCCATAGCATTTCAAATGCCGTAGGGGGTGAAGCGTTAGAGACCTCATTATGCAGCGTATGAGGTAGGGTGACCAGTTCCTTTCCTCGCTGCCTTTACTTCCCAGATTTTCTCTGGTACCCATTTTACGAGGCTGGGTCGACCTCAGGGCCGTATTGGTCGGAAAAAAAATCCCGCTCAGCTGGGGATTCGAACCCTCGACCATTTGGTTGCCCCAATAAAATATACGTGTATCAATAAAGTGATATTACAGTAACTATTGGTATACATGCGGTTACAGAAAAGTAAAGGTAAAATTTACTTTTTCCATGCCATTAAGGCATAATCGGGATACGGTGTTAGGCCCGTATTTTCCCATGACCTTCGGCCCGTGAAAGTGTGATGTGGTCAGTATCACGCCCTGGCCGCTTTACTTTCCAAGATTTCTCTAGGACTCGTTGTTAGAGGCTGGGTGGACCCCGCCGTCTTTTTGCTATGTACTAGAAAAAAAAATCCCCACTGGTGGGACTTGAACCCGATATCATCGGATTAGTAAACCGAGCGCCTAACCACTCAACTAACCAGGCCGCTGGTTACAGAAAATGAAAAGAGAAATATTTTTCTATTTACATGAAGTACTGTTTCTATAGTCACTTTTTTTAATAACTAGCATCCGTAAATTTCAAGAATCTTGAGAACATATGGAATTCAAAAGTTATAAGTACAAAAACCAAGTTAAGACTATTCAATTCAAATGTAATATCCACCCTCATTTATGCGTGCGAAAGCTGGAAAACAACTAAAGAAATAGACAAGAAATTTCAGACTCTTTCGAAAACAAATGCCTAAGGAAAATACTCGGCATCAAGTGGAACGAATTCAAGAACAATGCAGAGATAAGACAGATGACTGAACAACAACCAGTCTCACGGGTGATCAGGAAAAGGATATGGACATATGTTGGTCACTTGATGAGAAGAAATGATCAGAGAATCCCAAAACAAGCTATCAAGTGGAACACAACAGGCCAAAAAAAGAAAAAAGAGGCAGACCGCGTGAAACTCTGAAGAGGACATTGTTAAGAGAGGCCAAATTAACAGGCATAAAATCCTCTGATGAGGTTGAAAGACTCGCCGAAGACAGGAAAAACTGGCGAACTACCTTGCGAGCCCTATGTGACGTTTAACGGCACGGGAAGGATATAAGATATAAGATATTAGATCCGTAAACACAAAAACTGAATCATTGAGAGAGTGGGTGAGTGTGTAGCTAAAGGTGAGCTTCGCTTTGTACTGTTAATTTTATACTTGACATTACGTGTATCTTTTTTCTTAGAATATATATATATATAACTAAAAAGTGAAACTTATTAACTGTTAATAAATAGCCGTACTTTCTGTTTCACATTATATTCGTAGGCATAACAAAATTGAAATTTTACATATTATGTTAGTAAGCGAATTTATTACTTTTTATGTGTTATTTTAGTAAGCTAGTAACAATTTTGCCGGTTTTTTTATATTCTTTTAGTAAACTAGCAAATAGTTTTGCTACTTTCTCTATATTCTTTTAGTAAACTAGCAATAGTTTTGCTACTTTCTCTATATTCTTTTAGTAAACTAGCAAATAGTTTTGCTACTTTCTCTTTATTCTTTTAGTAAACTAGCAATAGTTTTGCTATTTTCTCTATATTTTTTTTAGTAAACTAGCAACAGTGTGGCTATTTTCTCTATATATTTAAAAAAAACTACCAGCATTTTTGCTGTTTTCTATATTTTTTTTTTAGTAAACTAGCAACAGTTTTGCTACTCTCTCTATATTCTTTTAGCAAACTAGTAACAGTTTTGCTATTATCTCTATATTCTTTTAGCAAACTAGCAACAGTTTCCTATTTTCTACATATTCCTTTAGTAAATTAGCAACAGTTTTGCTATTATCTCTATATTCTTTTAGCAGACTAACAACAGTTTCCTATTTTCTATATATTCCTTTAGTAAATTAGCAACAGTTTTGCTATTATTTCTATATTCTTTTAGGAAACTACCAACAGTTTGCTAATTTCTATATATTCTTTAATAAACTAGCAACAGTTTTGCTACTGTCTCTATATTCTTTCAGTAACCTACCAACAGTTTGCTATTTTCTATATATTCTTTTAGTAAAATAGCACCAGTTTTGTTAATTTCTCTATATTCTTTAAATAAATTGTGTAATTCTTCTTGTTTCATGTAATGTTTTTTAAAAAGTATATTATTATCACAGATGGTTTTTATGTCTTCAGCTGCTTCTTCGGTGTTTTATATTTTGAGTTAATTAAAACTTATATACTGATTTGATCCTTCAGTATTTGATTTTAACCGAAACTTGACGAGTGATAAATATGTACTATCTTCTAAGATTGTGTTCACTGTTTTTACATTTAAATAACCGCATACAGTTTCTAACGGTTAGTCTTTGCAAAAGCAGGTACTCTGGGCCTTGCAACATAAACATTGCTGGCTGTTAACTGTGGCTAATTTATATAAGTCTGGCATTGGTACAATCAGTCACGAGAGGAGCTCTTCTGCAGACTCCACCACCGCTGTGAGTCAAACCTGTCTACTGAAACTGAAAATGTTAGTTTCTATATCGGAAACAATTTTTTTTTTCGTGTCCGATGCAAAGAATCCAAGTGTAATATCAGTGGCTTTTTGTGCATGAAACGCTGGCTTTTCTAAGTCTCAGAGCTTGGTTTTTCTCAGAGCTTGGCTTTTCTAAGTCTCAGAGCTTGGCTTTTCTAAGTCTCAGAGCTTGGCTTTTCTAAGTCTCAGAGCTTGGCTTTTCTAAGTCTCAGAGTTTGGCTTTTCTAAGTCTCAGAGCTTGGCTTCTCAATAGGTGATGCACAGCTGTCCTAAGTTTCATACTTAGAAATTCTAATTACGAAATACTGGTTTTTTTTCATGTTTAAAGTACTACGACTGACTACTTCTGAATACTGATTTTTATAAGTTTGAAACACTGCCTTTATGTAATTCATACACTGATTTTTCTCTGTTTGAAACACTGCCTTTATGTAATTCATACACTGTTTCCATGTCTGGAATCTCCGAGCATGAATAACTTAATACATTAGGGCACTGACCTTGCCTGCCACAATCCACTGGCCAGGTAACTCTGACCGGAACACTGACAACATAACACACAACAACTTTTCTACACTTTCTTGGTCTGCTTCTGGTTAAATATGGAATTTGAAGAAATGGGATATTTTCCCAGGGAAAAAATAAGAGCACATTTTCCTACCGGACAAAAATAGCTATTGCACTTTGAAATATACGTTTATTATACATATATAATTAGCTGTCCGCTCTATTATGAAACAGGAAAAGGAGATGCAGGAAAGACAATTCTTACAAAAATCATGATTTTAAAAAAAAATTAACATGAAAGCATTTCACAACACTTCCACGGGAAGGGAGAATTCTAAAAACATTGAATCTAAGACATGAAAAACTGTAGGGGAAAAACTGTAGAAAGTTCTAATTGAAGATATGAAAAATTATAGAAAGGTCTAATCCAAGACATGGAAAATTTTAGAAAGTTCTAATCTAAGACAGGAAAAATTATAGAAAAGTCTAATCCAAGAATTATTAAAATTATTTTAAATATTCTAATCCGAGACTGGAAAAATTGTAGAAAGTTCTCATTAAAAACAAAAAGAATTATAGGAATAAACAATCCAAGACAAAAACTATTTTAAAAATCTAATTGTTTACCCAAAAATGTTATTTTTTTAAAGTTCTAATTTAGAAACGAAAACAGTAATAGAACATTCTATTATAAGAAAAGTAGAATTATACGATATGTTCTAATTTGAATAGCATAAAAAATAGATAAATCTAATTCAAAGCTGAAGATCGGTTCCTCCTAAGAGTTTGCGGACCCACTATATTTCAACATCATGAAACAGCGTCATTTTAGAGAAAACTGAAATGATATCACCACTGTATGCAATATATCACCCCGCAGAAGTGTCAATCTAGTTTCTGATAAACCAGGTAATTCATTTAAAGAGTTCAAATCCTCACCGAACTGAGTTAAGAGCTGCAAGACTTAACACCAACCAGTTGGAAAACAAAAGTAAAACTTCATCTAACGCCAGACTTGAACTTTCTCACCCACGCTTGTTAATCTTGACTCCCTGCAACACTAATCTAGACATAATTGTAACTTCACTCTTTCTCCGTAACAATCATAATTAACGCGCATTAAATTTTATCTCCTATCTAAGCTCTTCAGAAAGTAAAACAACTAAAGAATCTGTGGAGAGGAATAGACAGAACTGCAAAAATGAGATTTTTAAGGGCATGCATCTTTCCCATCGCAACATATGCCTGTGAGACCTGGACACTTAACAAAACAGCTGAGAAACACATAAATGCCTTTGAATGTAAATGCTACAGAAGAGTTCTTCAAATATCATGGACACAAAAAAGAACAAATATATCCATACTACAAGAACTTAATATTGAAGAAGGCTGGCTAGTAAAGAGGATTAAAGAGAGAAAACTTAAATATTTTGGACACATTAAACGTCATGATAATCTAGAGAAAAATGTCTTGGAAGGGTGTATAATGGGAAAAAGAAAGAGAGGAAGACCAACGCGAAGATGGCTGCAAGACATCGTTTATAATCTGCAAATGGATGCATCAGAGCAGGCCATCTTGCCTACAACCGAGAGGCCTACAGGAGTGTTGTTAGGGAGGCAAAGTTCCACAAGGGACATGAAAATGAATGAATGAATCTAAGTTTTATTTCATTCACTGGTGAATAGTTTTTTTTAACATCTTATCTGATTTCATTCAAAAGCTTTGGGGGTCCTATCAGGATCTGGAGAGAACTGTGGGCTTTGCCATGTCGACAGGGATCTGGATCTGATATGACCAACAACCTCGAACGCAGAAGAAGAAGAAGAAGGAGAAGAAGAAGAAGAAGAAGAAGAAGAACGAAAGATTGATTCTGTACTCTGAATGTTGTCAGCACTGGAGCTTCTGCTTTTGTATTTGTTTGCTTGCATAAAAAAATAAACCAACTCGATCAGTTTAGGCAAGTACGCTACGATATGGTCCTAAGATCATTCTCGTACAAGTCATTACAACTACATTCCACATCCATGCCTTACATTCTATTTTGTAGTCGTATCGTAGAGAGTAGACCTCAGGTCATATTCCCAAGAAGACATCTTCTACAAGAATAAGTAATGGTAAAATCCCAGTTTCCATGACCAACGGTGCTAGGGCGAAAGTGTAATAAGGTCAGTATCACTCCTGGCCGCATTTACCGTCCCTGATTTCTCTGGTACCAGTTTTTAGAGGCCGAGCGTACCCCAGGGGCCATATTTTGGTGTGGTGGTACCAGAAAAAATCCCCACTATAGAAGATTAGGAGCAGGCCTATAAGAAGGAGAATTCAGTTGATGCTTGGCTCTGGGGCCCAGAGGGTTTGTTGTTTTAATGGTGGGCCCAGAAGGTTTCTTGTTTTAATGGTGGGCCCTGAGTGCTTCGGGTGGTGGAGCCACACTGCACGAGAACAGAATGAATGAATATGGCAGTAGGGGGAGGGAAAATATTCCCCCTCGGAAGCCGGGACTTGGTCTACATTGGCATCATACAAATAAGTGTCTACAGACTTTTGAACCAGTGTTTCCCAACCTTTTTTTCCGATCGCGGATCTCTGAAGCACGCACAACTTCATAATCTCTTCCCCCCCCCCCCCCCCCACCCCCAGCTCAACAATTCTTCTCTTGGTGCTGTATACAACAAACCTTTCTGCATTTCAAGCGACCAAACGCAATCTAGATTTGCTTCGCGGATCTCCCACATGATGCTTCGCGGATCTCCCCCCACATGATGCTTCGCGCATCTCCCATATGATGCTTCGCGGATCTCCCACATGATGCTTCGCGGATCTCCCACATGATGCTTCGCGGATCTCCAGGAGTCTAGAAGTTGAGAGTCTATGCTCCGGATAAATTTTTGTGAGGAAGATGAATTTTCTCAGTTTTCTCAGGTGAGCATTTCTTACAAACCATCATCGCCAGGTGTGGTGTCTAGGTATGTGAGTGTATACATGCACACACGAATTCTACACATTTTGTACAACGGATCTGTAACGGATTCACAACAGCTGAACACTACCAGTGCGTATCTCTGTGGGGGCCTGTAGCTTCCATATAACCAGGCCCGGCGACAGACAGAAAGTAACAATTTAAAAGGGTGGAGAAAAGAAGGGGGGGGGCTGGGGATTGGAGAAATCAGGGGTCGTAACCCTGAACCCCAGGCTGTTGATCGGGGCCCGGTGACCTTGCTCCCTTCCCCCCTCCTTCTTTTCTTACTAGAGACAAAGTTCAGAAAGTAAGTAACACAGGGACCCAGTCCCAACTATCCACTTCATGGGACACGGAACTTTATCTCCTGCAAACGTCATCAGTTTATTTTTAGAAACACACACACACACATAATATTAACTCTTCCAACAAGAACAATTTATTCACATTATTAACACCGCTACTGTATACGACTTTCTGTAGATCGATCATCTATATATATATATATATATATATAATCTTCACTCTTTCACGTGTATTAAACAGAAAGAAAGATAAAATAACATCAGACACAAGAACCATCCTAAATGCACTGTTCTTAAATACTGACTGAATACTGAGAAAAAAAAACCAAAGCAAACCTGAAATAACAACTCAGCGAGAACATCTCGAAATACTGATTAAATAAATTATGAAAATAATAAATTTTAAAAAAAACGGAGTAGTTAATACGTTAAACATCACTTTACGAACATCTTAAACGCTTTAATAGTGAGCTATCAATGTACAAAACCCTAACTGCATTAATCATGAGCTATCAGTATATGAAAACTCTAAATGCCTTAATCATAAGCTATCAGCAGGCCATCTTGCTTACAACCGAGAGGCCTACAGGAGAGCTGTTAGGGAGGCAAAAATTCCACAAGGGACATGCAAATGACTGATCAATGTATGAAAACTCTAATCGTGAGTTATCAAACGCCTTAATTATGAGCTATCAATGCATGAAAATAACAACAGCAAACTGAAAGCATTTCTCATCTAACTTGTAGTTTTCGTTTATTGCTTTTTCTGTGGAAGATCTGGAATAAAATGACAGGGTGTTTGATAGAGGGCAGAATGTCAGACGTGCCCATTTCTTCTAAAATTTTCTGATCTGAAACACAGATGATTTGCGATGCTGTTGATGTTACAGCTGTCTCATATCCCATCTCTGAACACGGGTTCTTTACAGCCGATGCAGTGATGACTTGTGTACTCTCGGCAAAGAAATAAAGACAGACCAACACTGGCCTCCCAGGATCCCAGCCACGCCAACCATCCCAGGCAAGAGGGTCTGACCAGGTCTCAGCCTGCTACAAGAGAACCTCAATGGCAGTGCTGAAGAGACCAAGTACCAATCCCGCATTTGTAAGAGAGATTAGAGTAGACGTCTGGGCGAA
The DNA here is from genome assembly GCA_009760885.1 of Achatina immaculata. NCBI lineage: Eukaryota > Metazoa > Mollusca > Gastropoda > Stylommatophora > Achatinidae > Lissachatina > Lissachatina immaculata. The sequence continues at coordinate 24,868,480 of CM019705.1, read as the reverse complement.
CGAAGAAGAAGAAGAACGGCAGTAGACGTTAAGCCAGAAAACACCAGAACAGATGGACTAACCGGCAAAGTGACTTCCAGCACTGAAGGCTTGGTTTTAAACCATCGTGTTACCGCAGGAGCTACGGAGTACTTGTACTGATATTCTCGTGTTAAGGAGAACACGGACCTGGCAGTCGCTGAAAAACTCAAAGGAAAAAAGAAACAGAAAAAAAATCAGAGTGGACTAATCACGTGGCACGGGAACGTGAAGATAGCCAAGCTGACTGGAGTACCAGGGAACACCCAGAATTAAGACGCATGATCGACTACGTCCACAAGCACCGCCAATATAGTAACTGGTCCGGAGTGCAAGAACAGTGATCCTAATACATTTCATTATTTTACAAATAAACAAAACCCAATAAACCCTTTAAAAAATCTGAAATATCACTTTTTTCAGTATCAGCTTTCTGATGTATCATCTTAAGTATTGAATTAAATATTAAGTAAAGAGAAAGCTTAAATATTTTGGACACATTAAACGTCATGAGAATTTAGAGAAGACAGTCTTGGAAGGGTACATAATGGGAAAAAGAAAGAGAGGAAGACCAAGGCGAAGATGGTTGCAAGACATCGTTGATGATCTGCGAATGGACGCATCAGCAGCAGGCCATCTTGCTTACAACCGAGATGCATATAGGAGAGTTGTTAGGGAGGCAAAGTTCCACAAAGGGACATGTAAATGTCTTACTGTTGTATCATCTTTGATATTTTCAAGCAAGAGATAAACTAGAAACCATTTAACAGTTTTGTAACATGATAAAAAAATACTTTGTTACAAACCCGTTTACAGAGCAGTTAACATTATTCTACGTTAGATTTTGATACCTTGTCGTGTACTTTCTTTCAAGCTATGAAATTAGACCTTGTATTTATCAGTCTTTATTTTAGGGCGTAAACGGACGCAAGAGCAAGCATTTTCATGGACTGAAACTAGCGTAGTAAATGAGGCAATCAGAAACTTTACGTGGATGAAAGGACGTGAGAATAAGGGAATGAACAGTGAAAGGACGTAAGAATAAGAGAATGAACAGTGAAAGGACGTAAGAATAAGAGAATGAACAGTGAAAGGACGTAAGAATAAGAGAATGAATAGTGAAACGAAGTAAGAATAGGAGAATGAACAGTGAAAGGACGTAAGAGTAAAGGAATGAACAATGAAGGGACGTAAGAATAAGAGAATGAACAGTGAAACGACGTAAGAATAGGAAAATGAACAGTGAAAGGACGTAAGAATAAAGGAATGAACAGTGAAACGAAGTAAGAATAAAGGAATGAACAGTAAAAGGACGTAAGAATAAGAGAATGAACAGTGAAAGGACGTAAGAATAGGAGAATGGACAATGAAAGGACGTAAGAATAAAGGAATGAACAATGAAACGAAGTAAGAATAAGAGAATGAACAGTGAAAGGACGTAAGAATAAGAGAATGAACAATGAAACGACGTAAGAATAAGGGAATGAACAGTGAAAAGACGTAAGAATAAAGGAATAAACTACACAACGAGGTGAAAGGAGGAGAATGAACTATGAAACACCGTAAGAATAAGGGATTGATCTATGAAACGACATTAAAAAAAAAAAAGAAATGAAAAACAAAGAGAACGAAAGAATATAGAAATAAACAAGAATAATATTATCTGAAGCAGTTTTGCTTTCACTGTTTACAAACTTGCGCTGGTATTACAGTAAGTGTGCAACTTAAGTTCAGAACTGCGTAATTTTTTTTCAAGAAAAATTTAAAAAACGCGTATCAATAACTGTAATTAGTAAGAAAATGAAAATCCAACTGAGCAATGACCTCTCTATATTTGTTACAGGCATAAATTCTCGTGTTCTTTTTCCTTACAAGACATTCTAAACTGTTTCTCATGATCATTGTAGTCTTTCACTGTGGTTTTTTTTTGTTTTGTTTCATTCAGAGGATAAACGTTTCTGTAAAAATGGTTCCTTTCTGTCAGTCTTATTTCAATTGTCAGCTAAATATTGTCAGCGCATACGACAGCTGCAACAGCAGCAGTAGCAGCAATAGTAGCAGCAGTATGGGCCAAGATAACTAACTATATTAGTTCACAGTAAAAAAAAAAAATAACAAAATGTATGCCCTCCAATTAACGTACAGGATCCAGGCAATAATTATACCGTCTCTAATTGGTACAATTATACTGTAGAAAAGTACAGGGGGTGATAAGGCGAACGTATCTGTGTTGCCTTTCTTTTTTTTTTCTAATTTAGGCAAAGTTTTTCGGTATGTACGTTGTATAAAACAGATATTCTACAAAAGAAGTGTTAAAACTGTGAGATAAATGATAGGATGTCGGATATAGCCGAATAGCACGAATGAGTGTTTTTGCGACCACCATGACCTCGTGTCCGTAAATTGTGTCTTTTCTAATTTCTCTGAGTCTCTCCTCACAAATGTCTTCTAGCTGATAGCAAAATAATGACAATAATAATAATAATCACCAACTAATAATTCTACAAAAGATGGCAGATCTTAACTCTGAAGTTAAACCCAACCCAAGAAAACAAATGTTTCACGCTCCGAAGAGATTACAGGACGGGCCTAAGTTGTTCAGATTCCTCTCTGCGAGTGCCAAAGAAAACAGTCTCTAGACGACAGAACACAGAGTCTTTTAAGTGCTCGACCTGGACCTAGAGAAAAGAGCATGGATGTAAGACGGCGAGGCACATGCGAAGAACTCCAGCCGACAGTGGGTCTCTCCGAGGTAACATGTCTTCCTTGTCCACATGGCTGAGCATATGAAAGGTGAATCCAGAGAAAAGAAGAAATAATTCTGCCTTTCTTTTTTGTTGTTTCTTTTCAGGTAATTAGTCCACACACAGCCCTAGATATAACACAAAACCAGCAACTTGATCTTTGTTTTGTTTACAGCCAGGCAAGAGGCTGATAGCACATGTCGCAACCAGTCACAAATACTGGACATTTATAGGAGCAGTAAAGGAAATGAACACACTAAATTATTGAATTTCTGTTTATGGAAAACACAGTCTATAATATTTTATACACAGCGTAGAAAAATATGATTCACCGTAGGTCTAGAAAACCGCTTTACCACGTGACATGGCACGAAAACTAGGTTGTACACACTAAAGTAATTCGGGCCTAACTCTTTACTAAAGTAAATTCGGGGGTAACTCTTTACTAACGTAAATTCGGGGGTAACTCTTTACTAAAGTAAATTCGGGCGTAACTCTTTACTACAGTAAATTCAGGCGTAACTCTTTGTAAAAAGATAGGTAAATGTTTGAGACTGCATGAAGTATTCTTAAAAGTACTTATAATTCTCACCATGAGTATTTGTCTTTCGTTTCCGTCTCGAAGGTTTTCTGATTTTCCCACCTAGGCCAGTTTGATAAATGTTCTTCTGCAATTTATCTATTAATTATAACTGTATGACTATCTATCCAGCCATTTTGATAATGAACAATGCCTTGTAATTTATGTATTGACGAACTTTATCCTGTAATTTATTATTTTTTTCTACCCATTTGATGAATGTTCTCATGTAAGTAATGGTTGTCTACAATTTGACAAATTTTATTATGTAATTTATAATTTATAATAATTCTATCCATTTGGTGAATGTTCTTTTATGATTTTCTACAATCTGATGAAATTTATCATGTAATTTATGATTTTCTATCTGTTTCATGAATGCTCTCCTGTAATTTTTCCATTCATGAAAAGTTTGTGTTGATTTTCCGTCGAGTCTGATAAGTTTCCGTCCCGAACTTAATTGTAAGAGTTTTAGCGTCCCCTTTAAATGGCCGAATCGATAATGTGGTGTCCGGTCGTGGCTAATCGGTTGTTTGTCCTACTAGAGTCCAGAGTTCGATTCACTGACACAGATTACTTTTTCTTCTATTTCTCTCACATTTACAGTGATAAGTCTACAATTTTAAAAATCATATCTACTTTTATTTGTAGATATTTCCGACTTAATGTGACCTGTTTTTTTCTCTTCTTGATCTGTGTCAGCCATTCAGGTTTACCGCTGCTGACAAAATTCGCCTCCATTCCTCTCTATTCCTAATCTTCTCTCTCTCCAGTTGATGACACCAATTTCCTTTATACCCTCCTCTATGTTGCCTCTCCATGTCTGTCTTAGTTTACCTCGATCTTGTTTCCCTCATCTCTTGTGCGTACATCATTTTCTTTTGTCTGTTCTCTTCCATTCTTTCTACATGGCACAACCAGCGTATTCTGTTCAGTTTCAAGACATTATATAACCCGCTGTTGAGTTCAGTGTTCTCTCTAGCTTTCCATTCCCCATTACTGGCATCCTTTATGGGCCTAAAGACTCTTCTTAGGATCTTGTTCTCAAAGACATATAATTGTTGTTGATCTTTTGTTGTATACTCCATGTTTCTGATCCATTCATGACGGCTGATCTTATTTTAGTTGTGTAGATTATCTTGGTCTTTTGGTACAAGATTTTGGATTTTAACGGATGCTGCAAGACAAAGTATATGTTATTTCCTGTGTATGCCCCCTGGCCATATTGCTGCAGTTGAAAGGGGTGACTTTGGTGTGACGTGCCGTTTTATATAGAGGACATATACAAGTATAACTAAGTTTAGCCGGGCTATTCTATCTTCTCAAGTCTCACTCCTTGGACGTCCGCAAGATATCTGAACAGATGGCTCTCTGTACACTTTCATCTTGGTCAGTCGGCGCCCACTGTCCTTCCTGTGTTTTGTAAACATCTAGTAATGAAGTTGTAAACGAAGCGGACTAGAAACTGCTACCCTAAGATCAAACAGGAAACAGTGGTACTGAGAGATCACCGTCAGTCATCAGTATCATCATCATGTTGCGTGTGTTCTGCAGAGCGTAGCTCTCTTGGCAGCGACTGTCAAAAAAAAAGTCTCGGGGTTCTTTTTTTTAGCATTAACTCGTGGCAAACTATGAACTCTCTCATTCTCATTCAGATTCCCGAGCCACTGGGGCTCACTGCTGCAGACAAGACTTGTCCCCATTCCTCTCTGTTCTTAGACTTCTCCTGGCAATTGTCCACTTCAAGGGCTCGTAGGCACTGTTCCCTCTAAGCTGCGCGCCTGCGCGGCCGCGCACAAGACAAAATCATACCGCGCACAAAATTTTTAGACCCGCGCAAAACAGAAAAATGAAACTGCTACTTTTATATTCTAACTTCCAGATGTTACTCCGTGCTATAATTGTAATCAAGAAAAATACAGTGATGGTGCATGTTTTTTTTCCTTTACTGTTTCTTTCTTGTTGAGATATGACTTTAGGGTCTGATCTCTCACCTGGTCTTTTATCTCGTAATTTCGGTGGTACTGTAGCAGAGTCGCTGAATAAGTAAACAAAGAAATCATCATTGCACTTAACTAAATACCAGCAGCTGATATGTACAGGAGGTTTATCCTGTTTATTAATGTACAGACCTTTACAGTGTGTGTGTGTGTCTGTCTATATATATATATATATATATATATATACACGTTACTATACACATTTGCACACGCAATATTTTTTTTGCACAAGAGCTGAACATTTTGCACAGAAACCGCAAACCCTTAGAGGGAACATTGCTGGTACGTCTTCTTCCAGGCTGCCACGCCAAAGTTGTCTCTGTCTGCCTCCTGATCTGTCTTCATTAACCACTTCTGTGTCTTGTTTATGTTTAGTATCTGTGTCTTGTTTATGTTTAGTATCTGTGTCTTGTTTATGTTTAGTATCTGTGTCTTGTTTATGTTTAGTATCTGTTGTCTTGTTTATGTTTAGTATCTGTGCCTTCTTTATGTTTAGTTCGATAAACCTGTGAACTTTACGAGGACAACCACGCCCTTCAACCCTCCCCCCACCCCCCCCCCCAACCCACATCTGTACAAAACCTAACTCTATGGCCCCATTACAAAAATATACACTAATAATAATAATAATCAAACATTTCTCTCTATATCTTCTTTTAATAAAACAAAATATGAATTATTGGAAGAATAAAACAGACACACACACACACACACACAAACGATCATACACAAAAATATCTCCAATACTGGAAGAAGAAGAAGACTATCTTTCTTAACAGCCGCCCACAAACGACCCGGGGAAAGTCTCCTTTTCTTGCAACATAACTGAAAGCGCGGGTAATATTTGCTGACAAATTATTTTTTGTGTTTTAAATTTAAAAAAAAACAACGTAAATGTTATTTTACACATAAATATTTAGGCAAGTGCAATGTACTTCATTTATCTCTCTTCCGTGGATTTACGTACGCGGATATATACGTGCAAGCTGTACGCGTGCGTGCGTGCAAGTATACGCGTGTTTGTACCATTATCGCGTGTCACGCATACACTGAAAAGATAAAACATTGTTTCAAGAAGTGGCTACATTTTCATACCATGAAAAAAGAGAAACCAAATCCTATTGTTTAACACCAGCCTGAAATCTGTGAAATGTAAAAAAAAAAAAAAAACGTTCAACAGACTGAATTATGTGAAAACAGATCAGGCTCTGCCAACAATTTGAATTATGTGAAAGCAGACGAGGTTCTGTCAAACTGACTGCATTATGTGAAAACAGATCTGGTTCTGTTAATACACTGAATTATGTGAAAATAAATCAAGTTCTGTTAACACACTGAATTATGTGAAAACGAATCAGGTTCTGTTAATACACTGAATTATGTGAAAATAAATCAAGTTCTGTTAATACACTGAATTATGTGAAAATAGATCAGGTTCTGTTAATACACTGAATTATGTGAAAACAGATCAGGTTCTGTTAATACACTGAATTATGTGAAAATAAATCAGGTTCTGTTAATACACTGAATTATGTGAAAACAGATCAGGTTCTATTAATACACGGAATTATGTGACAACAAATCGGGTTCTGTTAATACACTGAATTATGTGAAAAAAGAACACGTTCTACCAATAGAATGAGCTATTTGAAAGGAGATCATGTTCTGTCAAGAGACTGAATTATGTGAAAATAAAACCACATTCTGTTAATATACTGAATTGTGTGAAAATAAATCAGGTTCTATCAACACACTAAATTATGTGAAAATAAAACCAGGTTCTATCAACAGACTGAATTATGTGAAAATAAAACCAGGGTCTTTCAAGACACTGACTTATGTGAAAACAGATCAGGTTCTGTCAACAGAACTGAATTACGCATATGACAATGACTAAACGAAAACATATAAAAAGTACTATAGTGCTGGATCGCATGGGATCTGTTAGTCTTCAGATAAAATTTGAACAACTGTTAAGCTTTTCTCTGGAAATGAGATAGTGGTGGTGGTGGGTTCTTACTTAAAGGAGAGCACATTACCTTGTTATCAAGAGAAAAGAGATAGCAGTTGATAACTGTGGTATCACAGATAAAGCTGTAACACTTTTTTTAATACACTGACAGAGAGAGGTTTCTGTTGAGAGAACAAAGAAGAGTCACAATATGGTTGCCTTATCTGGCTGTCCCCTCTTTCGCTTATATATATATATATATATATATATATATATATATATATATATATTGGTGGGGGGGGGAGGGAGAGAGAGAGAGAGAGAGGGAGGGGAACAAAGTAAATATTTTCCATGCGAATATTCAGAAAAACAAAACAAACAAAAAAAAACAAAGGTCACCTCAGCACAAGTATCTAGCACGAAGGGGACTTACTTAATAAACTACCTTAGATTAGAAGGGAAGCATTATCCACAACCATTATGGGGCAAAAGATTACGGAGGGGAGGAGGGGGTGGAATTGGGAAAAGGTGACCCATAAAACCACTGGGAAACAAAGAACCTGGGGGAATCTCTCAGACCCGATATTTTGCGCAAAGCTCTGACAACTATGATAGAAGTTAAATACCCGATACAAAATGGACATTTTGTAGGAGTGTATCCAACAACAACAAAAAAAAACAAGGTTCTGAGCGTGTTCTACAAGAATGCCACACCCATGCGCCTTCAAGGTCCTAGATTCAAGCAGTCTGCCGCAAACGATAAGCACATGACAAGGGACCCCCACCCCCCAAACCTCGAATAAAATTGTAGACAAGGCCCCAAATTATGAGTACACCAAAACTTGAACTTTCTATAAGGAAAAATAATTACAATATAAATACATAAAGAGCAAGACAGCCAATGACTGTTAACTCTCTGACTACCACTGCGTAATAACTCTTTGACTACCGAAACAAAATTTCCAAGTCTGTACAAATAGTTTTTTTATAACAAACACACCTGCAGTCCATTTACCTGGAAATAACACTGTCGTTAGATGTTGTTCATACAGGAGTTTGAAATTTGAAAAAGAGAAAATAAAAATCATTTCCATGAAATTATTTTACTTTAAACGTTTTGGTTTTTTTTTTCCCCTTGAACATTGTCTACTTGATCGACGATAGGAAAATACCTTACACTGATATTAGCAGCCCAAGAATGTGCTCCACGTAAAGATAAATCGAACACCAGGACTGAAGTATTGGGTCAAATAGCGATATACAAATACAGAACCTTTTTTTCAGGTTGGCCGAATATGAATCGAATATAAACTATACCAAAGTGGGTCAGAAGTACACGCCCATATGTGACAACGAATATAAAAACATTTTGTTTCGTATAAAGTCTCCATGGACACTATATGTTTCTGTAAAGAACTGATATAAATTACACTGGCCGGCACACATTCTGGTGCCTCAAATGTCAGTCATGTTCCTGGGTATATTTAACTTGCTGATTCCAAAAATGGCACAAGTTTTCCTCTATCAGCTCTAGTTTTTTAGATACAGAACATCTGCCATATACCACTCTTCACTCTGATCGCCCATAACAAGTCAGGATATTTTAATATAGTATTTAAATTAATATCTTTTAAGCATGAAGGAAACATATTAACATTTTTAAAAAGTGTACTACATGAAAATCTACTTATTCCATACCAAAAGCACACGTTCATTATAACAATTTTCCACTCATTCGACACACAAGAAGCTCCTTTTGTAAGGCTTCCAGGAGTGAAATCTGCCAGGACAAGCAAGCGTAATATTCCAACAATAGACTATCATCATGTGTGTATCATATCTTCCTTGGTATGTGGCTTCCATCGTTTTTATGCCATGGTGGAATTTTTCATCTTGGTCTTCGCTTAGGTCGCTAAAGTTCTCTGGAAAGCGATCTAAGTGACTGCAGATAATGGATTTTAACACTCATGTTACAGCCAAGACTGTTGAAATGAAAGAACATATCCTGTACTAACTGTGTGTGGTTGCCTTCTTGTTGCCAAGAAAGCTTTTCGCAACAAGAACAAATGAAGACCAGGCACATGATTCGATTTTATTTATTGATGCTATGAAATCTGGGTCATTTATAGATTGTCTGATCTGTGGACCATTGAAATTCCTGCCTTAAGTTTGTCCATGGTAAGTCCAGGTAACGTATGCACTATGTACCCAATGCACGAACCGTCTTTATTTAAAACCTTTACAAACTGTTTTATCAGAACTAGCTTTATATGTAGTGGTGGTAGTATGATTCTATCTCGTGCTACCACAGGTTCATTGATTATATTTTGTCCAAGGTTCATTGATTACATTTTGTCCTCCAACCGCCATATATTCCCTAGTAGGCCAACCTTTTCTTGCCCAGTTTTCATGTTTGGTTCTGCTATTCCTACGGCATAAAAAGCAATGACACTGTGTAGCAACTTTGTTGACCAAGAAGAAAATTAACCATCTTCAAATCCACACAAACCATCCATTGTTGTTCTTGGTAATTTATCTTTTCCAAGACTAACGAGATGGCCTTGTACTCTTCTTTCATCCTGGTGGAATGACCGAATGGAACAGAACCATATTTGCTGCCGTTATTTAAAAGAACACATGTCAAACTACGTTTTGAACTGTCGATGAAAAGACGCCGCTCACTTGGGTTATATTCTGAAAGACTAATTTTATTCACAAGGTTTCCCATGTCATTGAAGAATACAAAGTTGTTGTCTTCGGTAAGGAATGGCAGCAAATCCTTTTTTCTCTTTCGATAAAATGTCATTTTCGTTCCAGGCTGAAGTACATTCAATTCAGAAGGCTCCTTGGAAAGATTTAAGTTCCTGATCAGATCACTCAGTTCATTCTGGTCAAAATGATCACTATGTGAAGTTGTTTGGAACCGACTGTCACTGTCCCCACTTTCTTTACCTTGTGAGATATCGGACATGCAAAACTCATCCTCTGAGAGTTGAGGTAGTTCAAGGAAAGGTTGAACGGGTACAAGACCCGAGTGTGGAACAGGTCTCCTGGCTGAAGGTAGATCAGGGTAAGACAACTTGTCGCGATTATTTTGATTGATGCCCATGATATTAACAATACAAAAATAACAGTCATCGAAGTGGTTTTCCGGTTCGCTCCACACCACTGGTGCTCCACATTTCAGGCAGCTTTTCTTTCCATTTGTCCACTGGCGCAAATGCTCCGTACAAGTTTTGCATACAATATGAGGAGTCCATGGCTTATCTTGATCTCCAAGCCTGACACCAAAATAACCTACACATGCTCCTTTTCACACTCAGAAATAGGTTTCCTACTTGCTTTCAGTGTGTACTCCCCACAAATATAGCAAAATACGTCGGGATGATACAAGCAACTCCGTCTTGAAGTAGCCATAACCTCTACTGTGTTCGATTTACAAAAAATGAAATGAGTGGGGATATACGCACATCTCCTGTACGATCATAACTATTATATAGCGCAACCATTTTAAACTGATCGCCTTTGAAATACAAATTTATATAGTCTACGAAAACCATGATTTATCATCTTAATTTTTTTGCACATAATTTTGTAATAAAACAGAATAAAAGCGATTTTGTCATTTGAGCTATACATTTTTTTTATGTCAGTGTGTATTATAGGAAAGGAAGTAGGCGAATAGTTGTGAAACAAAGGTCATAGTACACAAAAAATGTAGGTAAATTAAATACATAAATTTCCCATTCAAATCAGACAGCTTGTTATGACATCCCAATTCTGCAGAAGAGATTTGTTAAAGGGTGGACTAAAATTTTATAACTTCAACCATATCTAAGAAACTAGAGATGATGCCGACCATATCTAAGAAACTAGAGCTGATGCCAACCATATCTAAGAAACTAGAGCTGATGCCAACCATATCTAAGAAACTAGAGATGATGCCAATCATATCTAAGAAACTAGAGATGATGCCAATCATATCTAAGAAACTAGAGATGATGCCAACCATATCTAAGAAACTAGAGCTGATGCCAACCATATCTAAGAAACTAGAGCTGATGCCAACCATATCTAAGAAACTAGAGCTGATGCCAACAATATCTAAGAAACTAGAGCTGATGCCGACCATATCTAAGAAACTAGAGCTGATGCCAACCATATCTAAGAAACTACAGCTGATGCTAACCATATCTAAGAAACTACAGCTGATGCCAACCATATCTAAGAAACTAGAGCTGATGCCAACCATATCTAAGAAACTAGAGCTGATGACAATCATATCTAAGAAACTAGAGCTGATGACAATCATATCTAAGAAACTAGAGCTGATGCCAACCATATCTAAGAAACTAGAGCTGATGCCAACCACATCTAAGAAACTAGAGCTGATGCCAACCATATCTAAGAAACTAGAGATTATGCCAACCACATCTAAGAAACTAGAGCTGATGCCAATTATATCTAAGAAACTAGAGCTGATGCCAACCATATCTAAGAAACTAGAGCTGATGCCAATCATATCTAAGAAACTAGAGATTATGCCAACCATATCTAAGAAACTAGAGATTATGCCAACCATATCTAAGAAACTAGAGCTGATGCCAATCATATCTAAGAAACTAGAGCTGATGTGGTCTGTCCAATGCAATTTTCTGAGTCAGCGCCAAAAATAACCCCAGGAACAGGTCTAAAAACCAAGGCACCAAGAAATTTTGCTGTTGTTGTTGTTTTTGTTGTTGTTGTTTTTGTTGTTGGACTGTGTTAAACTTTACATATAACCTTTACAAATAACTACCATTTTTTTTAAATCGGCAATTTAAAAATCAGTATTATTTTAGGTAAGAATCACACATTTAGAAACATTAATTACGCAGTATTAAAATTTATTATGAAGCTGTTAAAATATTCTGTACGCTTATGATATATATATACTAGTACATATACTCGTATAATGTATTTTGTTAACCGTAAATTTAAACGTATGTTATAAATAACATGTTAGTTTTGCTTGCGAATATATTGAATGACTAGTTTAGAAACTGAAGACTCTTGAAATGTTAAAATATTATTCATAAAACTCTTACAAATTTGCATAAATTATTTGTGAACACGATGGGCGAAGGTGTGGATTTGAAATTACTGCGCAGCTCAAAGAGGCGGGGCTATGTCACTGCTATGGTTACGACAGCCATTAGAACCTGATCTGGCTGGGACTCTCCAAAATTTCGCAGCTGCTGTCCCACCAAGGAAAGGTTGGGGGGGGGGGGAACACCCACAGAGTGTTGTGTTCTTGCGACCTGGCCAACGGTGCTTCAAATGGATGGTGAAGAACCTAAAATTCCGAGCCAATCTTCGATGGCGCTACGGAGTACGCGTACCCATGCCCAGATCCTCCTTAGACAGACTGAGAATAGAGCATCTAAGAAATGCCCCCCCCCCTCAAGCTCAGGGACGATGATAATCTAATAAAATTTATAACCATTTCCCCTTGTCACATTCTATGCTCTTATTGAACGATCTTGACCGCATTGGCCTGCAAAGAACTCGTTCTCGTGGCAACAGGTAACCCCCAACAGCTACCATGCAGATAACAAACGACCAAAACTGCCTAGGATAAGCAAGAAATGGGTAACTGATCTGTAAACGTTATACCAGTCTGTTGAAAAGAAGCAGAGGTGATACGCTGAAAAGTAGATGAAAAGGTATGCAAGTTTTAGCTGGTAACTCTACCTTCTGAGAAGAGTCCACTCTGTCGCAGCTGTTGGTCTATGATAAGGAATGACTCCCATAGAAAAGGTGCAAACGATTGTGTCTTGCAGCAAAGGAAAAAAAAAAAGTGTTCTATGTCCTGTAGCAAAGGAGAAAGTGTTTTATGTCCTGTAGCGAAGGAGAAAGTGTTATGTGTCATGTAGCAAAGAAGAAAGTGTTCTGTGCCATGTAACAAAGGAGAAAGTGTTCTGTGCCATGTAACAAAGGAGAAAGTATTCTGTGCCCTGTAGCAAAGGAGAAAATGTTTTGTGTCCTGTAACAAAGAAGAAAATGTTTTGTGTCCTGTAGCAAAGGAGAACGTGTTTTGTTTTCCTGCAGCAAAGGAGAAAGTGTTTTTTGTCCTGTAACAAAGGAGAAAGTGTTTTGTGTCTTGTAACAAAGGAGAAAATGTTTTGTGTCCTGTAGCAAAGGAGAATGTGTTTTGTGCCCTGTAGCAAAAGGAGAAAGTGTTTTGTATACTGGTATACTGCACAAAATTGATTGTATCTGGAAACAAAGGTTTTAAACTAAAGCTGTACACAAATAAAGCTCTGATTGTACCGGTGATCATCAACACAGCTTTCACATGTTCTGCATAACAACAAATAAGAACTCAATATTTCTACGGAACTTACGCCCTGGGGTAAAACAAACGTCCCAGGCACTCTAAGCAGCTGGTTCATAAGTAAGAGGTTAAAATTCTCTCTCTCTCTCTAAACCTTTAGGTGCCCAAGGCACGCGGGGCTTCCGCAAGGGTTTTCAACAAACGCCTGTCCTTCTGCCTTTTTTTTCTCTCCCAATGTTAGACGGGCCTGCGTGCCCAGTTCTTAAACCGTCGAAAATAAAAGTCTATTCGTTCGTTCGTTCGCTCTTTGCCCAGATGAGCCCTCAACATCCTCTGTTGTTGTTCTTCTTCTATGTCTCCTTTGGTCTATCCTCATTCCTGCGTTTAAACTAGTACATCTTAAATTCCATAAGATCCTTACAGTGTATACAGATAATGTTATATAACACAATGAGGAGCATTGTTTCAAGGCAAAGTTAACCTTCAGTGTACGCTGAATGACGTATATACCTCGTCTTCTTATCCGTCCAACTGATATTAAAGAATCATTGTTCAGTCACGATTCTGATGACACTTATCATTATGGTTTTTGTTTGTTGTCTGACATTTACCAGCCGAGGTCTCATAGACACGGCAGAGATTTCTACGTGAATATGTATGTTTCTTTAATGCACTGACAACCCCTGTGGGTGTCAAGGTGTTCTTCACCTGGCAGAGGTAGACATTCTCAGACTTCAAAGGCAGTTCTCTGAATACATAATAGATGCCTATTGCATACAGGTGAGTTGATACGTGCGAGCGATGTAAGATTTCTACAACCCACTCTATTCTCATGGCTGCTCCCACCTCTCTCTCTCTCTCTCTCTCTCTCTCTCTCTCTCTGTCCCGCCCATACCCGCCCACTTTTGTGGTCCTAAATGATCTGCTAACACAACACCTTTCATTCACTGTGAACAAAAGAGTCTCATGTCTAGTCTGATCGCCCTATTACTGTTAACATACATCTGACAACGTCTATATTTCTTTCATTCCGTGTCTATCTCCCTTGTGCTTACCCTGTCCTTTCCACTTTCTGCAAGCTGTCCTAACTCCGTGTCTATCTCCCTTTTGCTTACCCTGTCCTTTCCACTTTCTGCAAGCTGTCCTAACTCCGTGTCTATCTCTCCTGTACCCGCCCTGTTCCTTTTATCTTCCATTCCCTGCACGCTTTTCTCTCTCTCTCTCTCTCTCTCTTTCTGTATTACACAAACACACGACAGGTTTTTGTCTAATTTATCTCTTTTTTTTTACCCCAATCCCGCAAGATCACTGTACTTAAACACAAAATTCTACCGTCAAGACATTCATCAACTTAAGGGGAACAAAAACAAAATTAAAATAAAACAAAAGAAATTTGATTAAAAAAAAAGGATTTAGACTGATCAATATATTAGAAGACATTAATAACTTCAGGAAGGTAATTAAATCAGGAATTAATGCTTGAATTATTTCGCGTACAAGGGCATTAAGAATAATAATTAGTGTCTTTCAGCTCAGGGTTTCTCAACTGGGGTTATAGCCCCCCCCCCTAACTTTCACGGAGTAAAGCCGAATTTCTATGCTATGATCAATATATATATATATATATATATAATCTTTAGTAGCAGATTTGGATGTATATACAAGAGATCAAGGAAACAAGACCGGTAGGTAGACCAAGATAGAGATGGAGACACAGCACAGAAGAGGATATACAGGAAAGTGTTGTGACCAACTGGAGAGAGGAGACTATGAACAAGGAGGAACAGAAAGGTTAACTATATCCCCACCAACGAGCCTTAATGGCTTGGAAAGATGAGGAAGATGAAGAAGAAGAAGAAGAAGAAGAAGAGATCTGAATGGTGGGAAATTAGAAACTTTTAAAGCAAAAACATTGGGGCCCACGAACTGAAAAGGGTTTAGAAGCCCTGACGATGAAGGTCAAAGCACTCAGGTCGTTGATCTGGAATCTGTCCTGCCAGTGAGGGCAGGGAACGTAAATCCGTTCCCAACCAATAACCCCCATTCCGCTCCACGGGCCTTGATTTTGTTCCTAATGTAGTCTAGCGTGCTTTGGCCAATGACTGTGGTTCTTTGTTCTTCCCTAAGACTTCTAAACCTAATTGCCTACACACTGGAAGGCAAAACAGTTCTTCTCTAATGTGTCAAACTTTGCCGCAGATGCTGAAGTTTAGCAGGTCTCGCTGCAGTGTCTACGGGCAGAGGTCAAAGTCAGATCAACAGTGATCGTTAAGTCTTTGCGATAAAACTATTCTTAACCGTCAAATTCAAGTATTTCTTAACCCCATGGGGTTCACGGGGGTTGGGGGTCGCCCACAGACCAGCAAATGCCCTGACTCGATTAAACATAACATCTTAGCATCATCCAGGTTCTATTTACTGTTGAACTTTTCATGATGTGAGTGACAGTATTCTCTGGCCGGAAAAGGTGGGGGGAGGGGGCTAATGCCTTTAACCGCCCCCCCCCCCAAAAAAAAAGAAAATTAAATTAAAAACTATTACCCTTGCCATATTATCAACGAGTCTAACTTTGCTTCTTCTCAATTCATGAGCCAGAATTTCTTCGAAATATTTCCCTTCTCTCCGCTTTAGAGTGGTTTTTTCGTTTTTTTTTTTTTTTTTGGTAGTTTTTTTTTAATGGAAATCTCCAAATAAATTCTTATAATACCGCATGCAAACAAACCTTTTGTCCATCTTCTACAAGGCGTCCTCTTGTATTATCTAACATCGCTAACGTTACTTAGTGAAGTGGAACAATATGGCAACAAATTAACATTATTACATTTAAAATTATTGCAAAAAAAAACGATGTGGAGAAATGAAATCTATCTTTATATATCATAAATATTTATACATATATATATGAACATTGCACTCATAAATCTATACACAATGACTATGGTGTGTAAAACAGAAACGGTTGTGTATGCATCGTACAAAGTACCTGAGGCAGGGCGGGGCGTTTGTAAAAGCCACACAAAATGATGCAAAAGAAGGGACATGTTCAAAACAAGAAAAACAAAAACACAACAAAACCATCATGGGCGGGAACGAAACAAACCAATACACTTTTATACTCTCAGCAGATGGTGGCAAATTATCTGACCATCTTTTTTTTTTAAGTTCAAACAGGGCACACTCAGTCACGCCAGGGGCCAGGTATTTGAGAGTAGGGGTGGGGGTGGGGGGATGTGTTAAACTTTTACGCCAAAATTATAGTTTCATTAGACTAGGTTTATAACTGTACTTACAAAAATGCGAGTCAGGTTAACTTCTCTACACAATTTTCTTGAAAACAGCAACATTTCCACTATGATAATTTTAAAACAATAATAATAATAATAATAATCTAGGTATTTCCCAACATGCGTCCGTCAAAGATGAGAATACGGGACAATTTAGGATAAGGGTTGATGAGCCCGAACTCAGGTAATACGATTCCTGGGTCAACTTGAACTACGGGTCCGAGAACTTTCCTGGCAAAGCGTCAAGCCGGTATTTCCAGTGTGTTCTATTCCCAGGGAAGATATGGCCACCAACACCATATCCCTATGTGCCTCTAAGGCATGACAGGATTACCTTTACCTTTTTATTCCCAGTTTGTTTGTTTTTCGTATAAGAATAAATTTCAGTATTTCCCTCACTAGAACTTCAATGAATATTAATTTCTAATGTTTCCCAGACTATAAGATTGATTGAGTATATGAATCTAGAATTTTCCAAACAGGATTTCCTTTATGTAATAAGATGCAGTGTTTCTCGCAATATTATTTCTTTGAATAATACGAACTGTTGTTTCTCATAACATAATTTCATGGTCTATTATCCTGCCGTTTTTCCACAACATTATTTCATGGATTACTATGACCTGTTGTTTCAAAAAAAAAAACAAACCAAAAAAGCCAACCCGCCCCCCCCCCCAAAAAAAAAATTATATATATATATATATATATATATATATATATAATTTCATAAATTTCATAGACTACTAAGATCTAGTGTTTCTCACAATATAATTTCATGGACTATCAAAGCTAATGTTTTTCACATTAACTTTATGGACTCCCAAGTCTAGTGTTTCTCACAGTATAATTTCACGGACTGCTAAGACCTAGTGTTTTTCAAAACATAATTTCATGAACCACTGATACATAGTGTTTCTCTAAATTATGAGTCTGTGAATCTTGAATTTTCCAAACAGGAGGTCTATTAAATACCAAGTCAATATGTAAATCAATCAGAAGTTGACATAATATTAATATGTGGTAGTTTGAAAAACAGAGTTTGACCAACAGCAGAATCTTGTGCTAACAAATTTACAATCTGATGGAGTACCAGCTTCCACGGTGTCCCAAAACAGAATCAGACAAACAGCAGGATCTTGTTTTTCCCCAGTCAAAGATCTATGAAAGCTTGGATATTCGTATCCTCTCATTCCCAAACAGAGTTCTATAGAACACCAGGAATCCAACATTTTCCAAACATGAATTCAGTGAACTAAAAGAATCGAGTGCAGAACTGAATACTATAAAATCCTGGAATTCATGTAATCTTTTAACCAACAGTTTCTCAGAAAGTTTTCAGTATATGACACCTTGAAATACACTGACACTGACAGCTCAAGTGTATATCAGCACCGCTGTGTCTCAGCTGTAAGAATGAACAGTTTCATATTTTATCTTGGTTAACTTTTCCTGTTTTCAGATTTGGGAGAGGAAACAAAAACAAACGAAAACATCCAGCAAGCAGTGGTAAAGCTTTTCATTATGAGCATGGCTTTTTTGGTGTACTAAGAAAATGTAATCTTAGCTCCTCCTTTGGAGACAGACTGGGAAACCCTTTCTGGGGTCTTAGCTTATTTTAGTGTTACTTCTGCCTTATATTAGTATGTGGGTATTCATAAACTATACCTAATTTGGAATAGGATAAATTACAAGCACTGTTCCACAAGCCAAAGTAGGGGAATGTATACACAGGAAACTGGAAGAATTAAGTGAATAATATAAAAAAAAACGGGACTCGAGACAGAACCATTTGCACTTCTTAAACAGTCGGTTAGCAGCCTGGGATAAGAAATGTCCAGCAACTTAAATGTAAGGCAGGTACTTCAGAGAATGGAAACACAGGTAGTGCGTGCTTTCATTAGATTTATATGTACACTATATGTTCTCTCTCACCTCATTTTGACTGTTTGTGTGCCTTATAAATGATATAAATAAGTTATAAATGTTCTTGAATTATCTCAAGGTAGAGTATAATAATAATTTAAAAAAAAGAAAAAAATAATAATAATAAATTGAATAGGATCGGGATGTTAACAGTGGAACAAGGATTAAGGATACTTGGAATGAAAAAAAAAATAGGAAAACAAAAAAAAAAAAAACTTTGACAGAAAAAATCACAAACCAACCACAGCCGAAGCAGTTGTCTGGATTGCCATTTTAAATGAAGTGGAATCAACAGGACTTGGACCCAAAGGCAGTTTGTAGCCGTGCAGCAGAAGGGACTCCCTGTCTATTGATTCTCTAGGTGTCTCCACTCTGGACGACTCGGGCGCAGACAGGAGAGAAGCTGCTATGCTTTTGTACATAGCGCTGGTTGTCACTAGATTGCTATCCTCTTTTGAAATGCTATTTGGTGCAGGGACATCACAGCACTTTCGAAGACTAGATGTGGACGTAATAAGTGACGACGATGAGAATGACTGTGACGACTGACTGCATGGTCGCAGACAGCTTATGTGACGACACTTTACATGTTGCTGAAAGCGGAAAGCAAAATGAGTTTTGAAGGAACATGAGGGGCAGCGAAATAGACTCTTCACAAAAGAGTTTTTAACCGCTAAATCACGTCGGCTGCGAATGTGAACATGACGTACGTGAGCCATACCCCAAGAACGCGTGGGGAAGACTGCAGGGCAATGCGCACATTTGTAGCTATTGGGAATCACTGGCTCTGCAATCTTCACTTCATGCAGTGCCTCTTCAACAGTTAGACCATGAACTGTTACCATGTGTGCGGACAAAGACTTTGATGATGGAAGCATGTGATGGCAAATCTTGCAAGGATACGCGGCGGTCATGTCAGAAATGATTCCATGCTCATTCCTTTCATGATCCAGCAGTGAAGACAGCCAATGGCTGTCGTATCCACATCTACTGCAGACATATTTCTTAACCCTTTGGTGATTTGAGACTTTTTTTCTAAGTGTCCATCGGCCACAAAGTTCAGCTACTTTATTACTGTTGCCCTCGCTGTTCGGCAAACTTGCCTCCTCTGTAGGAATCTGAGTTTCCTCGGAGTCAACAGTGACTCTTGCGTTGTGTTCCTGAATAAGATGTAACTGAATTGACAGTTCAGCTGGGAAATCAATACCGCACACCTGGCAGGTGTAAAGAGGCTGGGAACTTTTAGCCCTCATATCCAGGGCTTCAGTATCTGCGTGATCTTTGACAATGTGGTCTTTCAGCCATTTCATATTTTTGAATCTTCTATTGCAAATATTACAAGTTTCACATTGTTCTATGTTATTGTTGAGCGGAAGGTCATCTGCTCCTTGTTCAAAGTTTGGTGGTTTTATAAGGAATTTCTCTGGCATTCTTTCTGTTGGTGGAAGAGGAACCATCTGGGCAATACCAAATGCATCCATTCTGAAAGGTTTTTCATCAAGTTGGCTCGAGGCATTAGAAGCTGTATCACAGTCCGAAGCCACAGGTGAGCCACTTGTGCTGATGTTTGGTGACTGGGGTGTGGCAGCTATGCCATGCTTCTTCTGTTTGTGCGTGCGTAAGAAATACTTATTGCATACCTCCTTGTTACAGATGTCACATATGACACGAGAAGAATTCATTGGCTCCTTCCATCTCCATGAATTTTTGTCCAAACCATCCCTGGTTTTTGTGATGTTACATGTACCATTGTAGCTGCTGACACTTGGCTTCATGGGTGTCACAGTGTTTGCCTTATCACTGTCTGAGCTCTTAGAGCTTGTGGAGGAGGCTGCATCACTCTTGATGCCGTGAATATTCTGCTTGTGGGTCCTGAGAAAGTATTTGCTACAGAACTCTTTCTTGCAGATCTCACAGTAAGCTTCAGGGTCAAAGTTCAGTTTGATATTGTCATCCATGGGCAGCTTTCCCAAAGAGGGCAACCCAAATAAATTCAGGTCCATGTGCATGGCCTGGGTGTGTGACCTGACAAACAGCTCACTGCTGATCGTGTCTGTCAGAAATGAAGGCATCTCTCTAAAGCTCTTGAAATCTCTGCTGAAGTCCGCAAATGGGGACATGTCCTTGAAATCTACTTTAGGTGGAAGAAATGGAAGCAATGGAGGTTTTCCTGGAAGAGGGGTTAAGTTCAAAGGTTGCTGACCTGTACAAGAGATGGACAAGCTGCCAGAGGAAGTTGGAGTCTTGGATTTTGAATTAGGAAGAACGCAGGAACTCTTTATCTCTGCATCATATTTCTCGCTGATGTTTGGGTCAATGCCATGAGTATTAAGTTTATGAAGATGGAGGGAGTATTTATTTGTCATCTGTTTATTGCAAATGTCACAGACTACAGTTTCCTGAGGTTTGCTGGAAGATGCCATATCAAAGCTGGAAGCATAACCACCAGAGGAAGCATCTGCTGCCAGTCTAATGAGAGATTCATTCATGTTGTGAATGATGCGATCTTTGTGAGGAATTTCACCATTTTCCATCAGTGTTGGGTCAACTAACTCATTCAGGCCATGGTCGTGAATGCGATGTATCCTGTAGAGATGTCTGCTGGTGAAATCTTTGCTACAGAGATTGCATATCAGTATACTGCCATCACTAACTGTGTTCCTTGCATAAGGAGGCAAGCCCCGATATGGATATTGTTCTTGTTTTACACTGTCTGGCAATAATGGTGTATTTGATCTATCATCTTTGTTTTCCTTCACCAAAGGCAGAGCTTTATCTCTTGGAAATTCATCAGTGGCTCTTCTGATTCCATGTTTGCTTTCCTTGTGAATCTGCAAATAAAACTCGTTACAGAATTCTTTAGTGCATATGTTGCAATGGACAGCAGCTTCATGAAGACTTGGACTGGATTTAGCATGGAGCAGCCCAGGTGGATTTGAACTAACAGATGAAATTGATGTAGGAGGTGTGGGAGAAAGGAGTCTAGAATCTGGCGCAGGACCAAGACCCAGCGGTTGTGAGATGATTGTGTGAGGAGGGGGTGGTGGAGGAATCTGCTGGCCAGGCATAAGAGAGCCTGCTGGAATGATGGCAACAGGAGGTAAGCTGTACGGGTTGATGACCATTACACCTGGGGGTATACTGGACATGTTAGGCACACTAGACATATTTGGAAGACCAGGCATGCCTGAAAGGCCGTGCATTCCTGCCAGACTGGCCAGGGGTTGTGGCAGCATCATGTGGTTAGTTGAGGTCATGGGCAAATCAAGGATCCCTGACCTTGACCTTTTGTTAGAACTGCTTGGGGGATTTTCAGGGACAATTCCATGCACGTCCTGCTTGTGTTTCTTCAAGTAGTATTTATTGCAGAAATGTTTCTGGCAGATGTGGCAGTAGTCTTCCATACTTGAGTCATTTGTAGCTGGTGCAGTACTGGAAGATGATCCACTCCTGCTGCCGCTGGAGACATTTGTGATGACTGAAGTAGCACTGGAGAATGTGCTGGATGAACTGCCCAAAGACCCAGGATTACCACCGCTGTTATTGCTAATTTTATTTGCAGAAGATTTTGGGCTCTCCACGTGCGGCAAAGGCATGGGGAACATTGGCAACGGAGGGTCCACAGATTTAATAGATGGTGTTGCCTCTGTCATCTTTTCCTGTTGAGAAGGAGAGTCCATTTTAAAGGGCCATGGAAGGATTGGCTCGGATAAATGAGGCTTCATAGAATCCATTTTAAAATTGAAAGAAGCCAGGGGATCTTGTGGAATCATAAGCCCTGGGAATGGGAGAGGAACAGCGCTAGAAGGGGGCGAGTTTTCTTCATAAATTCCATGTTTGTTGGCTTTGTGTGTCTTGAGGAAGTACTTATTGCAGAACTCCCTGTCACATAGTTCACAGTAAGCGTCAATATGAAATATTCTGTCAGATTTAACGTTCGGCGATTCTCCGTTGTTTTCCTTGCTCGCCTTCGGCGCTACAGGAGTTTGTGGGTGAAGAGGCTCGGTGTAAGTTGAGTCCTCTTCAGATTTCTCAGAAGGTGAAAGTTTTGATGCCGGAGAATGAGATATGCCCTTTGGTGAAGGTGAAAAATTTGTAAGAGGAACGGGAAGTTCTGATGACTGTTTGTAAGGGGTGATTCGGTTTTGTCTTGTAGTTCTCGGCCAAGTCTGTGGTATGCTGTGGGAAAGTCCTCACTCTGGGCATCCAGTCGGGGTTTTTTTGTTTTAGATCCGTGAGTCTCTGCCTCGTGAGCTTCTAGCTTTCTTTGACTAGGAAATGTCTGAGGGCAGTGCTGCCCGGCAGAAGCTGAGACATGCATGTCCAAGGGAAGTTCAAAACCTAAGCTTTGTCCATTGACCAGTGTCGACTGGGGGCAGCTGTTATCGTCATCACCCTCTGATTCATTCGTCACTTCATCCTGTTCATTGGCGTTTCATCAGCACCTGAAGGAACAATAAGGTCAAGTGCACGAGCGCCCGCTGCCACACGATTTGGGTTTGTCTGCTTTCGCCTGTTTGATTTCATGATCTCAATTTCCTGTCGCTCGGTGAAGTCTGGCCTTGTGCATGGGATGGATGTCGCTCTGTGAAGAGCTAAAGCGGCCTTGTGTAACAGTTTGTTTTGGCTGCAGTGAGATCTTGTGATAATCTGATCACAAAATTATGATGCACTTCACTTCTGACCTTGAGTGATTCTTTCTTTTACCATATCTGTGGAGGGGAAAAAAAGAAAATTAAAATTATGACTGTCTAAACACATTTATGTAGATCATAGTATCAATTAAACCAAACAATTAAACCAACATCTATGCACATAATCGAAGGAATTATATCAACAAATCAAAGCCAAAACTGTATTCATTACAGTAAGAATTATACTGAACAATCAAAGCAAGATTTATATATATATATATATATAAACAAACTGTTAGTCATAATGCTGTAGTGAGAAATACACTGTACAACTGAAATGAAGCCAAGAGTAGCATTAAAAAACAGAAGCTCAGAATTCAGCAATAGGTTTTCATTCAGTGTTCAGAATTCAGTATTATGTTCTCATTCAGTATTCAAAACTCAGTATTAGTTTCTCATTCAGTATTCAGAATTCAGTATTAGGTTCTCATTCCTTATTAAGAATTCAGTATTAGTTTCTCATTCAGTATTCAGAATTCAGTATTAGGTTCTCATTCCTTATTAAGAATTCAGTATTAGGTTCTCATTCAGTATTCAGAACTCTGTATTAGGTTGTCGCTATCATTACGAACAAGATGCATCCATAATCGTCATAATAATATATGCCTGTGAATATCGCACATGACGTTCATTATTGGCCCTTTGCATCAGTCCTTGATGATGAGCCACTCAGTGAGGCTGCCATTTTTGGAACTACGAAAGTCCAAACGCGAAACTAGTCAGCGTCGCTCTCGGCACGAACTCCGTAGCTAAGGCGCCAAGCCTAGCCAGAACACACGAAGACCATGGTAGTTCACCAATGGCCAGGTAGACATAACGAAGAATCATTAATACTGTCTGTGCGAGGTTCACAGCTCACGGTGGTGCCACAACACTAAACTCAGTAGCTTCGCCACACACAACCGACCTCCATCTTGAGAAACAAATGACGGCACAGTGGTCGTTAGACCGTTCGTGCGTTTCTGTTGGCATCACACTCAGTCAAACTTCGAAGAGCCACCACAGGACACAGGCACTCTCAACCGGCATCGCAGAAATCCAGCTCCGCATCGAACTCCGTGTACAACTATAGTCCTCAACATCCCATAAGAATACATACTCATGTTATGTATCTTTGAGCGCAAGGTACTTAATGAAACGGCCATGCTCTGCTGATAGCCTAGAGATGGACCGGAGCTCCTTGCACTCAGGACACGCCCATATGTGCTCGACCTTTAACCTCAGTGTTGTTCGTATTGTGTGTTGGGTGACAGTGCCAATGGCACATTGACTGAACACAGCTCGATCTTTTCCGCAAAATTCTGAATGTCTGTCACTGCCCTCCGTCATTCCCCTAAGGTTAAGTAAAACAAGCAATGGAAGTTGCTGAACTTGAGGAGATGACTTTTGTGACTAAGGTACAGCCAGATCAGCCAGGTCAAGAAACGATGAAGGCTTTGCATAAGTGGTTATAGAGATGCCTCATTTATCACAGTTATATAAATGGTTATGAAGAAGCTCAGATACCCCAACTGTATAAATGGCTACAAGAATGCCAGTTACCCCAGCTGTATAAACAGCCACAGAGAGGCCCAAGTTACCCCATCTGCCTAAATGACTACCTTGTTCTTTCTGACTTTTTGAACCTAGAGCACTACAACCATATTCCCCACCCCTCCCCACCAATACATGTATGGCATTATATAACTACCTTCACTTTTTAAACTTTACCGTACCTCCTTCCCTTTCCCTCACTCCCACCCTCTCTGTTACATTCACCATTGACCAATGGTCAGCCGCGAAAAGTGGGGAACTTCACATTTAGGGAAAGGTAGTGGGAATCTCACAATTATAGACAGGCAGTGGGAACCTCACAATTATAGAAAGGTAGTGGGAACATCACAATTATAGAAAAGCAGTGGGAACCTCACAATTATGGAAAGGTAGTGGGAACATCACAATTATAGAAAAGCAGTGGGAACATCACAATTATGGAAAGGTAGTGGAAACCTCATAATTATAGAAAAGCAGTGGGAACCTCACAATTATAGAAAAGCAGCGGGAACCTCATAATTATAGAAAAACAATGGGAACCTCACAATTATAGAAAAGCAGTGGGAACCTCACAATTATTATGGAAAGGTAGTGGAAACCTCACAATGATGGAAAGATAGTGGGAACCTCATAATTATAGAAAAGCAGTAGGAACCTCACAATGATGGAAAGGTAGTGGGAACCTCACAAATATGGAAAATTAGTGGGAACCTCACAATTATAGAAAAGTAGTGGGAACCTCATAATTATAGAAAAGCAGTAGGAACCTCACAATGATGGAAAGGTAGTGGGAACCTCACAAATATGGAAAATTAGTGGGAACCTCACAATTATAGAAAAGCAGCGCGAACCTCACAATTATAGAAAAGCAACAAGCATAACATTCGTTTACAACCACCAGAGAGCGAACGTTGAGCATGGTATCCGATTATCAGACTTAAGCCTATCTGAGACCAGCATTGACCTTCTATCTCCAGGTCTATGTTACACGCAACAATGGACAAAGAGAACACGTGGATAATTAACTCACGCGCATTATTCCATGCCAACATCACAACATGGAACAAACAAACAAACAAAAAGCATTCATAAATTCATTTGCAAATATAAAAACAAATACATATATATATATAGCGCAGAACAACAACAATAAAGTATACATATTGTCAAAACTATCAGAAACATAAAAAAAAAACCATCGGTCGTGACATGGAAACATAAAATAAATATCATAAATGTGCAGGTGAGCATAAAGTATTTCCCTGATTTCAAACATTTATTGCGCAAAAAACTAAGCCAAGTACAGACATTTGGGGGGGGGGGGGGAGTGTGCACATTTTACCTCAATTTAAAAAAAATTGTCCCTTTGTGCATATGTTCTGTTTGTTGGCTGGAGAGCATCTAGACGATGTATTCTCTTATGTCTGTCGTGATGGTGGTGCAGTGGTTAGTGATCTACCAATCAGAAGCCCCTGGTTCAATTTCCCACTCGGGGCCGAGTTTTTTTTTTCCCGAACCGACCGGCCACTGAGGTCAACCCAGCGCCCAAAAGATGGGTACCTGGGGTGGGGGGGGGGGAAGTCCCTAGGTACTGGCATCCCTAACTCAAATGCTGTAATGGCCTAGAAATGTGAAGGCACTAACACTCCACAGCCCAGCTACGGCATATAAATGCTACAGGACTTAAGATTTTGATTCTCCTATATCCCTATAGTCACTGTCGTTAAAGCATCTATTATATCTGCCTTCAAAGTTTCAATATCAGGAACTGAGGAACCGAACATATCCTCCTTGCCGACGAACGTGTGGCCCATGGCGCTGGGCCGTCTTTCTCAAATCTTCGGTGTGGGAAAAGGCTGCAATTCAAGAAGTGACGAAGAACTAAATCCCCGTGTGGCTGCGCACCATCTTGTTGGGAAAACTACCCACAAGGTTGAAACTCTTCTAATTCACGTGCAAACGTAAAAGTTTCCCAACATGTCCAGGCAAACGCTTCTGAACCTTCTTTGGACTGTTACTGGCGAGTTTCTTGGCTGATACCACAAAACACATCGGGGTTTCTCATTTACAGCCGCCATTTTGACAGTGTTTAATGAATACGTACTGCCTCAACGTTGATACTTCTATCGAGCAAAGTTTTTAAGGTATGGGTTTTATTAATCAGAGAAAGACCGTATGATCAGCCTGTACAAGCTACCAGTGCAGTAAATTTGCATGTCCTTTGCGGAACCTTGCCTCCCTAACAGCACTCCCGTAGGCCTCTCGGTTGTGAGGAAGATGCCCTGTGCTGATGCATCCATTCGCAGATTATCAACGATGTCCTGCAGCCACCTTCGTCTTGATCTTCCTCTCTTTCTTTTTCTCATTTTGTACCCTTCCATGACGGTCTTCTCTAACTTCTCATGACATTTAATGTGTCCAAAATATTTAAGTTTTCTCTTTTTAATCCTCTATACTAGCCAGCCTTCTTCAATATTAAGTTCTTGTAGTATGGATACATTTGTCCCTTTTTTGTGTCCACGATATCTGAAGAACTCTTCTGTAGCATTTACATTCAAAGGCATTTATGTGTTTCTCAGCTGTTTTGTTAAGAAACACATAAATGCCTTTGAATGTCAATGCTACAGAAGCTATAGAACATCGAAAAGTAATCACAATCACAATGGAAGAGACAATTAAAAATCTTTCCAAAAAGCCTGAGAGAAAAAAAAAGGTGTGTGTGTGTGGGGGGGGGGGGGGGACCGTTTGCCCAAGTGAAGCTAGGAACAAAAAAAAAAATTTAAACAAACAAATAAGGACCGTCGATAGTGAAGAGGAAATACACACAGAACTGGGGAGTTTAACTGACGATGGATTGTGACAGGACTATTTGAAGAATTAAAACAAGTTCCATGTAGAACTTCTCTCTCCTTTTTCCTTGCCTCGCCTCAGAGTTTAGTCCCCTTGCACGCATATTCTACCTTACAGAAAAGCACTTGATGGTTTTATCAACATAGTGTTCTATATTAACCTCGTTTACGCAGTGACATATTGCCCGTTAGACTGGACAGGCTTTAGATTAGGGGCCCGAATGGCAGGAGGGCCCGGCGTCAATAAAGAAAAAAAAACAATACTGCAAATACAGATTCTTATTTAAATAGTGTTACATCAAGAGATGAACTGCGTATGTTGGAGGGGGCCCCGGAAGGGCCCTTGCTGTGTTTAGCCTTGCATGGTGAACTCGTCATCGCGGTCTAACTCAGTACTTTAAGCCCCCAAAAATGGTTCATTTTATTTTAAGCAGAAAATTCACCACAGGTCAGTTATTCTCTATGTTTAGTAACTATTTCATTTTATTATTTCAAGCATATATATATATATATTCTAACACATATGAATGAACACATACATTCACTTATACAGAGACATATCAGCCCATAAATATACACGTTTACATAAGTGTATTTTGCATACAGAACATATAGCACAGAGGTACAAACACACAATATGTTAAACAGACATGATGTGACATACATCACACAAGAAAAACAGAGCTCACGTGCAACAACTGTACATAAAGATTCATATACAACACACAGGGCATGAATCTGTATAAATATATCCTCTGCTGATTATAAATATCCCATAATATCCAAAGACACACGAGAACTCATGTCCACACACCTAAACTCGCGCACACACACTCACACACAAATCACGCGGGTCAGCCTTCCAGATTTCAAACCGTAACCAGATTACACCATCGGTAAATGGCTTCCAAAAAAAAAAAAAAGGCAGTGCCCGCTTTTCATTGAGTAGCTAATTTTCTGAATACCCAGAAGCAGGCACCTAGCACCACAAACAACCGGGCCCTTTCAACTTTAATTTGTTTGCCGAGGATGAAAGTTGCATCAAAATTAGATTGTTGATAAACAGATTTCTTGGCTTCATGGCCGCGTTTCGCGGGCCATGTCCGACCCATTTAAATGCAAATTACTCCCTTTACATGGCAGTTCCGAATTAGTAACACACGGGGCCTTTCCTGGCATTAATCTAATTCTGACAGGCATAAAGTGCACTTTCTCGCTCTGATTCCTGGGCAGTGGATTCGGGCCAGAAGGGCAGGAAAAACAGCTAAACTTTTCAGTTAAAGAATGTACGCTTAAGATCAGTCTGTGAGTCTTACGTGCCGTAAGACATAAAGTATTATTATTATTTTTTTTAAAAAAGGTAAAGGTATGTAGTGCCTCAGAGGCACATAGGGATATGGTGTTAGTGCCCATATTTTCCTTGACCTGTCAGCACACTAGAAGGTGATATGGTCGATATCACGCCTGGCCGCCTTTCCTTCCCCAACTCCAGAAGAAGTCGGGTACACTGTCATTATTTATTATTGTTATTAAAATCGCCCGTGCTCTCTGGAGAGTGGTTTAAAAAAAAGCCTCACAGAAGTCAACAGAAAAAAAAAAAAAGAAAAACGATGAATTTTATAACGACTGAAAATGAAGTATTCACTGAAGAAAAAGTTATATCAAGACTGAGAAGATTCTGAAGTACTGAAATATAATGGAAATTCATGCAAAAGCCTCACTAACGTTTGGGACCTAAGATATTTAACAGATTATATACAGGTCTTAGAATCCGTTTATCCAGACTTCAATAGACCAATTTATAGGGCACGTTTAATTTTGGGCTGGAATAATAATAATAATAGTGATAATTCAAGTCCGGGTGGGGTTCAATTTTATTAACATAATTATCAGTCTTTTCAACACCACGGGGAAAGCAGTTAATGTAACAGTATTAATGTAACAGTATTAATGTAACAGTATTAATGTAACAGTATTAATGTAACGGTGTATATTAACTGTAAAAAAACCCCACAAATATTCCAAGCCGTATCCATATATCCTACAAAAGGAACTCATAAATCGAGCAATCGTGCCTAAATCTATACACACTACGAGCAGTCGTACCCAGAACTATACAAACCATACTTGTTTGTGCTTATAATACGATAAACATAACTGCCTAGCGACACACTTCAGTTTCATGAAACACTGTGCCAAAAAAAGAAACGTCTATTTCTTTGAAATTCCTAATTCAAAGACTTTGTTTGAAAATCTTATTCCAAAACAATGTATATGCAAAATGAACGCCGGTTACATTCACATTTATCTGATAAATTTGTCAGAAAAAAATCATTCACAAGAGCAAAAAGCAGCTGACCACCAAAGGACGGGGGAGAAAGAGAGACAGCAACTTATATCAAGACAAAAAGAGAGAGGAAGAGAGAAATTTGCCAATTAAGTTATAAACGTATAGCTGGCCCAGCAGTATAAACAGTATATAACGAACATAATTTGACATTAAAGGGACTACCAAACATTTCTCAAACAGTTTGTAGCAGAAGTGTGTGTTTTTTTTTCAACTGTTCGACTGTTATAACCGAAGAAAACTTAACAACTTACCTTAACAACCCACCAACAAATCCGAAATAGTTCTAAAAGCAACGCACAGATTTCCTAACTAAAGCCAAAACTTCCGACACACAAATACAACCTCCGTGTTCGGCTCCAGTAACGTAGCTCCATTATGACTGAGAAAACTGAAACGGGCCCAGATATATTGAAAGAAATCCAAAAACTTAAAAAGCCCGGAGTTAAAGTCTAGTCCAGCAGGTCCTGCTGACCACAGCTTGCCCGGGACCGTCTCACAAAGCCAGCCGAAATCCACGATCTGTCGGCCGTGGGGTCCAGCCAGCGACTGCCAAATCTGGCACTGAGAACTGGGGCCAGTGTTTGTGGCTATAATTAGTCCGATAAATGACATGTCATAATTTGCATCCAGTCTTTTCCTGGGGGCTTGATGAATGACAAAATCTGTTGAGGAAGAGGTGGGGAGGGGGGAATGCCTCCTGGATAATGAAAATTCCCTGTTGCGCGGCGGTGTAGTACAGACATTCCCCCAACTTTCAGAACTAGAACTGCGAGAAATCAGGTCCTTACAAGCAAATCTCCACCACCAAACCCTTCCACCACCCCCCACCCACTTCCTCTTTCCAATCCTCCCTCCGCTTACAAACTTTTAACTAGTGCTTGTTGCATTGTCTTGGCGTAAATTTCATTACAATCAGGTCCTAGTGCGCATGGGCAAAGCGGCGGGCTCTGAGCCGCAGCGGGTGAACTCGCGGCGCGGCACTGCGCGCGCTGTGTGGGAGGAGCCAGCAGAAGAGTCCTGGTTGGGTGGAGACAAACCAAGCGCGGAGTATTCAACAAGGCGGGGTTAAGTTGTTGACAGAAACGAGAGTAAAACAATTCACCGATACAATTCAGAAAAGGCAAGGGAGAATGGAAGGCAGGGAAAAAAAAAAGGGGGGGGGGGGGTGGAATTTCTAAGACTGCAACAGCGGGTGAAACATAACAACAGTACACACTTTACAACAATAAAATTTTGTTCCGTCATAGAACTGGGATAACTTGTTGATGCGTTTACATGCCATAAAAAGTTACGGACGACCGCGGTTACCAGAAACACACTTTCTCCGTGTTTTTCTTTGGCCGGGTTTTATCTCGTGGAACAACGCAACAAGTAACACGTAATGCACAAACATTTGCAGAAAAAACTCTTCATCTAACGCTGTCGGAGAGACTAAGCTCTTAGAAAGTAAGTGAATATTTCGGGCAGTGCCAGATTTAGAGTTGCTGTGTCACTAAGCCTATACAAAAGCTAGAAACCTCATTGTTAAGTGTAAGAAAGTTACACCAGAAAATGTGTGAGGCCCTGGTCTATGATTTGTTTATCTTATGCCTAAATCCGGCGCTGATTTTTTTTTTTGGGGGGGGGGGGGCGGGGATGAACACATGCTGTCAGTTCCAGAAAGTAAGTAAAAGTGGTCTTATTATGTCATAGAGGCTTACAGGGGATATGGTGTTAGGGCCCATATTTTCCTTAACCTGTTGGCACACTGGAGGGTGATGTGGTCAGGATCATGCCTGGCCACATTTTACTTCCCCGGCACCAGAAGAAGCCAGGTACCAATTTCTATGTCTGGGGCGCCTCCGCCCAGATTCGAACCCCCCACCTTTGCCATGAGAAACTATTTCACTGACCACTTCATCACACACTAGTCCTATCAGCTCCAGACTCTCCTGAAATAGATAATGGCTTCCA
Organism: Achatina immaculata; assembly: GCA_009760885.1. Classification (NCBI taxonomy): domain Eukaryota; kingdom Metazoa; phylum Mollusca; class Gastropoda; order Stylommatophora; family Achatinidae; genus Lissachatina; species Lissachatina immaculata. The sequence goes on along the minus strand of CM019705.1, from coordinate 24,836,285 downwards.
CTGGAGAGAAAAAAAAATTTTAAAAGCATGATATAATTTGACAAGGTAATCAGGTTGACGGGCTGTTGTGCCACCAGTCAAGATTTGTGAAAGCTCGTACGAGCGTTGTTTCAAAAGAGGGAACTTGACAGTTGGGAGTCAAGATTAAGGTGGGGTGGGGGTGGGGGGGGGGTGCCAAAGATTCGAAAAGACCGTGGCATGAGATGGAAGAATGTTTAACGTGGGTCAGGTGGGCTAATAATAGTAATAGTAGCAGTAGTAGTAGTAGTAGTAGTAGTAGTAGTAGTAGTAGTAGTAGTAGCAGCAGCAGCAGTATAAGCAGTAGTAGTAGTAGTAGTAGTATAGTAGTAGTAGTAGTAGTAGTAGTAGTAGCAGCAGCAGTAGTAGTATTAGTAATTGTAGTAGTAGTAGTAATTTCAAAAGAAATAGTAACAGTATTATCAATAGTAGTAGTAGCAGCAGCAGCAGCAGCTCTTTCTATAGGTGCTAAGTTGAAAGCTGATGCTGCAGTGAAGATCAGAGAACACGTGAAGCGAGGGTAGGCAAGAAGTAAACTCGCTCTTCCAACCCTCCGTAACGGACCTGAACAAGATGGTATGATGTACTAGAAGAGACCCCCATATTGCTTTCCTGGGTGAGCTGTGATACAGTCATTCTCAGCGGCATCGAACTTTCCATTAGCCTAAATAAGCCTAAGCCTAGGGGGCCAGGAAGAGAAGGGGGGCCCTATGCCATGCAATTTTCTCTGGAAATGCACATTATTACTTTATGAATTTTGTATCAAGAGCTGGAAAGTATAATTGTCGCAGAGGGGGGGGGGGGGGGCTGGGTCCCTTATTAAGTTTAGCCTAGGTGGCCAGAATGGTGGTTAATGCGCTGTTGATACCGAGGTATGGAATTTTCCAGTTCAAAAAATTTAATACTTTCATCTCTTCTGGTATCGCCTCATTGTGGCGGGCCCAGCTTAGAAGCAATGCCAACTCAGAGAAAGTGGCGACAACAAAAGAGCTATATTGTATAAACAGTGCCACTCACAGAAGAGCAAAGGAACCGTGATCTCAGGCCGGGGTTTGCAACACTTGTGTTCCGGTAGCATGCGTTTAAAGCAGGGGTTCTCAACGTTTTGCAGTTTCTGTTCCCCCCCCCCCTCGCCCGCTGCCAATTTTCTCTGCCACTCCTACTTTCTCAGTCCTCGTTACTACAGAATAGTGGTTATCACACTGTGGTCTGCGGTCCCTGGCAGTACGCGAAGGATCAGACAGGGAGGGGTAGGCGGTGTCTAGGTTATGGAAGGTACTTGAAATATATGGGGGCTTTTAAGTTAGTACTGGTTAGCGAGTGACTCTTTGTCTCCTTCCAGAGGAATTTTTACGGTGTCAGGTGGGCAAATCTTCTTCATCTCCCCCTCTCTTATTCTTAAGTGGCCAAGGCACATGAGGCTTCCGCAAGGATTTTCCACAAACGCTTGTACACTGCATTTGTTTCTGCTCTTGCCCAGGTGAGCCCTCTATTACTCAACATCCTCTCTGTTGTTCCTCTCCATGCTTCCTATGGTCTACCCTTATTCCTGTTTCCCCGAGGCGTCCATTTCAGTGCTATCTTTGGTAATGTTACCAGGTCATCCTGGGCGCGCACACCCCAGCCATATCCAACGTCTTTCCTCAATAATCTAAACCTCTTGATAGGACTCCATAATTCCCTCACAGTTCTTACCATTCCATCTACTTCTCTGGTGGCGCGACTGGCATGTCCTTCTGCTTACATTGCTTCTGAGTGCGAATACTTTCTGTGGAATATACGATCATGCGGAGATGTAGTACATGGCTAAGCTATTTGTTATGTTGTTTCTGATATCGTCAAAAACTGATGTTAATCCAGTGCAGTTAATCAACCACCCAATAACGTGCCATTCTTTCATTCATTCATGCCCCTTGTGGAACTTTGGCTCCTTAGCAGCACTCACGTGGGCCTCTCGGTTGTAAGCAAGATGTCCTGCTGCTGATGCGTCCATTTGCAGATCATCAACGATGTCTTGCAGCCATCTTCGCCTTTGTCTTCCTCTCTTTCTTTTTCCCATTAAGTACCCTTCCAAAACGGTCTTCTCTAGATTATCACGATGTTTAATGTGTCCAAAATATTTAAGTTTTCTTTGTTTAATCCTCTTTATTAGCCAGCCTTCTTCAACATTAAGTTCTTGCAGTATGGATATATTTGTTCTTTTTTGTGTCCATGATATTTGAAGAACTCTTCTGTAGCATTTACATTCAAAGCCATTTATGCGTTTCTCAGCTGTTTTGTTAAGTGTCCAGGTCTCACCTGCATACGTTGCGATGGGAAAGATGCATGCCCTTAAAAATCTTATATTTGTAGTTCTGTCATAACATACCAAGAAGCAAAAACAATCATCCGAGAGAGAGAGAGAGAGAGAGAGATAGATAGAGAGAGAGAGATAGAGAGAGAGAGTGAGAGACAGAGAGAGAGAGAGAGTGAGAGACAGAGAGAGACACAGAGAGACACAGAGAGAGATAGAGAGAGACAGAGAGAGATAGAGAGAGAGAGTGAGAGAGAGAACTAAACACTAAATGGAAAACAAAAATGAAAACAGAAACAAAATAAGACTCCATTCATCAATTAAAAAGATAGCAGCAAACTACAAATATCTATCAAAGAACAAGACACTGCAGACTCCTAGGCCATCTCTCTCTCTCTCTCTCTCTCTCTCTCTCTCTCTCTCAACCTTAGGTGCCCAGGGTACATGGGGCTTCCGCGAAGGGTTTTCCACAAACGCCTGTACTTTGCCTTTTTTTCCCGCTCTTGCCCAAGTGAGCGCTCTGTTACTCAACATCTTCTCTCTTGTTCTTCTCCATGTCTCTTTTGGTCTGCCCTTGCTTCTGTTCCCCTGTGGTGTCCATCTTAGTGCTATTTTTGGTAGTGAGTCGTCAGTCATCCAGAGCACATGAGCCAACCATCGCCAGCGTCTTTCATCAATCGTCCATCTCTGTCGTTTTAAAATGACACACACAAACGACTGCCCCCGTGGCTTTGGTATCCACATACCAGAGCATATCCTGCAGACATGTCCAACCAACTCAGATCTCCGAGCACAAGGTCTGACCTGAAGGAGATGAACTGAAAGACAAGATACAGTGCTCACGCTGGAAAATACGGTGGACTTGGTCAGGGCGATGGGGCTGCAGACGAACCAATACTCGAACGCGGAAGAAGAAGATGAAGAAGAAGAAAAAGAAGAAGAAGAGCAGTTAATTATGAGAATAAGATACAAATAATTTAATAGAGAGATACAGCAACATCAACAAAATTAGATGAAAGGTAGAAAATATTTTGTGAAAACCACGTGAGCTGAAATTTTAAGAAAAAAAAATCCACGGGGCTGTTGATATAATAATCAAGAACTGATGAACTGTAAGCTTTGACAGCATGTAGATGATTCTACAGTGGCGAAATTGATTTTATTCCACATATGGAAATCCTGTTTTAAGGATGTGAAACAAGGACAGTCACCAGAGAAGTACAGCGCCACCTGGAGGTCGCGGAAATGTGGTTCTTTTGAAGAATGCTAAAGACACCATGGACAGCGAAGAGATCAAACGAAGAGGTCCTGAAAGAGGCAGAAAAAGAGAGACAATCTGTGGCAAAATTCAGGAAGAGACAATCCAAATACATAGGACACGTCATGAGAAGCAGGTGGATTGGAATATTTGACAATAACAGGGAAGATAGAGGGCAAAAGAGACCGAGGCAGACAAAGAGAGAAGATGGTAGATGGACTGAGGAAGTGGCATGGAGAAAGAACACCCAGTCCAGCTCATAACTAACTTCCGGGACAGAGAATTGTGGGAAAGCATGACTGCCAACACCCCCCCCCCCCCCCCCCCCCCCCGTGTGGTACCCAGGATCTGCAAAGTAGGACTAAAGATCAACGTAGGAAAGACAAAGTTAATGAAGCAAAATGTGAACAACAGAAATGTACTCAGAGTAGATAGCAAGTTGGTGGAGGAGGTCAATGAATTTGTATACCTTGGCAATAGAGTAGTAGAAATTGGCGAACTACTTTGCGAGCCCTATGTGACGTTTAACGGCACGGGAAGGATATAAGAAGAAGAAGAGTAATAGAAAATGGAGACAGCACAGAGGACATCAACAGCAGACTTACTAAAGCAAACCAGGCTTTTGCTATGCTACAGACTATATGGAAATCAAAAAAACTAAGCGTAAAGACGAAAATCAGGATATTTAAGAGTAATGTTCTAAGTGTTCTACTCTATGGAAGTGAATGCTGGAAAATCACCAAAACCATAGAGAACAAGTTGAATTCTTTCCAGACTAAATGTTTACGAAGAAGCAGAAAAATATTTTGGCCAAACACCATAAGAAATAACATCTTGTTGGCAGAAATGCAGATGAAGCCACTAACAGCAAATATTGAGGAAAGACGCTGGCAATGGTTGGGACATGTGCTCCGAATGACTGACAACTCACTACCAAAAATAGCACTAAGATGGACACCATAGGGGAACGGAAGTAAGGGTAGACCAAAAGAGACATGGAGAAGAACAACAGAAAGGATGTTGAGCAATAGAGGGCTCACCTGGGCAAGAGCAGAAAAAAAGGCAAAGGACAGGCATTTGTGGAAAACCCTTGCGGAAGCCCCATGTGCCCTGGGCACTTAAGGTTCAGAGAGATGACTGCCAACGCCTTGGAGCTTGACAGACAGACAGACAGACAGACAGGCAGGGGGCGGGCGGGCGGAGGGACGGACGAACAAATAGATAGATAGATAGATAGATAGATAGATAGATAGATAGATAGATAGATAGATAGATAGATAGATAGATAGATAGATAGATAGATAGATAGATAGATAGATAGATAGATAGATAGATATTGTGATAGATAGGTAAAACATGAGATGTTGGAGAGGGGATGTCAAAGTGTGTGGAAAACAGGAGATGCTGGAGAGAGAATGTGTAAGTGAGAGAAAACAGATGTTGGAGAGAGAATGTGTAAGTGAGAGAAAACAGGAGATGCTGGAGAGAGAATGTGTAAGTGAGAGAAAACAGGAGATGCTGGAGAGAGAATGTGTAAGTGAGAGAAAACAGGAGATGCTGGAGAGAGAATGTGTAAGTGAGAGAAAACAGGAGATGCTGGAGAGAGAATGTGTAAGTGAGAGAAAACAGGAGATGCTGGAGAGAGAATGTGTAAGTGAGAGAAAACAGGAGATGCTGGAGAGAGAATGTGTAAGTGAGAGAAAACAGGAGATGCTGGAGAGAGAATGTGTAAGTGAGAGAAAACAGGAGATGCTGGAGAGAGAATGTAGAAGTGAGAGAAAACAGGAGATGCTGGAGAGAGAATGTGTAAGTGAGAGAAAACAGGAGATGCTGGAGAGAGAATGTGTAAGTGAGAGAAAACAGGAGATGCTGGAGAGAGAATGTGTAAGTGAGAGAAAACAGGAGATGCTGGAGAGAGAATGTGTAAGTGAGAGAAAACAGGAGATGCTGGAGAGAGAATGTGTAAGTGAGAGAAAACAGGAGATGTTGGAGAGAGAATGTGTGAGTGAGAGAAAACAGGAGATGTTGGAGAGAGAATGTGTAAGTGAGAGAAAACAGGAGATGTTGGAGAGAGAATGTGTAAGTGAGAGATAACAGGAGATGTTGGAGAGAGAATGTGTAAGTGAGAGAAAACAGGAGATGCTGGAGAGAGAATGTGTAAGTGAGAGAAAACAGGAGATGTAGGTGAGCTAAGACTGAGTTATAACTCTTATTTATGAGCAGAAAGTGGATGGAGGAGAAAGTCCAGCCACAAGCCAGGACATGCTGCACGTTAAGCCCCTTCTGTCAAATGTTGGCCAGTAATTAGAAACTTATATAAACAACCTCTTGGGGGCGATGAAATTAAAGCCAGCTTCGCCTTTTGATGTGTAGAATATGTGGCTCGAAGCCAATTGCTCATCAAACATTTTATTTTGCTGGCAACAGAAAATGAAAAATATAACAGCTCTCGAGGGCTGTTTGCATAGAGCATGAACTCGGTGAATTCTGGACTTGGATGATGGATGTCCCCAGTAAACTCGTGGCGGGTACAACATATCGGCATATCATGGCTTTAGACTTCACAGACATCCGGGGCTTCGGCAGGATAAAGTAATGAACCAATCAAATTTCGGATTCTTGCCCCCCTTCAAAGCAACCGATGCCATGATGGATGGAAGCCAGAAAAATTAGACAAAGTGGTTGTTACACAATATTGCAATTCACCGGAGGCAGAGTTATCATTTTGACAACAGTTCCACGGCGAAACGATAACAAAGGTTATAAAACATCAAATTTGATGAACGCGGCCGAGATAAATTAGAAACACAAGTTCAATGCTATGATAACTTAAATGAGAGTCTGTTAACCCGCCCAGATAAAACAGTCCGTAACTTTCTTCTTCTTCTTTTTTCGCTGTATGGCAGGCTATCACACAGTCTTGCGTGTTCAGTTCTTCAGCCTTTGATAGCAAAGTTCGCTTGTTCATTGGTTAAAAAAAAAAAGGCAACTTTAATCGCGCTGATTTTTATCTGCAAACATTTTTTTCCCGACCGTTTCAAGCATAGTAATTCATAACGCAAGAGTTTATCGTCCTCTACATCGTTCTCTATCTTCCATCGTCGTATGAAATATAATATCCTTGCGAAATATAAAAAAATATATATCAAATTTTTTTTTCTCATGAAGTAACACTTCGTTTGAAATACAAAACATTCTCTATCATTCATCATCAGATAAAGGCCATATTATAACGACATAAAATGTCATGTAGAAATGTATTTTAAAAAACAAGCCAGTATTTCTTTTCCCTGTGAAGCGAGCGCTCTGCATCCTTTAGCATCAAACAACTTCTTCCTCTTCATATTTCTTTTTCTTCTTTCTTGCGAGCTGGTAGCGGGTTACAGCGCCCCTTCCCCCCCCCCCCACCCCCGCCCCCGAAGTGAGGGGAAAAACAACCAGGGGGTTGTTCAGCACTTCTGTAGCAGACTCCACCACCATGGGGGGATTATCACGATCCCTGTCACGTTAGCCAAGGCTATGATTGGTTTCTAGGGGGGGGGGGTACCAGGGGAGAGGTTGGACCTGGGTCTTGATCAGTTATGGTTCACCAACCCTGGCGCTATCATGTCAGCCATGACTAGGTGGTTGCCAGATCGGACAGCGTTTTCATACACACGCCCTCTGTCTCCCTCCAAATAACAGATAATCTATAACGGTTTGTTAGTTGTTTTTTTTTTGCTCAGTCAAATAGACTCCGACATCTTACTTCGGTTTCTTTACTCTTCTTTACTTTCTTCTTCTTCTTCTTCGTTCGCTTCTACCACCAAAACCGCACTGTGATCCTACTGAATTTACGCCTGTGGTTCTCGTTAGGTCCCGTGGTCTCCTGTGTGGTCCCCGAAAGGACCGCACGAGATCCACGAGAGGACCACAAGGGGTTCAGAGTATCACAGGGCATTAGCCTGTATTCTTGGTGGGTCTAGAGAAGCGGGATTGCGTGACACCGTCGTTTTCATTGCACCAGTTTAGTCTAGGGTTGGACTTTCTCACCGGAAGACCTCGATGTGTTTAGGATATCAGTGCATCCCCGCTGGGTGAGAGGCGGTAGCCCACCCAGGCCAGAGTTGGACTTTCTCACGGGAAAACCTCGACGTGTTTTGAGATACCCGTGTATTACCGCCGGGTGAGAGGTGGTTGCCCATCCAGTCCAGAGTTGGACTTTCTCACAGGAAAACCTCAGCGTGATTAGGATACGCAAACATCCCCGCCGGGTGAGAGGTGGTTGCCCATCTAGACTGCCCTGGTCCAGTGTCTCCGACTTCAGCATTTTGCGGTCGTGGCCGCTACCCTTCCTAGTTGTGACCAGGATGGAGCTTTTGTCCATGAGGACGAATCCTCGCCACTAGTGACTTCCACCCCTAGGTTGAGCCGGTTTAGGCATATCCCAGTATGGGCGTGTTTGGGACGTGACCGACCTCTAGAGCAGGGGTACTGTGACATGCATAGCCTTCAAGATTCACCCCTGGTGTGAGCCGGTTTAGGCAAAATTCACCAGTATGGGTGTATATCAGGCGTGACCGACATCTAGAGCGGAGGTGGCATGACATGTCTAGCCATCAAGTTCCACCCCTGGTGTGTGCCGGTTTAGGCATATTTCACCAGTGTAGGTGTATTTCGGACGTGGCCGGCCTCTAGAGCAGAGGTGCCGTGGTATGTATAGCTCTCGTAGCGATACTACTGGACATACCGATTAAATTTCACTTTATCCTTTCCACCACCTTTCCTATCGGCTCCGCACAACAACCTTTATTTCTTTTCCGCATTTCTTCCTTGACCGGGAGGAGCTTCGCTCCACGCGCGGCATTTGAAGATTCTCGCCAGCAGTGTCTTAACCTCTGGGACAAGCCGGTTCATGCATTTCACCCGATATGACTGCATTCAGGACGTGGCCGACCTCCAGACCAGAGGTGCCGTGATTTGACTGTTTGCTTCGCTTTATCCTTTCTACCACCTTTTCCGCAGTGATGCTGCGCGGCAACCTCATTTGCACCTTTCTTCATTGGCCGGGAGGAGCACCGCTCCATGCACGGCAACTGAAAAATCTCGCCAACAGCGGCAGATGAGCTACCAAACGTGCCACTCATCTACCCTAAGTAACTGGTTTTCAGGCACCAGATATTCGCCCTCGCCCCTTCTCCTGTCAGTTTAAACAGTTCTGCCACGGGAAGGCCAGGAACTGGACTTGACTGCCAGAGGCTGTTTGAGATGCATTTACAGTCCTTAGAACCACTCTTCTTTAGAAAACAAGGTTATTATTTCATTGAACGCGTTGTTTCTACGTACTTCACGTAAGAGTGAACGAGTTGTTGTTATCGTTGTGTTGCTCCTATCTTGAAAAGAATGCCATATCTTACTTCTTACTTCTTACATTCGACTCTCTCTCTCTTTCTCTCTCTCTCTCTCTCTCTCTCTCTCTCTCTCTCTCTGGTAAAAGAATGACAAGTAGAAGATAGTAGACAGCGAGAGCCCTATATGAGGAAAGTATATTTTTGTTAAACGCGGCTAAGTAAGTACAACCGGGTGGCCGTGCGCCTTGAATATCTCTTTCATAACACGGAAGATAAGGGTTTGAATCACTCCAGAATCAATATATATATTTATTGTCGGGGACAGAAATAAAATCCAGCTTGCATACATCGTGGTGATAAAATGTTATAGGTAAGCGATGATGTGTCCTTTATACATCAAAGTATCTTTCTACTGCTTTTTCTCCCGCTCTCCTCCTCTTCCTCTTCCTTCTTTTTCTTCCCCTTTCCTCCTCCTCTTTTTTCTCTCCCTCTCCTCCTCCTTCTTTTTCTCTCCCTCTCCTCCTCCACCTCCTTCTTTTTCTCTCCCTTTCCTCCTCCTTCTTTTTCTCTCTCCTCCTCCTTGTTCTCTCCCTCCTCCTCCTCCTCCTTCCTCTTTTTCTCTCCCTCTCCTCCTCCTTTTTCTCTCCCTCCTCCTCCTCGTTCTCTCCCTCCTCCTCCTCCTTCCTCTTTTTTCTCTCCCTCTCCTCCTACTCCTTCTTCTTCTGCAAAGGGCAGAATGTCAGACGGGCCTGCGTGCCCAATTCTTAACCCTTTTGAAATAAAGAAAGATCAGTCTCTCTCTCCCTCTCTCTCTCTCTCTCTCTCTGAACCTCAAGTGACCAAGGCACATGGAGCTTCTGCAAGGGTTTTCTACAAACTCCTGTCCTTTCCCTTTTTTTCCGCTCTTGCCCAGGTGAGTCCTCTATTGCTCAGTATCCTCTCTGATGTTCTTCTCCATGTCTCCTTCGGTCTACCCTTACTTCTGTTCCCTTGTGGTGTCCATCTTAGTGCTATTTTTGGTAGTGAGTCGTCAGTCATCCGAAGCACATGTCCCAACCATCGTCGGCATCTTTCTTCAATGATTTCTTGTTTCTAGGTAGAATGTAATGGTCCTAACTTACTTCCTGACAAGTTACTATGTACTAAAAGAATGATCATACCTTATTTCTTACTCTCGACTTCCTGTCTAGAAGAAAATGATTATACCTTACTTCCTTCTTACTTTTGGCTTGTTTCTGTCTAGAAAAGAATGATCATACCTTACTTCTTACTTTTGGCTTGTTTCTGTCTAGAAAAGAATGATCATACCTTACTTCTTACTTTTGGCTTGTTTCTGTCTAGAAAAGAATGATCATACCTTACTTCTTACTTTTGGCTTGTTTCTGTCTAGAAAAGAATGATCATACCTTACTTCTTACTTTTGGCTTGTTTCTGTCTAGAAAAGAATGATCATACCTTACTTCTTACTTTTGGCTTGTTTCTGACTAGAAAACAATAATCATATCTTACTTCTATTTATGGGTTGTTTCTGTCTAGAAAAGAATAATCATACATTTGGCTTGTTTCTTATCTTAGACAAAACTCTGTCTCAGTTCCTCAGTTTTTGTTAGCTTTGAACTGAGTGTCAGCAATTTTTTAGGAAAGAACATGACGATGGTTGGGACATGTGCTCTGGGTGACTGACGACTCACTACTAAAAATAGCACTAAGATGGACACCAAAGGAGAGCAGAAGTAGAAGAAGACCAAAGGAGACATGGAAAGGAACAACAGGGAGAATGTTGAGCAACAGAGGGTTCACCTGGGCAAGAGTGGAAAAAAAAGGCAAAGGACAGGGGTTTGTGGAAAACCCTTGCAGAAGCTCCATGTGGCTTGGGCACTTAAGGTTGAGAGAGAGAGAGAGAATGAGAGAGAGAGAGAGAGAGAGAACTGCGTGTTTAAAAACAACCCAGTCAACGAATGACGGTCACAATATGGTTAAAGACTCATCGTTGGGCCAAGAAATACGAAGAACGCAGCGCTTTAATGATCATCATCATCATCATCATCTACCACACCGAGAACAGTAACACGGAGCAAACGAGCAGATTAGTCTGTTCAAAGCATTTATAACAAGTTTTAATCCAAAGATTTTAAGATTAAAAAGGGTCAGTCTCCCAGAACTGAGATACCAGCTGACTTTCTTGAATTGACGCAACAATTGCTTTTTATCTGTGACATCATCTATGAAACAGTGTAGTACTGGACCAGTATTACAGCTGACATCATCTATGAAACAATGTAGCACTGGACTAGTATTACAGCTGACATCATCTGTGAAACAATATAGCACTGGACCAGTATTACAGCTGACATCATCTATGAAACAATGTAGCACTGGACCAGCTGACATCATCTGTGAAACAATGTAGCACTGGACCAGTATTACAGCTGACATCATCTATGAAACAATGTAGCACTGGACTAGTATTACAGCTGACATCATCTGTGAAACAATGTAGCACTGGACTAGTATTACAGCTGACATCATCTGTGAAACAATGTAGCACTGGACCAGTATTACAGCTGACATCATCTATGAAACAATGTAGCACTGGACTAGTATTACAGCTGACATCATCTGTGAAACAATATAGCACTGGACCAGTATTACAGCTGACATCATCTATGAAACAATGTAGCACTGGACCAGCTGACATCATCTGTGAAACAATGTAGCACTGGACCAGTATTACAGCTGACATCATCTATGAAACAATGTAGCACTGGACTAGTATTACAGCTGACATCATCTGTGAAACAATGTAGCACTGGACTAGTATTACAGCTGACATCATCTGTGAAACAATGTAGCACTGGACTAGTATTACAGCTGACATCATCTGTGAAACAATGTAGCACTGGACTAGTATTACAGCTGACATAGTCTGTGAAACAATGTAGCACTGGACCAGTATTGCTGTGGGAGAAAGGCTTAAGGTGAAGTAATGTGTTTATGATGTGTGCTTCGGACGGTCGTTTAAGAGGTATATTTCTTTCTTTCTTTCTCTCTTTGTAAAGTGTTTGTCCCTCTAGAAAAGAAAAGCCACCTTTGTTTCTCAGATCTGATTACAGATAGAAACAATGACGGTATAAACAGAAGTCACGAAGGCAACCCGAACTCCCTGTCTAGAAACCTGAGCTAGCATATGAAGAAGAAGAAGAAGAAGAAGAAGAAGAAGAAGAAGAAGAAGAAGAATCTCTGCCAGAGATCCAGAATCCTCTACTCCAGGTTATAAATACATTCAAATTTTAAATTTGTAGCTGTTAGGACCGCATCCGTTTTGTTTCAGTTCTCTCGCTAGCATCTACACCGGGGACCCAGGGGCGAACAACCCACGCCCCCCCCCCCAACCCCCGGGGAAAAACGTCAGTCATCTGATTCAGATTTCGCGTGTACAACCGTAACCTCCGACTGGACTGTCCAGCAGATGACTTCCTCCCATGGTCCGCACTTACTTCTGTTGAATTTAGACGATGCAATCAACGAATCGATGAACAAAAGGTTTCGGACGAGATTAGATATATTTGTGAGCCGAGTGGCCACAGATCTTCTGGCTTGAGACTCAATTTCCCAAAGTTAACGAGGCTCGAAATGCTCCAGCTTCTGTCGTGTGCACTCACTCTGCCTTTGGTATAAAGTTAAGTATTCTTGGTTCCCAAGGTTTACAGTCAGTCTTAGACCAGAGTTTCCCAAAATCTTACATTGGTAGTTCTCCGCTATCGCCTTTTCGGATGCGCTGGGAAGATCGCGAGGAGACTGAGCAGTATATACAGTGGGGGTTCTGGCGCATCACCCATGGGTCCCTTCCCTAAGCGGGGTCCCTTACCCCAGTTCTGCCGAGGTTTCAACACAGCTGACTACCTTAGATTACTGTTGCAAAGTACTGTTTACAAGATAGGGGTCGCCTCGCCTCCCGGGGCCCCCAACAAAAGGTTCGCCGAACCTATATCACCCTCACCAGCCTGGGGTATCCTTCTAGATATACCCATTGCAGTGAGCATATCAATCAATCACATTTACTAGAGCGCCAAAAATGTCAGGGATATCCTCCACCCAAGCAACCACAGTGCACACAGAGCAGTAGATAGAGCTGAAATAGACAGGGCCTAGAAGGAGTCGAAATAGGGTGAGATAGGACCGAGAAAGATTCGACATAGGACGAGACAGGGCCGAGAAAGAGTCGACATAGGACGAGACAGGACCGAGAAAGAGTCGAAATAGGGCGAGATATGACCGAAAAAGAGTTGACATGAGATAGGGCCGAGAAAGAGTCGGCATAAGACGAGATAGGGCCGAGAAAGAGTCGAAATGGATAGCCACGGGGCACGTGGGGTAGCTGGGGCATAAAAGTACACTCTAGTAAGCACCACTATTGCGGTGTACTTTACTACACCGGGAGGCCCTATCTCGTCTCTATCTAGATGGTAGGTATGGCATAGTTGTTGCCCTGTGTGCTTGCTTGGGGAGGGGATATCCCAGATTTATTTGGATATCTAGTACAAGGTAAAGCCTGTTCAGCAGAGCTTCGTTTTGAGGCCCACCTGGGGGTGAACTGGTCCAGAACTGTGGCAGATTTGGCAGAAGTTAGATTGAGGGCCCTTATGTTTCGCCAGAACCCCCAGTTGTGTATATACCGCTGGCAGCAGTGAGGGAAGAAGCTGCAGATACCAGAATCAACTTGAGTGCAAACAGTTTTGGGGGCCGCTAGAGATGTGGCGCTAGGGGCGGGGAAGCTTGGAAATCGCTGACAATGCATCTTTCTTTGTGAAGAAAACAAGTTCGCTTGCTTGTTATTGGCCTTCGTGGTATTACCATGCTAAGTGTTTCATCATCATCATCATCATCTTCTTCTTCTCTTCTTCTTCTTCTTCTTCTTCTTCATAAGCATTACCATCATCATCATCATAATCATCACTAACATCATCATCATAATCATCACCCCACCATCACCACACTCATCATCATCATCATCTTCTTCACCTTCTTCTTCTTTATAATCATCACCACCACCATCACCATCATCATCATCATTTATTCTTCTTCATAATCATCACCACCACCATCACCATAATCAACACCATCATCATTATCATAATCATCACCACCACTACCAATCATCATCATCATCATCATAACCATCATCATCATCTTCTTCTTCTTCGAACATTCTCAGACATCAATCTGGGGATACCCCTTGAACAGGGCAGCAGTCCCCGCCTTTTTGCTGTCAACAAAACCTGCGAGTGTCACGGGTCTGAATAAGTTGAGAACCGCTGTACTTGAACACCGAAGAGGCCATGTCAGCATATAATAAACAGAACTCACCATAAAACCTGAATCCCATGAAGGTGAGATGAATACCTACCATTTACTCGAGGACATACTGGAGGTTTACGACAAATACCTCTACCGAACGAATTGGGTTCTAATTTGAAGCAGATGTTTGTAGCTTTACGGGCGAGGGTAACCTGGAAATAAGGCTAAACCATCCACAGACAATGGCTTCCAGAGATCAGTCTGATATGAAAAGTGAAAATACCTCGAACCTCCCCAGACTTTTATTATTAACCTAACTATTGTTGTATGGCTCTAGCAAGTTATTGTTGTATGGCTCTAGGAAGTATTATTCCCGCGGTTAGCTTGGTATTCCGTGAAAATAGAACGTTAGACTGGAATGTGGGGTGGGGGGTGGGGGTTGGGTGGGGGACGGGACTTAGACCTGTAGGTAAAAAAAGATAAGATCTTCCTGCACGGGGAAGTGTTTTTTAACTTTCAGAGTTTCCTAACAACGCCCTTAAGATAGAAATGCTACAATTGATGTTGCAGTAACCTTTGTTAGTCTTCTGTGGGATGTCCTTAGAGGCTGTGAAATCGAGAAAGATAGGGAGTATCACGTGATGGTTTTTTTTCTAAACTTTGATAGAGGATGTAAGAAGTCCGCTCTAGCAGTTTTAGGGGAAATACATTGATCCTACTCCATTTTATCCGGCTGGAAAGTGACACAACAGCCTGATCGCACAGGAAATATGGTTTTGAACGGCTTTTCCTCGCCCGCTTCAGCGGCTAGATCATCTAACACATACAGTTATCTTCATTCTCACCGAGGCTACAAAACTGGCCACATGTTTCCTAGTTTCTATTGTTTGACATCTGTCTGTAGTTGCAGAACTGACGTCATTGCTGTGGATACTGTGATGGGCAATATCAGCATCACGCCTGGCCACATGTCCTTCTCAAGCTCATAGGCGGAACCAGGTACCCATTTCTAAAGCTGTATGACTTGGGCTCTTCCGACCAGATTTGAATCACTAACCTCTGCGTAAGAGAGTGGTGCACCAACGACTACGCCACTCAGCCATCGGCTTTGTTGTTAGCCACTTGCCCTTCTTTAAGACCTCACGCTATGACATTATCTTTAAATGTTCCATCGCTACTGTGAACTGAAAAATGTGACCTCATTTAAGTAGCACATGGTACGTGCATCCTGGCCAGAAATGTAAATATGCTATTAAAACGTGTTTATGCATGTGTGTGTGTGAGAGAGAGAGTGGGAGAGAGTAAGAGCCAGAGAGAGAGAGAGAGAAAGTAAGAGCCAAAGAGAGAGAGAGTAAGAACCTGAGAGAGAAAGAGAGAGTAAGAGCGTGAGAGACAGAGAGAAAGTAAGAGCCACTGAGAGAGAGAGAGAGAGTAAGAGCCAGAGAGAGAGAGAGAGAAAGTAAGAGCCAGAGAGAGAGAGAGAGAGTGTGTAAGAGCCTGAGAGAGAGAGTGTAAGAGCCAGAGAGAGAGAGAGAGTGTGTGTAAGAGCCAGAGAGAGAGTGTGTAAGAGCCAGAGAGAGAGTGTAAGAGCCAGAGAGAGAGTGTAAGAGCCAGAGAGAGAAAATAAGAGCCAAAGAGAGAGAGAGAGAGAGTAAGAACCTGAGAGGGAAAGAGAGAGTAAGAGCATGAGAGACAGAGAGAAAGTAAGAGCCACTGAGAGAGAGAGAGAGAGTAAGAGCCAGAGAGAGAGAAAGTAAGAGCCAAAGAGAGAGAGAGAAAGTAAGAGCCTGAGAGAGAGTGTAAGAGCCAGAGAGAGAGTGTGTAAGACCCACAGAGAGAGTGTGTAAGAGCCAGAGAGAGAGAGAGAGAAAGTAAGAGCCAGAGAGAGAGAGAGAGAGTAAGAACTTGAGAGAGAAAGAGAGAGAGTAAGAGCGTGAGAGACAGAGAGAAAGTAAGAGCCACTGAGAGAGAGAGACCTCGTTCGTAAAATATCTGCACAACATTTATATGCATATAAATTATACTTTTTTCCGTCATTTTTAACTGGTTACATCTAGAAAAATAGTTATGTAACTTGCCCTGTACTCTTGCCTGACTCGGACTGATAAAAATGGACTTACAAAAAGTCGTTGCCTTATTTTATGTATGAGACACACTAATTAGTTTCCTCGCATAATTTACAACCAGGGAGAGAAACACTGATAAATTTACGGTGTAACCACCTGACACTGATATGTTGCTAAAACCACAAACCACAGACTGGGACCTTGAATAAGATAACAGAAAAGAAAATTGAGGCCCTTGAAATGTGGATATACAGAAGAACAGGGCGTATCCAATGGACAGAAAAGAAAACAAACAAGTGCTAAACCAGCTAGAAGTGAAAAGTGGAATACTGAAAATCATAAAAACAAGACAGCTAAGATACTTTGGGCGTGTCAAGAGGCACAGTGCTATATTGAAGACTGTTCTTGAGGGCAAGATCGAAGGGAAAAGAAGAGGAAGACAGCGACGTAGATGGATGGACAACATCAAGAGATGGACAGGGACAACCTTGGACGAGTGTTCTAATAAGACAAGAAACAGAGCAGAGGGGAGATTCATTGCAGCCAACTTCTCTAGGGGAGACGTGACGAGATGATGAATGATGATGATGATGATGCTAAGTATAACTTATGAGGTAACCATGGCAATCTTATTATGACCTGTGGCAGTCTCATGCTCTAGGGATGTAAAGTATTAAGTGTTCTGACATTTCTTAGCCACATCACTGTGAGAAAGGACAGGGGCGGATAACCCATCACCTGAACTTCTAGGCTAGACTTAGGAAGGACCCGCTCGTCTCCCCTTGACTTATACTGTAATCCTGATTTTTCCTCCAGCTGTGTTATCTCTACAATCTGTGCTATTATTATATGACTTTGTATTAGATAAACCAAACTGAAGGCAGGAGAGGCAGAGGACGACCGAAGGAACAGATGTTAGAAGGCCCTGACATTGTGGTATGGACAGAAATCAGCAAGCAGAATTACTCAGAAATGTCAGCGATCGAGATTTGTGGTAGAGTATGACCGCTCACGCCGCCCGGCGTGGCACGTGATGATGATCACACAAAACCATATACAGCTGACACGTCACTGTCTTTTAGATAGCATAACGTGCTGAAGTCGAAGGTGAAGACCACCCACTAGAGGATGATGTGGTCAGCATCATGCCTGGCCTTCCTTCCCTAGTTTCAGAAGAAGAAGTTAGGTCCCCATAATAGTTATAAATGATTGTCACATGACACAATAACCTGTATTTGCTGCATTTGCTCTCCTGTACGCCGGGCCCCATACCCTCCCTGACCTCTAGGTTTAATCCTCTTCAGCCTTACAGCTAATCTGCTAATGAGAAAGGGACGACAGCATCTCTCTTCGCTATCTTTACTTTCACCGAGAAATCCCAGGTACCCCTATCTTTACTTTCACAGAGAAATCCCAGGTACCCCTATCTTTACTTTCACAGAGAAAGGTACCTCCCCCTCCCCTCTTGAACCTGTGTCAACTGAGATAAAAAAAAATTTTTAATTCGAACCTGAGATTTTCTGATCTAAAGGGCGGTGCTCTAACCACTACACCACAGCATGACCAAGGAAACTTTGTTCTTGATTTACTTTTGAACGGTAATTTTACCTTCACGGCACGCTGATCACAAGGATAACTTAAAACTATAAGCCAGGGAAGGAGTTGTAAGCCCATATAATCGTGGAGGCCGCGTGTACCTCAGCACCACAATCAAGCACTGAGACACTCTCAGCGCCACAATCAAGCACTGAGACACTCTCAGAGCACAATCAAGCACTGAGACACTCTCAGAGCACAATCAAGCACTGAGACACTCTCAGAGCACAATCAAGCACTGAGACACTCTCAGCGCCACATTCAAGCACTGAGACACTCTCAGCGCCACAATCAAGCACTGAGACACTCTCAGAACACAATCAAGCACTGAGACACTCTCAGAGCACAATCAAGCACTGAGACACTCTCAGCGCCACAATCAAGCACTAAGACACTCTCAGCGCCACAATCAAGCACTGAGACACTCTCAGCGCCACAATCAAGCACTGAGACACTCTCAGAGCACAATCAAGCACTGAGACACTCTCAGAGCACAATCAAGCACTGAGACACTCTCAGCGCCACAATCAAGCACTGAGACACTCTCAGCGCCACAATCAAGCACTGAGACAAAATGCTTTTTAAAACTTGATTAATGACTTGTTTTATTTTAAAGCCTGACAAAGCAGAATTGAGTCAGTGCTAGAGCCATGTAACTGGTTACTGACTCCATAATTCCGTTAGGATCAACAACTCCCCCCCCCCCCCAATGGCATAGACTCTGCTTCAAAGTTCTTCCTCTTGATTCAGGGACAATTTTTTTTTTTGTTTTGTTTTATAAATATGAAACAACGAGGCTTTCGTACGGTAAAGTAAGAGAACACAGTTTTGTAGGTTTGGACCTCGGACAAAAATCATAGACAAAGCACTTTAGTGAGACGTGAGAGAAAGAAAAATCACAAGAGCATTACCTGGGATTCGAACCCCGGACGCAGACCATGTGTATGTTTGTCTAAAAGTTTGTACCTGCTAGAGAGGCTGAGTCTAAGCTACGGAATTTCTGTGTCATGACCTCGTTTTTTCCGGGTGTCACGATCCCTCGTGTCGACTGAACAGTTACTAATGACTATTCTTACAAACACCTTTTTTGGAGGTGCGAGTTAGCTCATTCCGTTAGTGCGCTTTTCTCTCGTGGCTAGAAGACTGCTCGTCCTACCGGAGTCCGTGGTTTGAATCCCAGGTAATTCTCGTGTGATTTTTCTTTCTCTCACGTCTCACTAAAGTGCTTTGTCT
Source organism: Achatina immaculata (assembly GCA_009760885.1). Classification (NCBI taxonomy): domain Eukaryota; kingdom Metazoa; phylum Mollusca; class Gastropoda; order Stylommatophora; family Achatinidae; genus Lissachatina; species Lissachatina immaculata. Next base: position 24,817,193 of record CM019705.1, on the reverse strand, counting down.
ACAATTTTTTTCGAGGTCTAATCCTACAAAACTGTGTTCTCTTACTATTCCTCTTGATTCAACTCTGTATAATAAAACCCTTTCAGCCCACTCCCTATCCAAATTCCCTGTTTCGTAATCTCGATAACGATGTGGACTTCTATGAGAAGAAAACCCAAATCTTCTATTTACAGGCAGAACAAAAATACAACCAACGTTCAGAGAATCTAAACACAATTATCAATAAATAAATAAATAAAAAGTATAGAAGCAAAACAATTCGTTACATTTTGTTTTTAAAAAAAAACAAAGGAACCAAAAAAAAAAAAAATCGCATTCAGTTTTTAGTGTGCCGGCTATACACGCATGCGATGACGCATTGTACAGAAAGTTCGCACGCGATCATTTCAAGTTAAATGTCGACTTTGACATTTGAAAATGAGGGGTGCGCCAAAATATAACTCCGTTCCGCAGGTGGTGTTTACCCGTTTCAGTTCCGTTTAGGTTTTTAAACACGTGATAGTATTCCAAGTTATTAAACACGTTCTGAACTTGGATGTCTATAACAGCTGGTAGACAATGGTCAGTTTTTTTTTTAATACAAATATGAGCAATTTAAGGAGAGACTCGGTTCTAAAACGATGGGCAAACTTTTTGTCGGAAGAATGAGGTTTAGTGCCAGGAAAAATTGGTCAGATATCTCCATGGATGTGAGTCATAGAGCAGCTGTATTGTTGGGTTAATTGGGCAAATTATGCGACCCAACTCCTCTGGCTGTGTAAGTTTTTAATAATCAAGAATTGGTTGAATATAATTTGACACCAATGGGTTACTTTTTAGCAAGTACTGGTGGAAACTGATCTACTAGAAACAGGTTAGTTTTTAACAATTATTGCTTGAATCAGATCTGTTATTAGTAACAGGTTAATTTTTAACAATCATCAGTTGAATCTGATCTTTTAGTAACAGGTTAGTTTTTAACAAGTAATGGCTGAATCTGATCTGATAGCTGTGGGTAACAAACATTGGTTGAATATGAGCTGGTAATAATGGACAGTAAACTAACATTGGCTGAATCTAATCAGACAGCAAATGGACAGCAAACAAGCATTGGTGAATCCACCCCATCAGCAAAAGATGGACAGAAATGCATGCCGTGAATGAACAGTGCAATTTTTCCTCCACTTCTTCCTCTTCAGTTACTTATGGAGCTTGAAGGCAAAATGCCTCCATCGAGACTTGTCATGTGCCGATCATTTCAGTTCACATGAGTTCCCCCCCCCAACCTGACTTAGACAAAGGGAAGGAAATGCATCATGATAAGCGTAAGGCTTTGTCAGTTTGAACTATGAGATCCATTCCATTTTCAGCCAACATAAGGGATGGATGTTTTATCTTCTGTTTCCTTCGTGTGAGTCGTAGCAGGTACGAGCTTTTTTTTTTCTAGTAAAGATTCGAGTAATGTCCTTTACCTTTGCTGGGGTTCTATTCGTGTGTATTTTTTTTGGGAGGGAGGGGGGGATGGGGTAGGGGAATGTGGGAATGGGAGGGGTCCACGCAGTGTAATCTCGGTTTCTTTAGGTCTCTCCCAACAGTCTCCTTTTGGAGCTTTATTCCACCAGCAGGACTAGGGCGGTTTACAGTGGTTCTCAAGCTATTGGGAATTCTACCTCCAGTTGGGAATTTTAAAGTTTCGGAGGAAAGATGGGTGGGTGGGGAGGTGAGGAGTGGGGATGATTTGACCACGGATTGACAGGCTACATTTTTAGACCAATACTCCAGCAACCCTGATCATATGAATCTGTAGTCGGAATCACATAAGATTTCTTCAAATATCATGGATACAAATAGAACAAATATATCCATACTAAAAGCACTTAATATTGAAGAAGGCTGGCTAGTAAAGAGGATTAAACAAGGAAAACTTAAATATTTTTGACACATTAAACGTCATGAGAATTTGGAGAAGACCGCCGTGGAAGGGTACATAATTGGAAAAAGAAAGAGAGGAAGATCAAGGCGAAGATGGCTGCAAGACATCGTTGACGATCTGCGAATGATGATCTTCACAACATCGGCAGCAGGGCATTTTGCTTACAACCGAGAGGCTTACAGGAGTGCTGTTAGGGAGGTAAGGTTCCATAAGGGATATGCAAATGACTGGCTGACTGAGTCCGAATCACACACCCCCACCCAAAACCTAATACTCCCCCCGCACCCCACTCCATCCCCCCATCCCCGGGGGTGGAATTCCTAAAAGGCTTAGAACTGGTTGAATTGAATTAGAGATTGTAAGGCATTTTGTTCACATTTAACAAGAATAATAATAAACGATGGACAGATACTGGAATGTAACGAGAAAGAATGCAAATGAAAACATGATGACAACAGGAAAGATAAACGGAAAGAATGGCAGCGAGTGGACTGGAAAGAAGATAGCAGGAGGATGACTGGCGCTAAGGTACGTTCTAAATTCTCCAAGGAAGCTAACAGAAAGGCATGGCAGATCGAAATCAGCGGAGAAGACTGGGCTGTCCACGAACAACTTTTCTACAGCTGTCTCCGTATTTTGTCCACAGTTAACAATTTTACTGTTAACTGTGTGTAGTCAACAGTTAACGTGTCATTCTAAACCTGCAGCCAGAGTACAAGAACCTCCCTCGAAGCTGCCTCGGGCACGTGCTCAGCTTGTTTGTAGGCAGCACGTGGATCAGCAAATGCTCTGCACGCTGGGATAATACAGTTTCCCCCGGCGTGGGTTCCAGCGGTTCTCAATCTGTACCACACGCAGCGCAGTGAGATGGATATAGTGTCTTGGCAAAAGACGCTGTCCGTTGTGGCACTCAACGACCCATAGCTGACATTTTAGCGTCAGGGTTGGCGAACCATACCTGATCGAGATCCTGTCAAACCTCTCCGATGGTATTTCTCCCCCCCCCCCACACACAGTAACAGACCTAGCCTGGCTAACAGGGCAGGGATTGCCGTAATCCCCATGGTGGTGGAGTGTGCTAAAAAAGGGAGTGCACATTCCCTGGTTTTTAAGCTCCATTCAGGGACTGAAAAAAATACCTGCCATAACCCGCTCCCAATCCGACACGATCATGTGCCTCATCATCTTCATAAGATCGGCTGAAATAACCCCAGCTCGCATCTGCAGAGAGACAGAACAAGAAGAATGATGATAATGAATGAAACATTCTTCTTCTTCTTCTTCTTCCTCAAAAATGGAATCATTTTTAACAAAGTTAAGTTTGTTCACAGAATTCTGTCGCACAATGCTCCGCCTTACTTGTGGCCACTGTTTACGTATAACACTAAACATAGCCAGCGTTTAAAAAACTGTCTTCTTCCTAAACCCAGGATTGATCTGTACAAGAAAAGCCTTGCATACTCTGCAGTACAGCTCTGGAACACCCTCCCCTACCATTTAAAACCCATTGGTAATACTTCATCCTTTAACTCAAACCTGTTTCATTGTTTACTTGCTTGTAATTATATGCCTCCATAAAATAACCAGCACTCTCTCAACCCGTGACTCGCCAACCATCAAGTACTAAAATGACAAAGTTATAAAAGCAACTTGTTAGATATTGTTAGAAATTATTTTAATGTTTGTTAAAAAACATATGTTAGAAGATCTGTATTTACAATGTATTTTTGTTTATGTATATGTCTGCGTGTGTATGTGTGCGTGAGTGCTATTTTATTAGGTTAATTACTTCTTCTCTTTTACTTTGAATGTAGTAGTTAAATCTTACACTCTTTTGATGTGTTTTTTCCTAATTTAATTTGTATATTTGTACTAAATCAAGTGTGTGGGAAGAATGAAAGATGGAGTGAGAAGGGAAGAATGTAAGACGGGCCTTCGTGCCCAATTCTTTACCCTTTAAAAATAAAGATTATTCATTCATTCATTCATTCATTCATACTTCTTCTTCTTCTTCTTCTGCAGCAGTCCTTCTAAAAAGGGCGTTGGTAGTGTTATGTGTGATATCACCGTTACAAGTCTTGCGACCCAACACCACCGTATTCGGTTCAGTGTACAGTTTTTTGTTTATTTGTCATAACCGTGTTCACCTTCAAATTTCCATTTCCGTTTACTAGGCCGGGCAATAGGCTGTTTGCAGGAGCACGATAGGGAGGCAGAGTAGGGTCTTGGTCGGCTAGGTTTGGCCAGCCCTGACGCCAGCAGCCACTGTCAACTTATGGGCCTTTGACTGTTGTCTCAGTAAATGTAAGTATGGGCCTTTGACTGCTGCCTCAGTAAATGTAAGTACTGCGTCTTTGCTCCCAGTGAAGTTATCTAATTGTGAATGTAAAAGCCATATTTAAGTTCCTGTCACATTTCTCTTTATACATTAAAAGGTAAAAGTAAAGGTAAAGTCCCCTTTTCCTTGTCAATAAGCCATGTCCGAGACACAGTGTTGGGCCCGTATTTCCAAGATCATCGGCACATGAAAGTCTGATGTGTTAGTTATAACGCTTGGCCGCATTTGCTTTCTCTGGCACTCATTTTCAGAATTGAGTGAACCGCTAGGGCCTTTTATGGTGTGGTAGTCCCAGACAATCCCCACTGCTGGGACTTGAACCCGGTACCACCGGATAGGTAGGCCGAGTGCCTAACCTCTCAGACAACCAGGCCGCTCCTCTTTATAAATAAACCAATAATTTCACGTGAGTGCATACTCGTACATTTTGAGTGTACTTTTGTTTCCAACAGTGTACTAGTCGTATTTGTATTCCTATTTGGCCGTTAGAAAATAGGAATATTCGAATTCGGTCGATAACTGAAATAGTGTATTCGGTGCATTCCTAAAATGTGTGTAATTACAGAGATTTTCAAATTGTTGTAAGATGGAATCTTGTAATTGTACAAGGAAAGTATTTGGAAAATTCCAGGTCATCATTATCTTTGCTTTGAATCTATAAACAACATCATCATCATGTTCCCAGCTGACTGGCGTTGGCTATTTTGCTTCTCCATTAGTAATATATCCTTCATGCAGGCCATTAGTTTAGCTGATGATCTCTCACTCTTTCTCATCAGACTATACAGTATTATTTCTCTCGGCTTTCCCCTGGCTCTTTTTCCCTCTATTTTTTTTCCTGTTGTTACAATATCTTCAATGCCTGCTCTTTTCACTGCATACGAAAGTACATTGTCTCTCTAGCATTTTTTGGCAATTTGTGTGTGTGTGTGTGTCTCCTGCTCTTCTCGTACATTCTTCTTTAGTAATCTTTGTTGTCCATGGAATTCGCAACATTCTTCTGATAAACCACATTTCTAATGATTGCTACCAATGATCTTTGTCCGGACCTGTCCTATTGTCCATGATTCACTTCCATATCCTTTTCTCTCATTTTCGTATGCTCTGCTTCCTAAATAGGGAGTCAGGGTTGCCTCCGAGAATTCTGCCGTCAGCAGGAGGTTTTCGTATGAATCCCAGAGTTTACTTCCACATATGCTTAATACAGCACGTTGTGACTCGTTTTCTGACATTCATTGATAAAGATGCATTTCATAATCTATACAGATTATCTTTGAAACAAAGTAATGTCTTATTAAGAAGGACGCTGCTGTTAACAGCTGTGAACAACGCGTAATTGGTTCAAACAGTATATAAAATAAGACTAAACAATTTAGATAGAATATACATTAAACTATATATATATATATATATATATATATATATATACAGGTCATGCGACTGGCTTTTTCTGTTACTTAGTGATAGCAGTGGAAGTGAAGACACTGTCTGATTTGGCAGACAGAGAAGAAGAAGAAGAAGTGAGCACCAGGAAAGCGCGGTAACTGTAAACAAAGGGAAGGGGAAGCAAAAACAAAATGAAAGAAAAGGAAGAGTGTGTGTATGTGTGTGTGTGTGATAGAGTGGCTAAGAGTGGTTAAGAGTGGTTGGGTTGACAGAACACCATGACAAAGAGAGAACATCATCCTTTTTCTTAACCCCGTGTGGCGTGTTAACGAAGTGGACCTACAGACCAGTGGTAAACCATCTGTTAACCTCGTGTGCCGCGGTAACGAAGTGGACCTACAGACCAGTGGTAAACCTTCTGTTAACCCCGTGTGGAGTGTTAACGAAGTGGACCTACAGACCAGTGGTAAACCTTCTGTTAACCCCGTGTGCCGTGTTAACGAAGTGGACCTACAGACCAGTGGTAAACCTGTTAACCCCGTGTACCGTGTTAACGAAGTGGACCTACAGACCAGTGGTAAACCTGTTAACCCCGTGTACCGTATTAACGAAGTGGACCTACAGACCAGTGGTAAACCTGTTAACCCCGTGTACCGTGTTAACGAAGTGGACCTACAGACCAGTGGTAAAACTGTTAACCTCGTGTGCCGCGTTAACGAAGTGGACCTACAGACCAGTGGTAAACCTTCTGTTAACCCCGTGTGCCATGTTAACGAAGTGGACCTACAGACCAGTGGTAAACCTTCTGTTAACCCCGTGTGCCATGTTAACGAAGTGGACCTACAGACCAATGGTAAACCGCTGCTTTCTTTCAGAAGGTCATCATTTTCACAATTACACGGAGAATCTTAGCTTTGTGCTAGTGTATGTGCGTATATGTGTATGTAAGTGTGTCGACATTAGCGGGTCGACCACCGCCCAGGTCCCCGAGATTAAACTTAGTACGACCCCCTCTCCCCCCTCCCACTGCCCCCTCCGGCTTATACCGCTCATTTCCTGATATAAAATTCATTAAATCTGTATTTGCAGAGGTTATTTGTTTTTAATATTCACACCGCCCGCGGCCTTCTGGGCCTCTAGGCCTACGTCTGTTCAGCCTAATGGATAATAATGGCTGAGGGGCACTTGTTGTATGGGAGAACAGTTATTGATAACACTGAACGAAACAAGTCAACCTGTCAGGTAGCTAGCAACGCCTTCAGGCAATGTGCACAGGTTGCCACTTCTGTCAGGTAAACCCTTCTACGAGGGTCATACCGAAAGTCGTGAGCAAATTTTTTTAAAAAAAATCAGAATTTATAGATAGAGAAAATATAAATGTATCATCTTAATCTACATTCTTTGCACTTAATGTAGAGGTCACATGACGTCACCATCACGTGTCACGTGACCACGCTGAGCATAAACAAAATGGCGGGTGCTGATGTTTCATTTCGTCAACATGCTGTTATTGAGTTACTCGTTAAAGAGGAAATCCCCCCCCCCCTACTAAAATTCAATAAAGACTTCAACTTGCTTATGGAGATGTGTGTATGGGTGCTAGCAGTGTTAGGAGGTGGGTGAAACATTTCAAAGATGGGAACACGAGCATCCAAGATATACCTCGCAGCGGTTGCCCTCGAACTGCCTCCACTGAACGCAACGTGGAAAGGGTTGACGACATCATTAAACAAGATGGACGTGTCACAGTATCTGAAATCGCTGTAAGTCTTGGAATAGGACACAGTGCCGTACAGTGATGGGCAGTACAATGATTGAAAACCTAGGCTATATAAAAGTTTGTGCCTGCTGAGTCCCACAGGAGAGAACGTACAGAAAGCAGTGCGTCTGTGCCGTCGGTCAGCTGGAACGGAATTCTACCGGGAGGGTATTTTCAAACTTGAAGAGCGATGGGAAACATGTGTGCAGAGAAACTGAGATTATGTTGAAAAGTGAAGAAAAGGATGCAGTTTAAGGAGATACATTTATATTTTCTCTGTTTATAAAGTCTGATTTTAAAAAAAAATTTGCTCACGACTTTCTGTATGACCCTCGTAAGAGACAAGCACTTTCGAGACCGTACAACAGATGGACAAAGCTTTCAGCTTTCCTATTACAGCCAGGTCTTCGCTGACGAATTGTCTTGTCTTGTCTTGTCTTGTCGTGTCTTGTCTTGTCTTTTCTTGTCTTGTCTCCTTTTTTCTTGTCTTGTCTTTTCTTGTCTTGTCTTGTCTTTTCTTGTCTTGTCTTCTTTTTTCTTGTCTTGTCTCCTTCCTCATGCACCTTTCAGAGTTGAGGGGACAAATAGACGTCTTGATAGGGCTGGACGATTTGCTTCATATAATGGGATATTTAATGCTTCTGTAATTTCCTCTCTCCATCTCCTGCGTGGGCGGCCTCTTCCTCTGTTACCTACAAATCTTAGTGTGAATGTTGTCTGTGATATACTGTCTGGCGGTAACCGTGCAACATGTGCAAGCCAAACCATTTGACTTGCTGTTTCTGGATACAGTGTAACACTGGTATTACACCAACCTCTGCCCTGATGGCGTCATTTCTTATTTGGTCTCTTCCTGTTACATTTAGCAATCTCCTTAAACATCTCATTTCAGTCGAGATGATTGTTCTTTTGTTCTTGGCTGTTAGTGTCTACGTTTGACATTGACAGCATAGAGTTGGGAGGAGAATTAGGAGGCTTATAAATTATAGTTTTAAAAATATAGTAGTTTCTCCAGTTATTTGAACGTGTTATGAGGAGATACAGAATTTCATAATAAATGGGCGAAAAAAAAAGGTTTTAATTATAGAAGAAAGTCAAGACTATACAGCTAAAAATATCTAAATGACCTGAATGGAATATAACTGATCTGGTTAATAATACTATAGTCAATCAGTCAGTCAGTCAGTTGATCCTCATGGGCCAGAGGCGGCGCATAGGACGGAGGACAAAACTCTCCATGTCTGGCGATTCCTTGCTACTTGCTCTAGATCTTCGGTGTTTCTGATGAGCATTGTTGAACACTCCTTGGTGATAACTCATCTTAGTGTGTGTTTGGGTCTTCCCCGCTTTCTTTTACCCCCTGGTGACCACGTAAATGCTTGATGTGAGAGTCGTTTTTCGTCCATTCTAAGTACGTGGCCGATGTAGTTCCAGCCACGTCTTCTGATAAAGTTTGATACGTGGTCTTGTTTGGTTAGTCTTGTTTAGTATAATAATACTATAGGGTGGGCATACTGGTAAAACATCATCGTTTACGTCTAACGACACGGCGAGTGACGAATGTGAAGATGTGAAAAACGAGATTTCTTTGTGAGAACGCGGGGGGGGGGGGGGGTGAATTCTCCTGGAAAATATGTGCTGTATGATTGTTTTGTGTGATTAAAATGTGATTTCTACTAACCTTAATAACTTCAAAGATAGTTCCGTGGGATTAAAATGTGATTTCTACTAACCTTAAAGAATGTTCTGTGTGATTAAAATGTGATTTCTACTGACCGTAAAGATTGTTGTGTGTGATTAAAGTGTGATTGCTAATAACCTTAAAGACTGGGTTGAGGATATGGATTTTCTGGTTATGGGAAGAAGGGAGAGCGAGACGACAAAGGTTGTTAGAGTATCTAATAGATAGAGAGATAGTATCTGCGTATGTGTATCTGTGTGTTTGAGAGAGAGAGAGAGAGAGAGAGAGGTGAGAGACAACGTCAAGTTTACACTCTCGTGGTCACGTGATCCACTGGTTTATGCTTGTGATCCGGCCTACATACACTTAGGACATGAGCACTATACAAGCATGCGCGTCTGAGTAGCAAAGTGGCTGGTGCATTAGCTTCTAATGCGGGGGCGCCCCATGTCACCCAACCGTATGAAATGACATTTCGGCTTCTTCAGGGGCTGAAGAAGGAAAAAGCAGCCATGCGTGACGCTGACCACATCACTTGTCTACTGCGGCGAGAGATCAAAGATAAATATGGAGACCAACACTAGGTGCCCTCTTTGGAATAAGAGGGTTATACCTCTGCCTTGTAATACAAGCATACATCCATTTACCCCTAACCCTTTTACATGTGTGTGTGTGTGTGTGTGTGTGTGTGTCGTACCCTCCCCTCCCCCCCTCCACCTCAGTCTTATATGACCGCAAAGTTTATCATTCTTGTCAAGTTTCATATATATTTTTAAACATATTTTCTGTCCTATTAATTACTTTTTTTTTCAAAATCTGCCGACCAAAATGAAAAATGAAAAAAGCGCCAGATCTGACAGCAGCGTAATTAATAGCGGCCACAATATCGTGAAAAAAAGACAGGCCTTTCATTTTTAATAACAAAACAAAGGGAGTGAGCACAGCTGGGGCCAGGCTATGTTGCCAGATTGCAATATGGTCGTGTTCGTATGGAACAAGCAAGCAGCAGTTTTGACAAAATCTGACACTTCATGCAGGAAAAGCTTTGAGATCGCATTCACGGGGCTCCGGAGTCTGTGCCGAGTAAGAAGATTAACTCTCGCTGTTACGTCTGCCTGTCCGTGTGTGCAGATTTCTCTGCATGAAAGGCCAGAATGGGCCAGGATAATGTCTCACATCAAGTATAACTACGATTTCCACCCTGGCAACCTGGTTTTGAGAATAATAAAACAGAATTTGCTGGAGGTTTTTTTTTTCTTTCTTTCTTTCTCTTTCTTTTTCCTTTTCGCTGCGTGTGATAATGATGAGCATTAAGCCAGGCGTAGGCTATCTCTAAGAAATTTTTAGACAAATTTAAGCGGTTCTAATTCGTCAAATTTCCTTAAACGTCGAATTTTTAGACTCCTCTGTGGTATCATCAGACGTCTAAAAATATTTTTTTGAAATCGTTTTTGATCACTCTTTAAAATAATCAGAAAAAAAAACTGGGGGAACAAAAACTGCGATTTTGAGAAATAATATGGTTCTGACAATTTGTTGTTGTTGTAGTTGTTGTAGCTGTTGTTGTTGTTGTTGTTGTTGGTGCTGCAATTTTTTTGTCTAGCTTCCCTGACATTTTCAACAGGGTTATCTTAGCAGCCCCTGGGTGTGACCCATGGTAGAGCACAGGTATCGTGTCGGGCTGGGAGTGGATCATACTTCTCATTTTGAATGAGAAAACAGCGCCATCTCCATGAAAGCCATGGGCGCGTGTCCTGCCACGTGGGCCACGAATCTTTTACCAGCCTCACCATATAGAAGTCGGATAAGGTGCTGGCCCGGGCTCTAGCTCTCTTTCCCTTTATAAACATGTGGTCACTCTAATATAGTGTCCCAGGTCCCAGTCCCATCTTTCCAACCCAGAGTGCTTCCCTGAACCTTTCACTCTCTTTGTCGAGGAAATTTTTCCCAAAATCATCACACAGAGAGGAATACTATTAAGTTTATATATTTATATGGTGATAAATCCTTCCTTTAGGCTTGAAATTCCTACTCCTTCCAAAATGGGTATGGCAGGTTCAGAAATGCAGATGAAGCCACTGACAGCAATTATTGAGGAAAGACGCTGGCGATGGTTGGGACATGTGCTCCGAATGACTGACAACTCACTACCAAAAATAGCACTAAGATGGACACCACAGGGGAACAGGAGTACGGGTAGACCAAAAGAGACATGGAGAAGAACAACAGAAAGGATGTTGAGCAATTAAAGGGCTCACCTGGGCAAGAGCAGAAAAAAAGGCAAGGGAATTTGTGGAAAACCCTTGCGGAAGCCCCATGTGCCCTGAGCACTTAAGGTTCAGAAGAGAGAGAGAGAGAGAGAGAGAGAGAGAGAGAGATGGCAGGTTAATTTAGCACTGTCATCTCTGTTTCTAAACTGGATATGAAAGTATAACTCTGGCATTATAACATATATAATGAAATAGAACTTGCAGGCGGGCAGGCAACTAAGCAATTTGTTCAATTCCTGACGATACATTGTCCTGCCAGAGACTCAGAGAACAGAGCTATTGTAGCTCTCAGGCAGTAAGGAACCACTGCATTGTATGTTTCTGCTTGTCTCTATAGTTTGAGTTCTTTGCTACGGCGCAGAAAGACAGAATGCACAAGACGGATAGATTTTATAACTCCGGTAACTTATCGGGCAGCCGGTGGCCCGTTGCTGAAATGCTGGGGTTACGGACAAAGACCCTGGACCCAATTCTCTGTTGGTATTCCCAGTAACAGGCCTAGCCTGACTAACAGGCCAGGGGTCGCCGCTGCTCCCATGGTGGTGGGGTCTATTAAAGAAGCATTGCACACACACACGCACACGCACCCTCTGCTTTTTTGCTGCATTTAGGGATTGGAAAAAATAGCTGCTACTACTACTACTACTACTACTACTACTACTACTACTACTACTTCCATTACTTCTTCTTTTACTACAACAAGAATAGCAACAGCAACAACAACAACTACTACTACTAATATTACTACTACTATTACCACCACCACTAGTAGTACTACTACTACTTCTTCTCCTACTACTACTAATGCTACTACTACTACTACTACTTAACAACTGTCCTAGGCTTCATCAGCCAACAACTTTTTAAAATCGTCTGTTTTGGCAACTACTATATGGCAAACCACACATTAAGACACATGCTAGCTACCCAAGCCAATCACTTTCTTCTGAGATTACCGCTCACAACACGAGGCTGTGACTAGCTTTAGCAAATGGGGAAACTGAAAATCATTTTTATTTAACTTCGCCTACACAGTAACTCGGAATCTACACAAAAAAAACAGAATGAAAGGTCAAACGTGGGCGAATGGTGTTCCATAACAAACAGCCAGGACTAGTAAATTGTGTACAAGAAGTGCTGTAGTGCCGTAGGTCAGTCTGTGCTCGTGTGAAATTAAAAAGCGGCCCTGTATCGTGCACAAAACAGACCAGTTGGTGGTATAATCTTCAGCCGGCACCACTCTGAGCTAGACCAGATATGATTATTTCAGGGCATAACGGAAGGGGAAATAAGACGACATAATTACAAACAGAAACTATGTTCTGCCCGAGACAACGAACATACTTACAAAGGAGGTTTGTAAATATGATCATGTGCAAGGAAGATAACGCAAAACTATTTTGAGATGAAGGAAAATAAAATATAATCAAGAAAAAAAAATAGAGTGTATACCAGAAAGACAATGTACTTTCATATGACATGCGATGAGAAGAGAGAGACTTTACTTTTGTTTAAAAAAAAAGGAGAAAGTTAAAAAGTGGTGGGGGGGGTGGGGGTGGGGGGAGGGAGGGAGCCAGGGGAAGGCCGAGGGAAATGGCACTGGATAGTTTGACGAGATGGTGTGAGAGATCACCAACTGAACTGATGATCTGCAGGAGGGAGTCGGGTACTATGGAGAAGCATAATAACCAAGGCCAGTCGACACGGCACCTGATGACTGTATATAGATATATATTCAAACAAGAAAACGGAAGCACAGTTGTACATATATTCAAACAAGAAAACAGAAGCACAGTTGTACATATATTCAAACAAGAAAACAGAAGCACAGTTGTACATATATTCAAACAAGAAAACGGAAGCACAGTTGTACATATATTCAAACAAGAAAACGGAAGCACAGTTGTACATATATTCAAACAAGAAAACGGAAGCACAGTTGTACATATATTCAAACAAGAAAACGGAAGCACAGTTGTACATATATTCAAACAAGAAAACGGAAGCACAGTTGTACATATATTCAAACAAGAAAACGGAAGCACAGTTGTACATATATTCAAACAAGAAAACGGAAGCACAGTTGTACATATATTCAAACAAGAAAACGGAAGCACAGCTGTACATATATTCAAACAAGAAAACGGAAGCACAGTTGTACATATATTCAAACAAGAAAACGGAAGCACAGTTGTACATATATTCAAACAAGAAAACGGAAGCACAGTTGTACATATATTCAAACAAGAAAACGGAAGCACAGTTGTACATATATTCAAACAAGAAAACAGAAGCACAGTTGTATATATCTCTCTCTCTCTCTCTCTCTCTTTCGCCCCTCCCCCGCCCAAACTGTTCTTAAAACAATTTTAAAATGCAAAAGTGTCTCTTTTTCTCTTTCTCTCTAATTCTCTATATGTCCTTCTCTGTCGTTTTCTCTCTTTCTGTCTTTCTCTCTTTCTGTCTGTTTTTTTTCCCATTCTTTCACAATCCCTTTCTCCACTTCTCTGTCTCTTTCCTTCTTTCTCTCCTTCTTCTCTTGCTCTCACTCTCCTTCTATTTTTCTCGCTCTTTCTCTCTCCCCTTCTCTCTCTTTCTCTCTATTTTTCTCTTTCGTTCACTCTCCTTTTCTTTTTCTCACTTTTTCACTTTCTCCCATTCTCTGTATCTTCCTCCATGTCTTACTCTCAGTCTCTCCTGTTTCACTTTTCCACACATACACACACACACACTCTCTCTCTCTCTCTCTCAGTCACGCCTTTCTCCCTCTCTGTTTCTCTTTTTCCCCATTTTTTTCTCCCACTCTCTTTTTCTCCCAGCCTCTTTCTCTCACTCTCTCTCATGCCCTTTCTCCCACTCTCTTTTTCTCACACTCTTTTTCTCTCACTCTCTCTCTCACGCCATTTCTCCCACTCTGTCTCTCACTCTCTCTCACGCCATTTCTCCCACTCTGTCTCTCACTCTCTCTCTCTCTCACGCCCTTTCTCCCACTCTGTCTCTATCTTTCTCTCACTCTCTCTCGCACCCTTTCTCCCACTCTGTCTATCTTTCTCTCACTCTCTCTCGCACCCTTTCTCCCACTCTCTTTCTCTCATTCTCTTTCTCTCACACTCTTCTTCTCTCTTTCCATCTCTCACATATATATGTATGTTTATTCCCTTGTTCCGGTGACACTTAAAATGCCAGTTCGAAAAAAAAACGAAACAAAACAATGAATTCATCCAGAACATGAAAATACCTCATTACATGCCAAACGACCTGGACCTCCTGTCTGAACGCATCATTTAACCCTCCCGCCCCATTTCAAGGCATCATGCACGACCATGCTCGGCTGGAACACAACTACAAAGGCTCACAGCACTAAGAGATAAAATCTGGGCTGTTATTTAAAATTTTTGAGATTATTTATGTTTTCATTCGCATCAGAACCCAGTCCAAGTTTTTAACATTTTTTTTTTACATTTCGTTTCAGTAGAACAGCATATTCTATGTTGAAAAACTTGTGCTACAGTAAAATTCTATTGCGAAAGTTCGAGTTATTTTTTAATATGTAACACATTTTTACAAAAATAAATCTGTTTTTCTTGGTTGTTATTTATTTATTTATTTATTTATTTTTTGTTCACGAAAAATTCGAAACATTTTAAGAAATTCTACATTATATGGCGGATATTAATTCTAAATTCCAGTTTCGTTTCCAGATGAGACGAGGATAGTTATGATGTTTTCCTTTGGTGAATGAATGAACGAATGAAAGAAGAAGAAGAAGAAGAAGAAGTAGTTATTCAGTAAGTAAGTCCGTCAGCTACTGAGAGTTTCAATGAATCAGCAAGTCAGTCAGAAAGACAGTTAGTAAGTTAATCAGTCAGCCAGTGAAAGTCTCAATAAGTCAGGCAGTGAGTGAGTCAGTCAATCAGAAAGACAATCAGTCAATGAAAATGCCAATGATTTAGTCGGTGAAAGTGTCAATGAGTTAGTCAGTGAAAGTGTCAATGAGTCAGTCAGTGAAAGTGTCAATGAGTCAGCCAATGAGCCATTCAATCAGAAAGGCAGTCAGTAAGTCTGTCAATGAATTAGAAAGACAGCCAGTCAGTCAGTCTGACACAGTCAATGAGTCAGTCTGACACAGTCAGTGAATCAGTCTTTATGTCAGCCAGCCGGTCAGAAAGGCAGTCAGTCAATAAGTCAGTGATACAATCAATCAGTCAGTCAACGAATCAGTAAAGTGTATGGATCATTCATAAAACAAAGACGACGAAGAAGCATACGAAAAAAAGAAAAAAAAAAGAATACAAGAAAAGTAATGGAAGAGATTTAAATAACGACATAAGTGAAAGCATAGAAACATGCCCGCCCCCAACCTTCTGTCACGGCACCGGACAGCCATGAAGATGAAGATTATGTCTCAAAAGAAAAAGGAAACATAAAAGGTTTGTTCATAATATAAGCCCACTTATCCTTCTATCAAATCAATCTTGTCTCCCTGAATTACAAGGAGTTAACGTGCTATAAAGTCACTTTACTATTCGTTGCCTAGATTGCTCGACAAATCACATCCCACTATTCGTTGTTTACATTACTCATTCGACATCCCACTATTCGTTGTTTACATTGCTCATTCGATCTTATTTCATTCTTATGTCTCCGTCTCTTCTATTTGTCATATGTACTTCCTTCTACGATCTTCTAAACTTTGCGGTTTCTAGCTATGGATATCTCTCTCTCTCTCTCTCTCTCTCTCTCTCTTTCTCTCCCCATCCCATTGTTTAATTTTCACTATAGCGTTGGTGGGACCACACCCAGCATGACTAAGTTTAGCTTTCGCTTATCTCCCATTGCTTCCAACCAGACCCGAGTTCGCTCCCGCTGTCCCCTAAATATTGCGGTACACAGAAATATTGCCAACTATTTCGACATAAATAAACAACAACAAATAATAAAAAAAAATGGGAATAAATTTCACGACCCATATACAGCCGTTATTACCAAACTCCAAGTACTGCGGTTCACTGATACGCAGCGAAAGGTCTGTAAATGTGCCGCGGAAGTTTAGGGTAGAATGGAAAAAAAGAAGCGATTTTACTGTTTTTACATGAAGAAATCTAGCGTAATCTAGCTGGGCCCCTGTCTCCATCACAACCTTGACGTTAGCACGTCATCAGTGGGTCGCTGGGCCTGTCTCCATCACAGCCTTGACATCAGCATGTCGTCATTGGATCGCTGGGCCCCTCTCTCCATCACTACTGAACACATATGTGGTCTGGTGTTGTCTCCATCACAACTTCGACATCAGCACGTTATCAGTGGGTCGCTGGGCCCCTGTCTCCATCACAACCTTGACGTTAGCACGTCATCAGTGGGTCGCTGGGCCCCTCTCTCCATCACATCCGAACACTGATGGCGTAGTCTGGCAACTTCCTCTCCATGTTCAGTATGTCATGATATAAAACCCCCGGCAGTTGTTTCCTTTCATAAAGATAATATTTTATCAAAGTATAAATGTAATAGTTTATGTTTTCAGTGATCTGATAATGAAGGTCCTAAATGCGTGTTTGTGAACGCAACCAACAATGGTTATGAACCTGTGGATTGTCGAAGTTTTATTAAATATAAGAAAGAGAGAGGGTTAAACTGGAAACACTCAGATATTGTGAAGCCGAACAGAAATAGGGAAAAAGAAAAAAAAAAGGGAGTTGAATCTGAGAGAACCAGAGGCTGCGAAGTTAAATATAGACAGGAAAGGAAAGAGTTAAACATGAGACACTCAAAGTCTGCGAAGTCGAATAAGATATAGGAAACGAGATAGTTACACTTTAGACATTCAAAGACTGTGTAGTCGAATAAGATATAGGAAACGAGATAGTTAAACCTTAGACACTTAAAGAATGTGTAGTCGAATAAGATATAGGAAACGAGAGGGTTAAACCTGAGACACTCAAAGACTGTGAAGCCGAATAAGATATAGGAAACGAGAGAATTAAATCTGAGACACTTAAAGAATGTGTAGTCGAATAAGATATAGGAAACGAGAGGGTTAAACCTGAGACACTCAAAGACTGTGAAGCCGAATAAGATATAGGAAACGAAAGGGTTGAACCAGAGACAATTAAAGACTGTAAAGCCGAATAAGATATACGAAACGAAAGGGTTGAACCAGAGACAATTAAAGACTGTGAAGCCGAATAAGATATAGCAAACGAGAAGGTTAAACCTGAGACATTCAAAGACTGTGAAGCCGAATAAGATATACGAAACGAAAGAGTTGAACCAGAGACAATTAAAGACTGTGAAGCCGAATAAGATATAGGAAACGAGAAGGTTAAACCTGAGACATTCAAAGACTGTGAAGCCGAATAAGATATAGGAAACGAGAGGGTTAAACCTGAGACACTCTAAGACTGCGCAGCTGAAGCCAGGACGAACTCCCCACGAAGTCAATAAACTGCCGCTTACATCCTAATATTCTCCCGCGGAGAGCCTACTCTATCCACGCTTCCTTTATCTGCTCTGTTGTACACAACATTTTATTGAAAGCGGCAGTTCATGTTGTTTAAATTTAGAAGTTCCATTGTTCGCTTCACGTATAATCTGTAAATAGCATCTATTCTCTGACTAGAACTATTTGTAAAGAGAAATATACTGCCCAGAGAAACCGTTTGTTAAGAGAACAGTTTGTTGTTTGAGCTTAAGTCGAAGGTAGTGTTCAAAATATGCCTTTTTTTCTGCAGAAAAATTATTTACTTGAAGCTCATGCTTCTATTTGCATAGAACAGTGGCATGCGTATTTGGCAATTTCCCTGGTTTAATTATTTTGTTGTCTACGTTCGTTGTCAAGGATCTGTCTAGGAACGGGAGAGAGGGGTGGGTAGGTGTAATCTTGGATATTTCGTTTTCCTTGTTGATTTCCTTTCCATATTTTTTTAATCACCAGTTATCGAGTGTCTAGTTTGAAATGGTGTTTCTGTCGACAAGTTTTGTTTTAAAATTGAAACTTTTTTCCCCCAGATTAAAATATGTACTAATTATTATTATTTCTTCCTTTCCTTTTTCCTTCTCCTCCTCTTTCTTCTCCTTCTACTACTAATACTACTACTACTACTACTGCTGCTGCTGCTGCTACTACTACTACTTCTACTACTATTACAACTACTTTTACTACTACTACAACTATTACTACTAATACTTTTACTACTTCTACTGCTTCTACTGCTGTTGCTGCTGCTGCTACTACTACTACTTCTACTACTACTACAACTACTACTACTACTACTACTACTAATACTACTACTACTTCTACTACTAATGCTTATACTGCTGCTGCTGCTGCTGCTACTACTACTACTTCTATTACTACAACTACTACTACTACTACTACTACTACTACTTCTACTACTAATGCTTATACTGCTGCTGCTGCTGCTGCTAATAATACTACTTCTACTACTACTACTACTACTACTAATACTACTACTACTACTTCTACTACTAATGTTTATACTGCTGCTGCTGCTACTACTACTTATACTACTACTACTACTACTACTACTACTACTACTACTACTACTACTACTACTATCATAATCATAAGCTCAGCTATCTAGACAACGGAGACGGGTGGCTTCCATGACTACCACCGTCAGCTGAAATCTTCATGTGTGCCCTATAGTTTTGCTTTTTTTTTTCCTTCATGTTCTTTCCCCGGGATCAAGTTTTTGTTCTTAGATCCTCTACAGAGAGCGCAGGTTTACAGGATGTGTTCTAGAGTCTGGCATGCGCAGAGAGGAAACTGAGTGACTTTTAGTTTGTATAGACGGGCAATGTCTTTTTTGCTTTTTTGTATATGCACGAAATTTGTGGTTTGTTGAGTTTTGCTACGCCTAAGGAAAGCCAATGAGAAACGAACCTTAATAAACACACTAAGGAGGTCATCGTCCACGTGATTTGGTAGTTGGTTTCGGGGGGGGGGGGGGATATATATTGAAACATTGGCTTGCATCAGTTAAGATAGAGGCAATGTCTGGGCGATGTCTTGGTTAGTTGACTTATGGATGTGCTGTAATTTCCTGTGTATTATGGTGATCGTTAGTTATATTCTGCCCGTGCCCACCTCATGTGTTGTAGATTATGCAGTTGTGCAGTAAGTTGTGATGTAGGGTTCGTGTCATTCCGTGTAAGAAGGTAATTTGTGTCTGATTTCATTGTGATTTTCTTTGTTGATTGGACTGGTAACATGTATGGTTCTGTATTATGGTTTTTCGTGTAGACTGACCATGTTTTTGCATCAATACAGAAGCTGTTGGTGTAGGAAATGGCAACAACGGCTGGGGAAGTGAAAGTGCAATGGCACATACAGTCGTGATGGATGCCACAGGCAGGGCCCAGTAAGATGAGGGTCCCAGGTACACAGAGTAACAATGTAAATATTTCAGACCTGAGAAGTTTCATTATTAATAACTGATATTATGCTTGATTTAATTTGCATTTTCATTAATTGTTCCTCACACTGTTTTTCCTTTACTGATGAATAATGTCTTAATGTCATGTTGGTTGTCAGTGCCAGTTGCTTGTGGTTGTTGGATTCACTGTGAGATTAAAATTGTTGTATTACTGAATTCGGATTTCGCGATTTGTACTGCATGTCATTGTATTGTTGTATTGACTGAATGCTTGAGGATTTAGGCAAAATTAGCATACAGTATACCAAGGAGGGGAGAGTCAGGGTTGTCGGTCATGATTGAGGTGAGGGGGGGGGGGCTAGACTGGCCTCGAGTACGGTAGTACATTGTCAAGTGAATGTTGGTCTGTAACCATCTTGAGAAAATATTCCTCCCACTAATTATAAATGTAAACTGGTAGCAAACAAGTTTTACAGTAGACCAAGAGAGAAAATCTTAGATGGCTCGACAAAAATTGCGTGGGAGAAGCAAAACACCAGAACTGACGGAAAAACATGAAAGACTGGAAACTGTGGGGAGACATGATCGCTGACGCCTGCAGGCATGGCACATGATGATGATGATGACGACACACTGCTGGCGAGACTCTTCGGATGCTGCACGTGGAGTGAGGCTCCTCCCGGTCAAGGAAGAAACTGCGGAAAAGAAGTAAGGGTTGCTGTGCGGCGCCGATGTGAAAAGGTGAAGGAAAGGATAAAATGAAGTTTAATCGGTATGTCCAGTAGTATCGCTGCGAGAGCTACACATACCACGGCGCCTCGCTCTAGAGGCCGGCCACGTCCGAAATACACCTACACTGGTGAAATATGCCTGAACCGGCATACACCAGGGGTGAAACTTGATGGCTAGGCATGTCATGCCACCTCCGGTTTTCCGGTGAGAAAGTCCAACTCTGGACTGGGTGGGCAACCACCTCTCACCCGGCGCTGATACACAGGTATCTCAAAACACGTCGAGTTTTTCCGGTGAGAAAGTCCAGCTCTGGCCTTGGTGGGCTACCACCTCTCACTCAGCGGGGATATACTGATATCCAAAATACGTCGAGGTTTTCCGGTGAAAAAGTCCAACTCTAGACTAAACTGGTGCAACGAAAACCACAGTGTCACGCAATCCCGCTTCTGAGACCCACCAAGAATACAGGCTCAAGTCCTGGGATACTCTGAACCTCTTGTGGTCCTCTCGGGTATCTCGTTTGGTGCTTTCGGGGACCACACAGGAGACCACGGGACTTAACGAGGACCACAGGCGTAAACTCAGTAGGATCACAGGGCGGTCTTGTTGGTAGAAGCGAACGAAGAAGAAGAAGAAGATGATGATGATAATGATGATGATGTGTTTTGTTTAGCTTTAGACTGTAGAATGTTCAACATTTCGGTTCAGTGATGTACAAAGTAATTGAAAGATCTTGGAAATCAAATATTTTCCCCATAATAAAGTATAAAAACATATTCGTGATTAATTAGTGTCTAGACTCGGCCGTTACTATTTAAACGTACACCGTTACATTTTAATATGTAAACGTACGCCGTTAAATTTTACTATTTAAACGTACACCGTGAAATGTTACTATTTAAATGTACACCGTTCATTCATTCGTTCATTCATTTGCATGTCACATGTGGAACTTTGCCTCCCTAACAGCACTCCTGTAGGCTTCTCGGTTGTGAGCAAGACGGCCTGCTGCTGATGCATCCATTTGCAGATCATCAACGATGTCTTGCAGCCATCTTCGCCTTGGCCTTCCTCTCTTTCTTTAAATGTACAGCGGTGACGTTAATTTGTTGAAACCACAAACGTAAATGTTAATCGTTAGTGTTGTGGCCAAGCTGATAGTGCGCTGTTTCTCTCGCCGGCAAGGCGGTTGTTCGACTTACTCGACTCAGCGGTTCGAGTCATAGCCATTTTCTTACCATTTTCCTGTATCTCGCGTCTAAACAGATTTGCCTGGCATTTTCTGGGCAAAGACTGGTTTGACGTCGGTTCAAATTTTCACAGACCATAACAGCGGGAACATCAAACTGCTGACGCAACGATCACAACTTAACTCTTTTCACTAAAAAAAAACAAAACAAACCACTAGACGGATTGATAGATCTTGGACACCTATTATATGAAAACAAATGTTCAGGGGATATTCAGGCAAAGTCTGTATAAAATAATTCGTTTATTATTTTAAACAAAAATTATTATGTCAGTCCGTAAGAGTAGTGAAGAGCAAAACCTCTATCTTAAGGTTAAGAAAACTAAATTGATGACAACTGGCAAAACAAACAAGGCAGCTGAAGTATATATCAATGAGGAGAAAATGGAAGAGGTGTGGAGTTTTGAATATCTTGGATCACCCCTAACTAATAATGGAGATACAATGAGGGAAATTAAACGGAGGACATCTGTCGTTCTTAAAAAATATATATATAACTAAAGAAGCTGTGGAGAGGAACAGACAGAACTAAAAAAATAAGATTTCTAAGGGCATGCATCTTTCCCACCGGCACATATGCCTGTGAGACCTGGATACTTAACAAAACAGCCGAGGAACACATAAATGCCTTTGAATGTAGATGCTATAGAAGGGTCCTTCCAATATCATGGACACAAAAAAAGACACACATCATACTGCTAGTAAAGAGGATTAAACAGAGAAAAATTAAATATTTTGGACACATTAAACGTCATGATAATTTAGAGAAGACCGTCTTGGAAGGGTGCATAATGAGAAAAAGAAAGAGAGGAAGACCAAGGCGAAGATGGCTGCAAGACATCGTTGATGATCTGCGAATGGATGCATCAGCAGCAGGACATCTTGCTTACAACCGAGAGGCCTACAGGACAGCTGTTAGGGAGGCAAAATTCCACAAGGGACATGGAAATGACTGACTGACTGACTGAATAAAATGAAAAGTAGCACATTTCTAGCCCAATCTGTGTTTTTCAGAGTATCGTTCTTCCAGCTTCTTTCTACCACAATTTCTCATCAAAATTTATTCTGGTAGAGCATGGAAATTAATTCAGGATTGTGAGAGAGTTTAAAAAAAAAAAGAAAGATTATGCGTTGGAAAGTTTTGCTTTTGAAAGAGTTAAAAAAGAGTACTGCATGAGTTCAAAAGTTTAACTTTGTTTTTCTTCAATTTAAAGAAACAGAAACAAAATTTCCGTGGAGCACATTTGTCTACTTTCTTTCATTTAGACTCTGCTTTTACATTTTCTTATCTTATATCTTATATCCTTCCCGTGCCGTTAAACGTCACATAGGGCTCGCAAGGTAGTTCGCCAATGTTTCCTGTCTTCTGGTGAGTCTTTCAACCTCATCAATGGATTTTATGCCTATTAATTTGGCCTCTCTTAACAATGTCCTCTTCAGAGTTTCACGCGGTCTGCCTCTTTTTCTTTGGCCTGTTGTGTTCCATTTTATAGCTTGTTTTGGGATTTTCTGACTGTTTCTTCTCATCACGTGACCAACATATGTCCATCTCCTTTTCCTGATCACCCATGAGACTGGTTGTTGTTCAGTCATCTGTCTTATCACTGCATTGTTCTTGAAATCGTTCCACTTGATGCCGAGTATATACATGAGGGTGGATATTACATTTGAATTGAATAGTCTTAACCTGGTTTTTGTGCTTATAACTTTTGAATGCCAGATGTTCTCAAGATTCTTTAAGATCGATGCTGCTTGTGCAATTACATTTTCTGCATGTGTTTAATTTTATTCAGAATATGTTAATTTATATATTTATAATGGATAAGCAATTGCAAATGTATAAAGTTATATATCTACAATTGATAAAAGCCGTATTGGAAAGACTGTGGGAATGCAAGAACAATGTAGCTGTGAAGAGAATGCTGGAGCTAGGACAAATTAAAGAGCTGCTAGGAAATCTGAACTGTGTGGCAGAAAACGCATCGTAAACAACCAACATTTAATAGGAACTATTACCAAACTCTTGGGTGGACGCTGCGGCAAGCGACGGAGCATATACGGGGCTGACCTGCATGCAGTGACGTCGGAGTCTGAGTTTGAACCTTTGAAATACTCTAAACAATTTTCTTTCTAATATAATTAAAAACAAAATGTGGGATTTTAGAAGAAAATAATGTTAAGAATACTGTGAATAACTAAGATGACAAACATGGAATGTATAACAAAAAACAAATGTAGAAAGGAACCTAATTAAATCCATAAGAAAGCGACATTGAACACATAATAAGAAGAGAAAGGCTTGAAAATATCATAACAACAGGAAAGACAAATGGGAAGAGAGGCAGGGGAAGAGCAAGGGGGGAATTGGGGAGGGGGGTGGGGAGAACATCATGGACAGTCTAACGCTATGGAACAACACCACCACCACCACCACCTCCACCACTACCACTACCAACAACAACAACAACAACAACAACAACAAACAGAGCAGATGGAAGATATCAAGGGCAGATATTAAATGATAAATATTAATGCCAACGCCTACTGGCATGGCTCCTGATGATGATACTGTTCATCATGCCCTCTTATATAATAATAATAATAATAATAATAATAATAATAATAAATTAACTCAATATTGGAATACATAATTTTTTTTAGTCGAAAACATTTTAAACAAAGGCTAAGCGACGGTAAACTAATATAATAAAGTAAACAGATCAAAGAAGAGTGTCATAATGTTTCTCTGTCTTTGAACAACACAAAAATTCAGCTCTGAGGGTACAGATAAAATTTCACGCAAGACTGCATTTCGGAATTAAGAAGATAACATGCCGAGACACACAACTAAATTGAGGAACATTCTAACAACTCTTTTTTTTTTTTTCCTTGCAGAGGTTCATTTTTGGTAGGTTGTGTTTAGCAATATCAGAAAGAACAAAAAACGCAATTATTCGACTTAATATCTTATTTGGCAAAAAAAAACTAGGTAAGATCTTATTCGACCCCCCACCCCCCCAATAACTAACATTTGTTATTTACCACACAAGAGGATAACCAATGAATCAACGAAGATCTCACTCATTTAATATGACAAAAAGAAGAAAAAAAAACCGAATCAGAGATTGTTTGATTGAATCTTAAAAGATCAATGTAAAGATCAAGCAAAGACCACTAGAACAGGCAACAATGACACACATTACTTCTTTTAAAAATAATTGGGGCAATAATGATTTAAAATGAGGTATTAGTGAAAGGAAAACAAACATCTATTTTATTGAAGACTATATAAAATCAAGGAAGATGACAAAATATTTATTTGAAAACGTGAGAAAAAAAGATGGCTTGAAACAAAACGTAGATAACAACAAAGAAGACACACAGGAAGAATGACAGAGGAAGTAAGTGAGATATGATAACAGGCATGTTGAGGAGCGGGGAATTCTCCCCCATCCCCTCCCCAAAAAAAATATCAGCGAAGAACAGTGATGTGCAAAGACTTAACTGCTCAAGGGAACATGATGATGATTACACCATTGAACACACAATCCATACAGACCTGCCTATCCATGTCGAAGCTGGCTATGAATAGCTCTTGTACATGACGGTTACAATATTTCTGGCATAGCGATATAAACTCCCCTGCCGAGCAATCTGCAAGTGAAATCACATTTTGATACTGAAACAGGCTGGAGCGCTCTCTCCAAACACAAGTGGGAGGGCCAACTACGCCATTTAACTTTAGGGGTGTCAGAACTTTCAGTCAAGAGTTGAAAAAAAAACACTTTCATTACTTCCAGGAAGTCTTTTGGTAGACACAAAATTATGTCTTCTTTTCAAAACTGATATCCTCCTTTTTTTTTCCAGTAACACAAAACGCATAGAATGCGATTTAAACGCTGCCATAAAATAATGGTTTGTTTCCTTGTTTACAGAGGTTGACCTTTTGCATTACCCAGAATGCAAATTCAAAATGGCGGCTCCCATGAAGTTGAGCCAAACCAGTTGATGAGAAAGTATTTTGGACAGTAAAGACCACAGTTTTGAAGTACGCTTACGCTAAAAAGTTAGTGTATCTCGGGAATAAAATAGTCATACAAGTAGGTATTGAATACTGTAATGTTTTTGTGTGAAAATTTTAGTTAAAAAAGTTTGAAACGTTTTTCCTCTTGTGAGAGAGAAAGCGGGGAACGTTTTCTTTGTAATGGCAGAGATTTGACTGGGGGCCTTTTTTTTCCCAAATATAATTTTAAACAGCTTTCAGAAACGTTTTTCTTTGTCTCAGGATAGAGTTATCAAGCAGACAAAAATTAGCTGTTTGTGTACACTTCTGGCCAACTCTCATGTCAGTCCTTTACCTTCTACAGATCTCCATGTCTCTTTGGGTCGTCACATGTTGTATTTACCCTGTGGAGTCCACATCATAACTGGTCATGGTAATAGTTTATCTGTCATTCTCACAGTGTGGCCAGTCCATCGCCGTCTCCTCCTTTAGTTCAGTACCAACAGTGTGGCCTTATTTCTTCTTCTCTTAACAAAATGTCATTTCCTGTAGTATTAGGCCAAAACAGTCAGTAGATCTCACAGTGGTTGGAAAGTCTCACAAATGCATTGCAGACGTCTTCATACGTGAGCGTTTATGTACCCTGCGGCTGGAGTTCTAGAGTTTGCCATGCCATATTTGTCTGTGAGTATGGTTGTTTTGTTGCTGTTTTTGGTTTTTATCTTAAATCCATATGTCCTAATTGTATAAACTAGGAAAAAAAAAGTAGGGACAGCTTTATTACTTAATGTGTACACTGTTGTGACATTTCGGTGTGAGCCCTAATCATACAAAAACATACAGGATGAAGAAATAGAGAGAGGAGATAAAATATAAAGTCACATAAAGAAGAAAAAATCAAATAAAATGAATAGAACACTTAGCTGTAACTTGTAAGAAGCTGTGGCTTGTCTGACGCTGTGTGTTAGAAATGTGCATGGTGGAGTATCTCTCTCTCTCTGAACCTTAAGTGCCCAGGGCACATGGGGCTTCCGCAAGGGTTTTCCACAAATGCCTGTCGTTTGCCTTTTTTTCTGCTCTTGCCCAGGTGAGCCCTCTATTGTTCAGTATCCTTTGTGTTGTTCTTCTCCATGTCTCGTTTGGTCTACCCTTACTTCTATTCCTCTGTGGTGTCCATCTTAGTGCTATTTTTGGTAGTGAGTATGGTGGAGTATAGAGAGTATTTAAATGGAGACTTGGGATGTGTGATAGGTGGGTCGTAACTGAGGGTGGTGGGTGAGGAAACCATGGAGGGGAAAGAGAGTGATACAGTGGTAATCTAGCTTGAGAAGGTGAAATATGTGATTATAGTAGGGGTAGAGGGATTGTAATGTGATGCTGTGAGGAGGTTCTAAGCTATGTGTAACAAGTGAGAAGGGAGTGGAACTTAGTGGGGAGGGATTATGATTGTGGAAGAGGAGAATGTTAGGTGTAGCTGAAGAACTAGTTAAGTAATAAAGCTGTTACTGCCATTTTTTTTTCTAGTTTATACATTTTGGCATCACAGCTTTACTGCAGTGGCTCTGTGTATAGCTACATCTTTCCTGTGCCACTAAACTTCACATAGGGCCTGCATGGTAGTTGGCCAAGATTTCCTATCTTTGGCAAGTTTTTCAGTCTCATCAAGGGATGATGTTAGGCCCACTGAGCTGGCCTCTCTTAACAATGTCCTCATCAGAGTTTCACCTGGTCGACCTCTTTTTCTTCGGCCTGTTGTGTTCCACTTGATACTTTGTTTGGGGATCCTCTGATTGTTCCTTCTCATCACATGACTGACATATGTCCATCTTCTTTTTCTGATCACCCATGAGACAGGTTGTTGTTTGGTCATCTGTCTTATCTCTGTGTTGTTCTTAAATTCATTCCACTTTATACTGAGTATTTTCCTGAGGCATTTGTTTTCAAAAGAGTCTAATTTCTTGTCTATTTCTTTAGTTGTGTTCCAGCTTTCATATGCATAAATGAGGGTGGATTTTACATTTGAATTGAATAATCGTAACTTGATTTTTGTGCTTATAACTTTTGAATGCCATATGTTCTCGAGGTTCTTGCCAAGTCAGTGCTGCTTTGGCAATTCAAATTCTAACTTCCTTTCTGGTGTCACCAATCTGGTCTATGTAGCTGCTGAGATGTGCAAAATATAGTTATATACTCATAGATTAATTATTATATATCCTAGTTTCCTCCAACTACAGGGCAGAAACAACAGCCCTCCTTGAAGCCCTCAGAACACTTAAAACAGAAAACCAGCACCAACCACACAAAATAGCCTTCCTTACAGACTGCAGGGCACTTCTAGAACCTCTAAAATCAACAAACAACCCACATGTAAACATACAGGAAATCACTACAGAACTGAAGCACCTTACACTGTCAACAACTGTGGCCCTACAATGGGTACAGTCCAACTGTGGAATAGCTGGCAATGAAATAGCTGACAGCCTATTTAAAGCTGGCAGCAATCAAGATCAAACAAATCATCCAGTAAACTACCAAAAGGCAAAAACTATAATCCGTAACCAGTTCAGATCTGAATGGAAAAAGCAACTGAAATGCAACAATGAACCAGATCCAATACACCAACTACAAAGACATCAGCAAACCATCCTCTTCCCCTAAGGACAGGCCACCGCAGACTACTAAGCGACCTACATCGAATTAAAATTTCTCACACAGATGAGTGTCCATGTGGCTGTGGAGTCCAGACTCCAGAACATATCCTTCAAGAGTGCCCAAACCATGCAGACCTGAGGTGTGAAACATGCCCAGAGAACACAAGCTTTGGGGCTCCTATCAGGATCTGGAGAGGACTGCAGGCTTTGCCATGTTGACATGGATCAAGATCTGATGTGGCCAACAACCTCGAACGCAGAAGAAGAAGAAGAATATGTCCTGGTTGTCCAGATGTAAGAATGGTTGCAGGCTTCTTCTAAAACTGGGGAAAGAAGGAAAGGAAATGTGTCCAGGTGCGGCACATGCCACACAAACCTGCTATGTGCTAACAAGTCAAGGAAAGTATAGGCATCGATGCCAGATCTCTAGGTGCCCTTTGGCATGAGAGAGTTACGTTTTACTGAATGCAAGTAAAGCATGTGCTGGTTATATCACTTTTTTTAAAGTTTAGATAAACCAGATGTAAAGAATGTTGTGAGTCATTCATCATAAAAAAGAAAACAAAAATTTTCATCAGAGGAATGTAAAAGAGGAGGACAAAGTATGAAGGTACACATAGCCATTAGAATAAGGAAGTTTAAAATTCCTTCATTCATTTGCATGTTCTTTGTGGAACTTTGCCTCCTTAACAGCACTCCTGTAGGCCTCTCGGTTTTGAGCAAGATGGCCTGCTGCTGGTTCATCAGTTTTAAAATTATATATATATATATATATATATACATAGACCAGGATGGTGACACTAGAAAGGAAGTTAGAATCAGAATTGCAAAAGCAGCATCAATCTTCAAGAATCTAGAGAACATATGGAATTCAAAAGTTATAAGCACAAAAACCAAGTTAAGACTATTCAATTCAAATGTAATATCCACCCTCATTTATGCATGTGAAAGCTGGAAAACAACTAAAGAAATAGACAAGAAATTAGACTCTTTTGAAAACAAATGCATAAGGAAAATACTCGGCATCAAGTGGAACGATTTCAAGAACAATGCAGAGATAAGACAGATGACTAAATAACAACCAGTCTCATGGGTGATCAGGAAAAGGAGATGGACATATGTTGGTCAGTTGATGAGAAGAAATGATCAGAGAATCCCAAAACAAGCTATCAAGTGGAACACAACAGGCCAAGGAAAAAGAGGCAGACTGCGTGAAACTCTGAAGAGGACATTGTTAAGAGAGGCCAAATTAACAGCCATAAAATCCCTTGATGAGGTTGAAAGACTCACCGAAGACAGGAAAAATTGGCGAACTACTTTGCGAGCCCTATGTGATGTTTGACGGCACGGGATATATATATATATAAAGATATATTTATAAGTATTCACTAAAAAAAAAGTTACACACATCTCTCTCTTTCTCTGAAACCTTTAGGTGCTCAAAGCACATGGGGCTTCTGCAAGGGTTTTCCCACAAATGCCTGTCCTGCACTGAACCCTTTTCTTTCTGCTCTTGCCCAGGTGAGCCCTCCATCACCCAGTTTTCTCTTTCTTATTTTCTCTCCATGTCTCCTTTCATCTGTCCTTACCTATCTCAGTGCTGTTCTTGGTAATGAGCACCCAGTCATCCCGAGCATGTCCCAGCCATTTCCAACATCTTTCTAATGGGCTGGCTTTCATCCACAATCTTGATGGGCTGTTTCCTGATATGCAACTCTCTTTCTACCTGCATTTGTACTTGCTGTACTTTCCATAGCAGTCTGATGTTTTTTGTTGGGTAGGGTTTCTGGCCCTATGCCAGACACTTGCCTTTTATGATCAACACATTTCTCTGTTTATTAAATAATTCAATTATGCTTTAAAAAAGCTTGTTTGAACAGTAGACTGTCATCAGAATTATGACATTTTCTGGTAATATGTCTGTTGCCATATGTGGTTCTGTCGTATTATGATAGAAGCATATATTTAATCTTCAATTTCACCTTCAGTTGCTGTCAATCTTCAGTGTGAAAGAGGCATATAATAATGATGATGATATTATGAGTATTTGAGTTAAAAATTTTTGCAAAAATGAAACAAAGAGGCCTTCACACAGTATAGAGAAATAGAACACAGTTTTGTATGATTAGATATGAAAAACTAATAAACAGATCTGTTGCCTCTTTCTTCATTCACTTTTATATTGTGAACTGTCCAGACACTTGTTCTTAATCTGGGGTTCATGGAGTCTGTGGAAGGATTTTTAGGGGCCCTTTGACCAGCAGATGAATTGGCTCATGTAGAAGAAAAAGTCTTAGCATCATCCAGGTTCTGTTTACTACTTTATTTTTAATGGGAGGGGGTCCACTGCTGATCTCAGGCTGCAGAGAGGCCCGTGGCCAAAAAAAAAAGATTAAGAACCACTGCTGTAGACAGAGATAGGTCACCTCCATGAGTCCCATCATCAGCAGAAGTTCTTTATGTGTGACAATAACGTTTTTCCATCCCTTTATTTTCATTGTGGTTTATTTTGAGCCATAAGTCTCTGCAGGGAGTAGAAGTCTGCAGAAGGTGCAGTGGAATATGGAGACCATTTTGCTTGTGCAGGGTAAGGTCTTGAGGCCTTCATTTTATCTACTTGGATGGATCAGTAGATTGTAATGTTCTGCTCAGAGATGGATCAGTAGATTGTAATGTACTGCTCAGAGATGGATCAGTAGATTGTAATGTTCTGCTCAGAGATGGATCAGTAGATTGTAATGTTCTGCTCAGAGATGGATCAGTAGATTGTAATGTTCTGCTCAGAGATGGATCAGTAGATTGTAATGTTCTGCTCAGAGATGGATCAGTAGATTGTAATGTTCTGCTCAGAGATGGATCAGTAAATTGTAATGTACTGCTCAGAGATGGATCGGTAGATTGTAGTATCCTGTTTTAGATTCGCCTTACTTACATCTTACATTCTTCCTGTCCCTTTAAATGTCACATAGGGCTTGCATGGTAGTTCGCCAAGTTTTCCTGTTTTCAGTGAGTTTTATCAGCCTCATCAAGGGATTTTATGTCTGTGAATATGCTCCCTCTTAACAATGTCCTCTTTAGAGTTTCAAGTGGTCAACCTGTTTTTCTTTGGCCTGTTGTGTTTAACCTGATAGCTTTAGATTCACATCCAGATAAAGATAAAATTCCGTTTCCATGCCATTAAGGCATATTGGGGATACAGTGTTAGGTCCGTATTTCCAAGACCTTTGGCACATGAGAAGTGGGATGTGGACAGTATCACTCCTGGCCGCATTTACCTTCCCAGATTTTTCTGGTATCTATTTTTAGAGGCTGGGTGGACCCCTGGGATGGGGGTGGGGGGGCATTTTTGGTGTGGTGGTACCAGAAAAAAAAATCCCTACTACTGGGACTTGAACTTGGTAGCACCAGATTAGTAGACAGAGTGGCTAACCACTCAGCCAACCAGGCTGCTGATTCACATGGTGGTTAAATAATAGAGGAACAAAAGACTACTTTGGCAGCGCATAACCGTAAACATATTAAACATAGAGACATTTACTTTCTTTAAAAATCATGTGCCAGCTAATTACCTGATTAGTTATACTATGTTTATGGGTACTTAACTCATTCTTCACACGTATATGTGGTGATTGTTAAGGGCATGCTCAATTTTTGGGCAGTTGTTTTTGCATGATTAACTGTTGTACCAGCTTGTGGTAAGCATTTTGTGAGATAATTTGGCAAAGCATGTGAGTATTTCTTTTTTATTGTTTTTTGTGTGATTTCAATCTTTGCTAGAACAGTGATGTGGCTCCAGAGTGTCTGTATGCTTGGGTACGATGTCTGTATGCTTGAGTACAATGTCTGTATGCTTGGATACAATGTCTGTACGCTTGGGTACAATGTCTGTATGCTTAGATACAATGTCTGTATGCTAAGATACAATTTCTATATGCTTAGATACAATGTCTGTATGCTTAAAAATGTGTGTGTGCTTGGGTACAATGTCTGTCTGCTTTGGTACAGTATCTGTACAGTTGGGTACAATGTCTGCATACTTGGGTACAATGTCTGTATACTTGGGTACAATGTCTATATGCTTGGATGCAATGTCTGTATGCTTTAGATACTGTGTCTGTACATTTGAGTACAGTGTCTGTATGCTTGGATACAGAGTATATACACTTGTGTGCAATATTTGTATGCTTGGGTACAATGTCTGTATGCTTGAGTACAGTGTCTGTGCACTTGGGTACAGTGTCTGTACGCTTGGATAAAGTGTCTGTATGCTTGGGTACAGTGTCTGTATGCTTGGGTACATTGTCTGTATGCTTGGGTACAGTGTCTGTTTGCTTGGGTATAAGTCTTTATGCTTGGATACAGTGTCTGTATGCTTGGGTACAATGTCTGTATGCTTGAGTACAATGTCTGTATATATGAGTCCACTTTTTGTGGGATTGAGTAAGAATGAAGCAGAGTTTCTTCATAGTATCATCATCATCATCATGAAGCTGAGCTCGATTTAGACACAGCTAATGAAAGGTTTACAAATTTTTGTGACACATGTCAAGCATTTGTCATTTCTGAGAATTTCTTCTGAATTCCTTTTCTGATCAAACTCTCTGATTGATATTGTCTAGATCAGTTTTTTTTTTACTCTTGCCCTTTCATTAATCTTTTCAACAGAGAACAACTTTTGTTAGTTCTCATTAATTGTTGGATTAGGTCTTTATTTTAATTATTGTATTTAGATATGTGTATTCCTTCTGAGACAGGCGTTTGTGGAAAACTCTTGCAGAAGCCCCATATGTCTTGGGAACTTAAAGGTTCAGAAAGAGAGAGAAGGAGGGGGAGAGAGAGAGACAGATTATTTTTGAGGAAAGTAATCTTATTTGGGTTATATGTTATCATAGAGCAGTGGTTCTCAAATTCTCAGGTTCAAGTCCTTCTTTTTCAGCTTATGCTGCACCATAATCTTCTTACATCTTACATCCTTCCCATGCCGTTAAACATCACATAGGGCCTGCATAGTAGTTCGCCAAGCTGTCCTGTCTTCAATGAGTTTTTCAATCTCATCAAGGGATGTTATGCCCACTGAATTGACTTCTCTTAACAATGTCCTCTTTAGAGTTTCACGTGGTCGATCTCTTTTTCTTCTGCCTGGTGTGTTCCATTTGATAGCTTGTTTGGGGATTCTCAGATTGTTTCTTCTCATCACATGACCAACATATGTCCATCTTCTTTTTCTGATCACCCATGAGACTGGTTGCTGTTTGCTCATCTGTCTGATCTCTGCGTTGTTCTTGAATTCATTCCACTGTATACCAAGTATTTTCCTTATGCATTTGTTTTCAAAAGAGTCTAATTTCTTGTCTATTTCTTTAGTTGTTTTCCAGCTTTCACATACATTAACGAAGGTGGATATTACATTTGAATTGAATAACCTTAACTTGATTTTTGTGCTTATAACTTTTGAATTCCATATGTTCTCAAGATTCTTGTAGGTCAATCCTGCTGTGGCAATTCGAATTCTAATCCTTCTCTGTATTTTAAGTCAGTATCTGGAAAGAAGATTTATTATTATATGTTCTTCCAGTGAAAAAAAAATCCTTCCCTTAGATTTGAAATTCCTTGGCAAGGTAATCATCTGCCTCCATGTCCAGATTTACTGGCCTAGAAAGAACAGTAGAGGAGGATGTGATTTCAGAGAAATGAGGAAAGGGGGAACTGGTCCAGCAGACACTTGGCCCAAAATATGCCATACAGCCTAAGCACAGAGTTCACTGCAGCAGGCATCCTGGTTAGATGAGTCTTCCTGTTGCTTCTGAAAGGAGCAGAGCTCTGTGAAGGGCAAGCTTAAAGATCAGTTTTGCAGTGCTTCCCACTTTGATCTCCCTGGAACAAGAAAGTTGTCTTGAAACTGTGATGATCATGATGGACATTCCTGGAGTAAATTCTGGAGGGTAGATTCCCCTCCATAACCCTAGTGACCACAAGGAACCTTAGCCATGTTGGTCTGACCGAAGGAGAGGAACACCCTGTTATCGGGAACAACCTGTTATGTGGTAGCATAGGGTCCTGGACGGCTGAGCTCTAGCTCAGAGTATTTATTTCCTGCCTACCTACCTACCTTCCTACCTACCTACTCGCCTGCCTACCTACCCACTCACTAACCTACCCATCCACCTACCTACACACGCACCTATCCACCGACCTACCTACCTACCTACCCACCCACCCACCCACCTTGGTTATGATGTTGCTTCCTTTTCCCTCAGTACTCCTTGATCTTCATACCGTGGACCTTGTCATTCAATAGCGGCATTTGAAGAATGTAATTTAAAGCTGTTAAAAAAATCTGCCAGAACACACCCCTGCCATTTTCTGTTTTCTAAACAGTTTCTGGTAAAAAAATTCTTCTGTGACCCTAAAATTTCTACCTGACTCTAACTGGAATCGCTCATGTAATTGAAAGCCATAATTTTTAAACATGGCCCCATCAAACGGGCTCTGTTGTTCGGCTCTAATAAGTCATATAAAATAGATGAATTTAAATGTTACAAGCTGGTATTCCTCGTTTTCGAACAAGGCGAGGTCCCGTTTAGAGCACCGCGTAAGAAGGTCCTTGTGCTGTTTACAATATTGATGTTCTGTATGAAGTAGAACTAAGTTGGCAAGTAAAGAGGTTTGAACAGAGACAACTTAAATATTTTGGACACATTAAACGTCATGAGAATTTAGAGAAGACAGTCATGGAAGGATACATAATGGGGAAAAAAAGAAGGAGAGGAAGACCAAGGCGAAGATGGCTGCAAGACATCGTTGATAATCTGCAAATGGATGCATCAGCAGCAGGGCGTCTTGCTTACAACCGAGAGGCCTACAGGAGAGCTGTTAGGGAGGCAAAGTTCCGCGAGGGACATGCAAATGACTGACTGACTAAGTAGAAGCAATGTGGAAAATGAACAGATTTTTGATACAAATAATTAGTTTGTTCTAAAATTACTTCTGATAAAAAAAAAAAAAATTCTACAGGGTGTTTCAAAAAGTCCATGACACTTTTCAGAGGCCACAATAGGAAGGCAAACACAGCTACACAGAGAAAGTGTATGTTATTGTATAGAGGAATTCTCAGAGGTTTGCACATACCTTACAGGGATTTAGTGCCCCCCCCCCCCCAACCCTCCGGGATATGTGTTACACGGCGCACGTCATTGAGATAGTTAAGCTTCTCCCAGGTTTTTATATCATATCTGGGGTAACAGATGCGGTGACCATCCATGATTCGCTGCTTCAGAATGTTCAGATCATGTAGGGGGGGGGGGGGAGCGGGCGGGTACGTAAACTTTGTCTTTAGTGTACCTCCAACAATAAAAAAAAAGTTATAGAGTGCCAGGTCGGAGGTGGGGGGGGGGGGGCAGGGCACCTACAGTGACCTCTGAAAAGTGTACAGAACACTTTTTGAGTTTTTGGAATACCTTTTATAATGGTTGAGTATACTAGGTTTGCAAAAGGTGGACCAAACCGTTGGCTGCCTTGATCATGAATTTGTTTCTGTGTTTTTGTTTTTGTTTTAACTGCTGGGATATGTTGATCTATATAGCACCAAAAGTAGCTTCAGAATTGATTCTTGTGTCTCCATAAAGATGGCTGTTTATGTTGATGCTGAACATTGAGAATATACAAAATGAAGTTATGAAATTAAATATACTAAGGCATTAATAGTTTCATTGAAGCTTTTGATGGATTGTTTTCATCTACATTACAATGGAATAGATTGTTTTCATCTACATTATACCGGAATATGTTGTTTTCATCTACATTACAACAGAATAGATTATTTCCGTCCACATTAATAGATTATTTTCGTCAGCATTATAACGTAATAGATTGTTTTTGTTTAAATTGTAATGAAATAGATTGTATTCGTCCACGTTATAACGTAATAGATTGTTTTTGTTTAAATTGTAATGAAATAGATTGTTTTCGTCCACATTATAATAGACTTGATTATATTTATCCACAATAAAACAGAAATGTTCATATTTTTAGACCACACGTAGGCTTTATGTTGTCTGTACATCATTGTCCTGAAGTTTTTGGAAATGATAGTCATTCATATTAACCTCTCTCTCTCTTTCTTGAAGAGGTTCCTCTTCAACAAAGCCAAGTTGATACATCAAATTCTTTCACAGCATGCTCCGCCTTATCTGTGGAACCAGTTTAAATTTAGCCTAAAGTGGAGCCAACGCTTAAACATGTCATCCAAAACCTAGACTTGACCTTTATAAGAAAAGCTTTGCTTATTCTGTTGCTCATCTTTGGAATACCCTCCCATCCTGTATAAGAAACATAAACTATACTCCTTCCTACATTTACAAACTTTTCCACTATCTATTTGATGTCTACTACAAGTCTCCATGAATTATAAAGCTTGAAAAGTTACTTTAGACTGCTCTTACAGACAATGAATTCAGTTAATTGTTTGTTCTCAATAGTACCGACATTTTAGTTTGGTAGATAGTCATTTATATATGTATGTAGTTAATGTTAATTATGTTTGTTATATGAGCAGCATATTTGTAGAATGCCTGGAACAGAGTGAAAGTTGTATGATAAAGGGCAGAATGTCAGACGGGCATGCGTGCCCAGTTCGTAACCCATTTGAAATAAACAAACAATCAGACTCTCTCTCTCTCTCTCTCTCTCTCTCTCTCTCTCTCTCTCTCCATTCTCACATCTGTCTCTGTTTCATAACTTTTCCGCATTTGATTGCTCCAAGGTCTCTCAGCTCTTCCTCCACGATGGGCACCCTCGGTGACACAGTGTTAACGAGACATCATCTTCTGAGGAGAACACATTTCTCTGATCTGTCGATCATGCTTGCTGGTCTCGCCTCTTCCATGAATCCTGTGCTGGCAGAACTCAAGTTCAGCAATCGTGGTGTTGCCATCTTGATAAACTCCATTTCCCCCTCAGCCCCCCCCCGCCCCTCTTGCGCTTCGTGTGCCGTAACAAAATTTGATATATTGCGTGTACCACGCGAAGGTCTCCATTGATTTCTCCATTTGTTGTTTTGTCTAAATTATGACCTCTTATTACCTCCCCTTTGAGGCCCAGTAATTAAAGTAAAAACCACAGATTTATAATGGGCTGGTTATAAACAGAAAGGAATACAACCATCTGGTCTTCATAAACTTCAAGTGGTTAATTGGTAAGGGAAGTAATGTAAGTGTACAGACGGTGCGAATATTTAAAGAGGCAGAACAGATCGGGGTTGTGTCCACTTGCTCTTGGGACTCGTATCTGACAAATAAGACAGAACAAGGCGTTGGCACAGCAATGGGGCCCACCGTTTACAGGCAAGGGCTACCTTTTGTTTTCTTTCTCTTGTGTCTAAAGCACTTTGTCTACTTTTTTCGAAGTCTTTCATTGACTTATGAGTAGTTTTAGTAGCAAGTTAAACTGCCAAGAAGAGAAAATTATAATCTGTAACCAGTTCAGATCTGAATGGAAAAAGCAACTGAAATGTAACAGCGAACCAGAACCAATACACCAACTACAAAGACATCAGCAAACCATCCTCTTCCGTCTAAGGACAGGCCACTGCAGACTACTAAACCACCTACATCGACTTAAAATGTCTCACACAGACGAGTGTCCATGTGGCAGTGGAGTCCAGACTCCAGAACATATCCTTCAAGATTGCCCAAACCATGCAGACCTGATTCATGAGACATGACAAGAAGACACAAGCTTGGGGCAAAAGCTTTGGGGCTCCTATCAGGATCTGGAGAGGACTGCGGGCTTTGCCTTGTCGAGAGGGATCAGAATCTGATGTGACCAATAACCTCGAACGCAGAAGAAGAAGAAGAAGAAGAAGAAGTAGCCATTGAGGAGAAGAGGGTGAGATGTTGAAGGAGCTAGCGGGTGTTTGTTGTCTGTCACTAAGTAGACATTGCGAAATCTGCATGAGATTGTGATTTATGTGGATAGTAGAGTTACGCGTCCGGAATGTGGTTACGCAGTCTCATTCTTGCTTAAATGTCTTTCTGTTTGTCGATCTTCTTTAGTCTTTTTTTTTCTCTTTCTTTCAATTTCTGTCTCTCACACTCTCCCTGTCTTTCATTCCCACTCACTATTCTCTCTCACACTTTCTCTCATTTTCTCTCTGACACTCTCACATCATCTCTCTCACTCTCTCTCTCATACGTCTCTCACTCACACACTGTCTCACACTTTCTCTCACACGCTGTCACTCACTTTCTCTCACACACTTTCTCTCATACTTTCTGTCACACTCTCTCTTTCACACTTTCTCTCAAACTCTCTCACATTTTCTCTCACACTCTCTCACACTTTCTCGCACACACTCTCACACTTTCTCTCACATACTCTCACATTTTCTCTCACATTTTCTCTCACACTCTCTCACACTCTCTCACATTTTCTCTCACACTCTCTCTCACATACTCTCACACTTTCTCTCACATACTCTCTCACACTTTCTCTCACACACTGTCACACTTTCTCTCACACACGCTCACACTTTCTCTCACATACTCTCTCACACTTTCTCGCACACACTCTCACACTTTCTCTCACACACTCTCACACTTTCTCTCACATACTCTCTCACACTTTCTCGCACACACTGTCACACTTTCTCTCACACTCTCTCAAATTTCTCTCACACGCTCTCTCACATTCTCTCGTACTTTCTCTCTCACACACTCTCTCACACTTTCTCTCTCACACTCTCTCTCACACACTCTCTCACACTTTCTCTCTCACACTCTCTCACAGTTTATCTCTCCCACACACTCGCACTTTCTCTCACTCTCTCTTACACTTTTTCTCACACTCTCACACGTTCTCTCACACACTTTCTCACATTTTCTCTCACACACTTTCCCACACACTCGCACTTTTTCTCACGCTTTCACACTTTCTCTCTTACACTCTCACACACTTTCTCTATCACACTGTCTCTCTCTCTCACCCTCTCTCACATACTCTTTCTCTAGCCCTTTCTCTCTCACATACTCACTCCCCTCACCCTTCCTTTATCTTTGCCAGTATTATATGCACTATATTTGCATTTTAAAATTCATATTTATTCTTGTTCTGTCACTGAGCTTATTTTTTGGGTGCCCTCCTAGTATGAAAACTAGTCACTGTAAACCAGATTGTTCCAAGATTTTCCAAGTTGTCATCCCATTTTCCACCCAGGCCACATGCCGCATTCCCAAAACGTGTTCTTCGATCAGTTGATTCTGATGCCACCCCAAATGCTGCTACCTTTTTCCTTACCCTCCCAAGGGTCTTTGCCAAGCGCTTCGAGGGCGGATGCTACCGTCCAGTTTGTGAACCAGTGGTAAAACCAGTGGCTGTTGAGTACTACGGTTGTTGCTTAACATCTTCACAGACTCGGCTGCTGAGAACATACTTGTTATAGTTTCAAGGAGATTGTACATCAGTTGGGTCATTGTCTTTACCGGTTGGATCATTGTCTTTACTGGTTGGGTCATTGTCTCTACTGGTTGGATCATTGTCTTTACTGGTTAGATCATTGTCTTTACTGGTCGGGTCATTGTCTTTACTGGTCGGGTCATTGTCTTTACTGGTTAGATCAATGTCTTTACTGGTTAGATCATTGTCTTTACTGGTTAGATCATTGTCTATACTGGTTAGATCATCGTTATTACTGGTTAGGTCATTGTCTATACTAGTTAGATCATTGTTATTACTATTTACTTATTATTATTTCTGGTTAAATCACTGTCTCTCGGGTTAGATCGTCATCATTACTGATCAGATCGTCATCATTACTGGTTAGAGAAAAAAAAAGTATGGTTCATGAACTTCCTTGTATCGTTTTGCCCATTACATGAGAGATAACCCTAATTTCCCAGCTTCATTCCTGTGTTGTACAAGTATAATGTCCAGATACCACCGGACGCCAGCGTTTTCTCATGTTCTCAGTGTAGCTAGTAAAGCAGGATAAATCCCATGTTGTGGTGGTCTTTCTGTATTCCTGGGTCGATAGTGGCTTTGGGCTGAGGAGAAATGCAGTCCCTGGCTTCTCTAAGAACTCCTACATGATTTTGAGAAGAATGCAGTCTAAGGGATGTCATTGTGTGCCGCCTTCGGGCGAGGGGTTGGCGGTAAAGAACCTTCGGGCGAGGGGTGGCGGTAATGAACCTTTGGGCGAGGGGTTGGCGGTAATGAACATTCGGGCGAGGGGTTGGCGGTAATGAACATTCGGGCGAGGGGTTGGCGGTAATGAACCTTCGGGCGAGGGGTTGGCGGTAATGAACCTTCGGGCGAGGGGTTGGCGGTAATGAACCTTCGGGTGAGGGGTTGGCGGTAATGAATCTTCGGGCGAGGGGTTGGCCGTACTGAACCTTCGAGCGAGGGGTTGGCTGTAATGAACCTTCGAGCGAGGGGTGGCTGTAATGAACCTTTGAGCGAGGGGTGGCTGTAATGAACCTTCGGGCGATTGGTTGAGGGTAATGAACCTTCGGTTTCATCGCTGTCTTACCTTGATAGTGCACTCAGTTGTGTCCTGTCAACTCTTGTATGTTGTCTTTCCGTCTAATTCTCTGTGTACCTCTCTCTTCTTCCGTCTTTCCTTCTAGTATGGCCATCAGTATATCATTATGTCCTTTCATGTGGCCGAGGTATTTTGTTTTCTTGATCTGTTCTTGTTTTTCTTGATTTTTCTTTGAGACGTTCCCGTTGGACTTGTTTTAATACTTGTACATTTGAGCTGAAGTGAAATTCTGCAGAAAACCACATTAATATGTACCTAGCATAGTTTGTGTGTGTGTGTGTGTGTAATAAATCTTTGATATCAGAGAAAGACTTTATGCTCACCCAGTACAGTATTTATCACACAGTATGGGACTTTTCACGTATTTATATACCT
The DNA here is from genome assembly GCA_009760885.1 of Achatina immaculata. Classification (NCBI taxonomy): domain Eukaryota; kingdom Metazoa; phylum Mollusca; class Gastropoda; order Stylommatophora; family Achatinidae; genus Lissachatina; species Lissachatina immaculata. Next base: position 24,775,906 of record CM019705.1, on the reverse strand, counting down.
GTCTGCAAGCCGTCAGTCAGTCAGTCAGTCAGTCATTTGCTTGCCCTTGCGGAACTTTGCCTATCTAACAGCACTCCTGCAGGTCTCTCGATTGTGAGCAAGATGGCCTGCTGCTGATGCATCCATCAGATTATCAACGATGTCTTGCAGCCATCTTCGCCTTGGTCTTCCTCTCTTTCTTTTTCCCATTATATATACCCTTCCAAGACTGCCTTCTCTAAATTATCATGACGTTTTAATATATCCAAAATATTTCAGTTTTCTCTGTTTAATCTTCTTTTCTAGCCATCCTTCTTCAATATTAAGTTCTTATAGCAGAAATCGCAAAGCCGCGATACTCACACAGATGCTCACATAGACACTCACATAAATACTCACATAGGTACTCACATAAACACACTCACATCCCTATAAAATACATGCATTAAAGAGATAGTCAGTACACGCCGTGAACCAAAATAAAACCTAAACGAGCTGGTAATATCTATGAAAACATATCTCAGAAAATTGATGAAATGAAACTCATTTAACTCCTACATTGATCACCGAAGTTAGCGCAACCTCCAGCCAGCTTAAAAAAAAAAAAAAACGATGATCAATATTTTTAATTCAAGTAATAACAAGTACGGCAAATTTTGTGAGGAAAAGAGGATTGAACAAAAACTCTAATTTGCAGTTTCCTCCCGTGAACTGGAATGAAAGGAACCAATAGATTTTAAAATGGATTAAAAAAAAAAGAATAAGAGGAAGAAAAAAGAAGGTAGGGGAAAGTGTACCCATAGTGCCACGGTTATTCTAGCTCATACTCTTTTATTGCTGGGTGCTTTTCCTCTTCTTCTTGTTCTTATTCTTCTTCTTCATCTTGATCTTCTTGTTCTTTGTCTTACTTTTCTTCGTGTTCGTATTCTTCTTGTTGTTCTTCATCGTCTTGTTCTTCATCTTCTTGTTCTTTGTCTTCTTGTTCTTCATCTTGTTCTTGTTCTTCGTCTTCTTGTTCTTTGTCTTCTTGTTCTTCATCTTCTTGTTCTTGTTCCTCTTATCTTTCTTCCTGTTCTTGTTCTTCTTGTTCTTGTTCTCCATATTATTGTTTTTCTTGTTCTCCTTCTTGTTCTTCTTGTTCTTCTTGGTCTTCTTCTTGTTCTTGTTCTCCGTCTTCTTGTTCTGCTTCTTGTTCTTCGTTTTCTTGTTCGTGTTGTTATTCTTGTTCTTGTTCTTCTGCTTGTTCTTCTCCTTCTTCTTTATGTTCTTGTTCTAAATCTTCTTGTTCTTTTTCTTCTCCTTCTTCTTCTTGTTCTTGTTCTCGTTCTTGTTCTCCTTCTTGTTGTTCTTGTTCTTGTTCTCCTTCTTGTTCTTTATGTTCTTGTTCTTGTTGTTGTTGTTCTTCTTCTTGTTCTAGTTCTTCTTCTTCTCAGCCATGCCAACCTTCACTAGCTATCGTCCTTTGAACAGTTAGTATACACTATTACTTTACTCGTATATCTCATCACAAACACTCCCCCCCCCCCTTTTTTTTGTTTGTTCCGGGAACTATGAGTTCCTGTAATATTTTGGTCCTGTCCTCGCACTCAACGTTTCAGACAGACAGACAGGCAGGCAGACAGACAGACAGACAGACAGGCAGGCAGACAGACAGACAGACAGACAGGCAGGCAGGCAGGCAGGCAGGCAGGCAGACAGACAGACAGACAGACAGACGCACGCACGCACACAAAAATCGTCATAAATGTCAGAGTATTAAAAAAAAAGAAAAAGAAAAGAAGAAGAAGAAGAAAGAAAAAAGAGGGTTAAATAATGATTTATGCAAAGCAGGAATATATTGACAGTCTCTTCCCAAGTAAGCGTAATTTAATTAGGAAACATGCAGCGAGTACGTAAGGCTTTCTGCTTGTGTTTTAAAATTTCCCTGTGAATAGGTTTAGTTAAGTGCGTTATGTTGGAATAAGAAAGGGAGTAATATTGAAGGGGGAGGGGGGGGGGAGGGTGGGGGAATAGATTCCCTCTTTATTGATTTCTCTCACAGCGATTGGTTTTATAAATAATACTTAGTACGTTGATGAGGTTCTCTCTCTCTCTCTCTTTCTCTCCCCCCCCCCCCCCCCCGGTTTTCCTCTTGCGTATTTAAAAAACATTTTTTTTTTTCAAAATAAAAATTAATTTCAGTGCAAAACTTCGGTGGTTTTTTTCTTTTTGTTTTGTTTCTTTTTTTTATGTGTGCGTGTGAGTTTTTGCAACGTCTTTATGCATCTCTTAATTTAATTTATTTTTATGCCGTATTGTCATTGTCCACTTAGCGAGCAACCTTTCTTGTAATTTGCTGATTGGGGCTTGAATGGTCGAACTCGTCATATGAAAGCCATTAACGAGCAAGGATTTTATTTATTTATTTATTTATTATTTTATATTTATGGTTCTGGCGGGGAAAGGGGGGAGGCAGGTGTAGCGGGAGTAGGTTGTGTAGGTTGAGAAGTTGAGTAAATAAAGCTTGGGAGGTGCGGGCAAGTACATTTTACCGTTGAGGGGTTTTTTATTTTACAGGCTGATCCGGGGAGGATAAATGATTCGTTTCAAGTACAGAAAATTGATCCTTTTGTCGTGAGGTTCGTTGTCAATTTAACGCTTTCCTGTCTAATAATACAAATCTAGCTTAACCTGCGGCGAATCGTTTAAAAGGCCTTTTTAAAAAAAAAAGTTAATTGCAGTCCCGTGGTTTTGTTCTATAGTTGAAGGTTAATATATATATATATATATATACATATACTTATATTCTCTTATATTCTTATATCTTATATCCTTCCCGTGCCGTCAAACGTCACTTAGGGCTCGCAAAGTAGTTCGCCAATTTTTCCTGTCTTCGGCGAGTCTTTCAACCTCATCAAGGGATTTTATGGCTGTTAATTTGGCCTCTCTTAACATTGTCCTCTTTAGAGTTTCACGCGGTCTGACTCTTTTTCTTTGGCCTGTTGTGTTCCACTTGATATCTTGTTGTGGGATTCTCTGATCATTTCTTCTCATCAAGTGACCAACATATGTCCATCTCCTTTTCCTGATCACCCATGAGACTGGTTGTTGTTCAGTCATCTGTCTTATCTCTGCATTGTTCTTGAATTCGTTCCACTTGATGGCGAGTATTTTCCTTATGCATTTGTTTTCAAAAGAGTCTAATTTCTTGTCTATTTCTTTAGTTGTTTTCCAGCTTTCGCATGCATAAATGAGGGTGGATATTGCATTTGAATTGAATAGTCTTAACTTGGTTTTTGTGCTTATAACTTTTGAATGCCATATGTTCTCAAGATTCTTGAAGATCGATGCTGCTTTTGCAATTCTGATTCTAACTTCCTTTCTAGTGTCACCATCCTGGTCTATGTAGCTGCAAAGGTATGCAAATTGATTGACTTCTTCAATATCTGTCCCTTCTATGTGTATTTTTCCATTTTGATTAAGGGGAATTTTCATTATTTTTGTTTTGTCCTTGTTAATTTCAAGTCCTATTTTGTTAGCCAGTGTAGACAGGCTGTCTGTTTTTTCTTGCATGGAATTCACATTGTAACTGATAAGAGTTATGTCATCAGCAAAATCAAGATCTTCTAGTTGGGTCCCATGTGTTACATGTGCAGCATTTTTTCATTATGAAGTCTATTGTAATCCCAAAAAGTAAAGTTGACAGTGTACATCCTTGTTTCACTCCTGTTTCAATCTGGAACCTTTCACTCATCTCTTCTTCTGTCTTGACTGCACAAACATATCCATTGTAGAAGTCCTTAATGATGTTGACAATTTTAGATGGTATTCCATATAGACTTAAAATTCTCCATAATGAATCTCTGTGTATGCTATCAAATGCCTTTTTAAAGTCTATGAAGTTCAGTATTAATGGTTTCTGCTTTTCAGTATGTTCTTCAAGTATTATTCTTAGAGTAAAGATCTGGTCGAGACAGCTTCTCCCTTTTCAAAATCCTGCTTGTTCTTCTTTCATTGCAGTATCCACTATATCTTTAAGTCTGTTCAAAATGACCTTGCAAAGTACTTTTGACACAACTGATATTAAGGTTACTCCTCTTCAGTTGTTACAGTCACTAAGGTTGCCTTTTTTTGGTATCTTAACAATGATTCATTTTTTCCAATTAGAAGGGACCTTTTCTTCTTTCCAAATCTTGTTAAACATTCTCTGTAGTTGTCTCATGTTGTCACTATTGAAAGCTGTTAGCATTTCGGCTGTTATTTCATCTTCACCTGCGGCTTTGTTGTTAGCCATTAAATTCACTGCTCTTTCAATTTCATGCAATTTAATTTCATCTAGGTTGACATTTAGTTGTGGGGCTGGTAAGTCAGTTTCAAGATTTAACAATTGTTTTGGGTGTGGTCGATTAAGTATTTCTTGGAAGTGTTCAGCCCATCTTTGCTTTTGGTCTTTATTTGATTTTAATAGGGTTCCAGTTTTGCTAAGGATTGGTCTTTCTTTAGATGTAATAGTACCTGTTAGCCTTTTTTGTATGTTATATAAAGTTTTGCTGTCTCCTGTTTTTTTAACATATTATCAGTGGGTCGCTGGGGTCCTCTCTCCATCACAACATTGACGTTAGCACGTCATCAGTGGGTCGCTGGGCCCCTACGTCATCAGCGGGTTGCTGGGCCCCTGCCTGCATTACGACATTGACGTTAGCACGTCGTCAGTGGGTCGCGGGGCCCCTGCCTCCATCACAACATTGACGTCAGCACGTCGTCAGTGGGTCGCTGGGCCCCTGTCTCCATCAAAATATTGACGTTATCACGTCATCAGCGGGTCGCTGGGCCCCTGCCTCCATCACGACATTGACGTTAGCACGACATCAGTGGGTCGCTGGGCCCCTGCCTCCATCACAACACTGACGTCAGCACGTCATCAGTGGGTCGCTGGAGTACTGTCTCCATCACGACCTTGACGTTAGCACGTCATCAGTGGGTCGCTGGGTCCCTGCCTCCATCACAACCAGCCCCTTATATCTTCCACCTCTTTCATCCGGTATCATTCTGTTTATTGTTTCCCTTCTGTCCCTTAAGCTAACGGTCCCAGTACTGTTATAAATTCACTACATGAAATGGTATCGAACTGTTTTTTTTTTTGGCGGGGGGGGGGGGGGTGGTTACAAGTTGAGTGAAAAAAAAAAACAGTCTTCAGTTGAATAGCAAGCATGAGTACAAATCTGAGTTATGTTTGAAAGGCCAAAAGAACGTGTTTTGTCCAAAGTTCACAAAGCTTTGACCACACAGCATTGACGCACCGTTCTTAGTAAACCTCGGACAAAGTTTGTGATCCTGACATTGTTGGAATGTGTAGTTGTTAGCTGCAGTACAGACTACGAATATACTTGGAATTTGCAATATGTGCTATGAATACACGGGCGAATTTAAAAAAATGGTAACAGCAAATGAAGGGACATCATCATCATCATCATCATGTGCCGTGCCGACTGGCGTTGGCTATTATGCTTCTCCAGAGTACACGATCCTTCATGCAGGCCATCAGCTCAGTTGGTAATCTCCTCTCACACCATCCCGTCAGACTGTCCAGTATCATTTCTCTTGGTCTTCCTCTTGATCTTCTTCCTTCTATTTTTCTGTTGTTATAATATTTTCAATGCCCCCTCTTCTCATTGCATGTCCTATGAAAGTACATTGTCTCTCTCTTATCTTTTTGACAAGGTTTTTTGTCTCTCCAGCTCTTCTCCTACATTCTTCATTAGTTATTTTTGCTGTCCATGGGATTCGCAACATTCTTCTAATAAACCACATTTCTGCTGCTTCCAATGATTTTTGTGCAGACTTGCCTATTGTCCATGATTCACTTCCATATAACAAGATAGGTTCAATATAGCATTTCGGGACTTGTTTTCTAACATTCATTGATAAGGATGTGTTAACTAATATGTTTCTCATTCTCTGAAATGCAGTCTTTGCTTGGCTTATTCTGTTCCTAATTTCTGTTCTGCATTTCCCATCTGAAGTTATTACTGCTCCAAGGTATTTGAATTTCTGCACCTGCTTTAGAATAGTTCCGTTTAATGAAGGGACGTAACCATTAAATAATATATGAAAAGACTAATTGGCAGTCCAGTTTATATACATAGTTTTCAGTAATTACGTCCCTTGATGTGCGGTTACATTTTGACTAGCTCTCGTATTAATAACTGCAATACGTATTAAGAATATGCTTATAAATTGTGATGTGTAATATGAATATACTTATACAGTGTGATGTATAATATGAATATACGAGTACTTATACTTATGACTTGTGATATGTAGTACGATTATACTTATCAAGTGTGATATGTAATAGGAATATACGTGTGAATTGTGATGTGTAATATCAATATAAATTGTGATATGAAATACGAATATAAATTGTGATGTGTAGTATGAATATAAATTGTAATATGTAATATAATCATAAATTATGGTGTGTAATACGAATATAGATTGTGATGTGAAATACGAATATGCTTATAAATTGTGATATGTGATAGGAATATAAATTGTGATATGTTCTATGGATATACTTAAAAATTGCAAGATGCATTACGAATGTACTTAACAGCTGCAGAGTGTACACGTGAGCAGTGGTACCAGAAAGAAACAAAAAAAAAGAATGCAGATTAATTTTTTGTTTGTTTTGTATTGCGAAGGAGGTGCTGTATCGATCAGACGAACTGTCAGTTCTGACATGCCTACTTCTAGATAAGGAAACCTATTTAACCGGTACAAAGACACAGGTGATGGAGTTTGAAATATTTACTAGACGTGACCCACTTAACTGTTTACTGTCTTTAAGTTAGGCGTATACTGTTGAGCAGCGGTTCCCAAAATGGTGGTCCGCGGAGCTCCAGGGGGGAACGTGCAATGAGCGTCCCCGTGAGAATAACTTAAGGTCATTAAAAAACTTTTTTTTTTTTCACTGTTAAATGTTTAAGAACCAATGTTTCGGCGAATCCTGTGTGGAAGTAAAGGGCTGTTTTATCCACCTTTAAGAATAGGAAGTGTTAGAACCAGATGTGGAATAAAAAAAAGAGGCACGTTTTCTCTCACCGTATCTAGGGTGCTTAGCTGTCATGTCGCACAACATTTCATATTCTGCTTATTTGTCAGAACAAGTAGGAATGTTAATTGCTGTCTTGTTTTCTTCTTAATTACGTTGCTGTCATTCTGAAAATTCACTAAGTTTGTTCTTTTTTTTTTTAAGCCTCGTCTAGCGTTTACTTATTAAAGTTTACCACATTTTCTGAAAAAAAAATTCTTTTGCACTTAAAGCACAAAGCTGGCATACAGTCATGAAACTTTTCCAGAGTATGAAAGGGAGATGGGGGGGGGGGGGGGGCGTGGCCTGGATTTTGAAACAACAGAGGGTCTGTGAACTTTTGTTGAGGGCCACTGCAGCAGAGTAGTTTATTATTTACATCATCGTCTGATGGTATCATTTACAGTAGGTCGTTTACTTCTTTCTTCTGTTTGCTGTTGCGAAGTTCTGGAAGAAATTATGTTTTAAAAAAAAACGAAGTTTTTCTACAAGAGTAGAACGTTGAGTGTTTTTTAAATATTTTTTGGTATGATTTTAGTAATGAGCAAGAGCCGTTTGGTCAAGAACGTTTTCATAACACGATTATAATGCTCCGGTCTCGTTATGACTAAGAAAGTTCTGACAAGGGATTAATTGAGGCAGGTCTGAACTACAAATCCGTTATAATATATCCGTATTTCCGCAATCCCCGAGACATTTTGGGAGCACCCGGCGACCTCAGCTTGGGTCGAGACTCCCACGTGCGCTGGGACGTAGGAGCGACTATTGAAAGAAATGTGTACGGCTAACCATACGGCCTTTTAAATTCTTTTGCCAATGAAAGTAATGTGCAGATAGAACTCAGCCATCCCTGCTCATTTTCAGGTCAGTCATAGAAGCTATTCGGCACACGCACTCACTGACAGAGGAATTGAATTTTCATGATTATTGATTGAGCGCTCATGTCGCTTTTTTTCCCCTCCTTTCTCAGTTCTTGAAACTAAAAAAAAAAATAATAATTATGTTTGCTTTGACTTCCATACAATTCCATAATTTATGCAGTTAAGAATATGAATTCAACGCGTGGACATGGGAGAGCAGACTGTGTGTCTAGAGATGGAGAGAGAGAGTGAGAGAGAGAGAGAGAGAGAGTATTTTTTTCAAATTGTTAACAAGAGCAAGCTCTTTGCTCCGCTGTCTTGCTGTGTCGAAGATGATGATTAATGACGATAATCAAAAACGAAAAAAAATTGTACCAGATTACTCGTAACCGGGGGGGGGGGGGGAACGGACACACACACACTCACACACACAAAGAAAGAACAAGGACCTGACGAGCTGCAAAGCCTAGCTTATTAATAAGCTGCGCCACTACCGAGAACCTTTCAAAATGTGGGGGGGGGGGGGGGGGAAGCCCGCAGTAAAATCCCGGACTGGAACAGCAAATATCATGATCGAACTATAGACGGTGAAACAGCTCTCATAGAACAATGGCCCAGTTTGGATTTGGTATTTCTCTGTTGATGTTTCAAATGTTTGTTTTAACGTGGCAGTCAATGTTTAAAATATCAAGGCTTGCCCGGGATTCTCAGGCAGTTGGCATTTGGTGAGAAATCTGGTAATGCTAGCAAGAGAGCAGGGGGGAGGGGGCATTGATTCAGTTGTTCTCCTCATTCTTCTCTCACCCCCCCTCTCTCTCTCTCTCTCTCCCGTCCCACGTGCCGTCGTATCGGCTGGCTAAATTGTTGGTCTCTTCAGAGCTATCGTCGAATTAATCACATTGACTGGACTACCAGAAGAAATCGTAAATCTTGTGGAGGCTGCCTTCTGGTATTGCGGGGCCACCGATGGTCGACTGTGTTTACAGTAAAACCTCTCTATAAGATTTTAGCAGCCAGGCTTGGGCCCACGCGGGGTCTGTATCTTAGGCAGGGGCTATTCTGTCTGTGTGTGTGTGGGGGGAACGCGATGACCCTGGACAAGACTATGGACTTCAACCTGGGGGGGCGGTGGGGTGGGGGAAATCCAACTACGATTTTAGAAGGCCTAATGGAGACAGCACAGAGGACATCAACAGCAGTCTTACTAGAGCAAACCAGGCTTTTGCAGTGCTGCAGACTATATGGAAATCTAAAAAACTAAGCATAAATACGAAAATATTTAAGAGTAATGTTCTAAGTGTACTGCTCTATGTAAGTGAATGCTGGAAAATCACCAAAACAATAGAAAACTAGTTGAATTATTTCCAGACTAAATGTTTACGAAGAATTAGAAAAAAATATTTTGGTCAAACACCATAAGAAATAACATCTTGTTGGCAGAAATGCAGATGAAGCCACTGCCAGAATTATTGAGGAAAGACGCTGGCGATGGTTGGGACATGTGCTCCGAATGACTGACAACCCACTACCAAAAATAGCACTAAGATGGACGCCACAGGGGAACAGATGTAAGGGTAGACCAAAAGAGACATGGAGAAGAACAACAGAAAGGATGTTGAGCAATAGAGGGCTCACCTGGGCAAGAGCAGAAAAAAAGGCAAAGGACAGGCATTTGTGGAAAACCCTTGCGGAAGCCTCATGTGCCCTGGGCACTTAAGGTTCAGAGAGAGAGAGAGAGAGAGTGGACGAACAGAGGAAGGAAAAGGTGGAATAAAGATGAATGAGGAGAAAACAAAATAAGAAGAAGCGAACAGGATGGTTTGGGAACACAGGCCAGTCTTCTGTTTGGGTAGGCACAGTGCCTCAAGAGCCCTGTAATCTGAGAGCCAGCTTGGAACCCTGACACTCATTCTGTTAGGGCGTGAAACCAGTCTCCTCGTACTTACGCGCTCAAAGAGGAAAGGAAACACACATGCTTTTGTACTATCGTCAAGAATATCATCGTTGGTGTTGGCCACTAGGGCCTATTGCAGTTCATAACACGATTTGGCAAAGGGTATGTCGAGAGAAAAAAATGTGATGATGTGGGTGAATATAAAATATGTAAAAATGTGGGTGAATAAAATGTAATGATGTGGGTGAATATAGAAATGTAATGATGTGGGTGAATATAAAAATCTAATGATGTGGGTGAATATAAAGATGTAGTGATATGGGTGAATATAGAAATGTAATGATGTGGGTGAATATAGAAATGTAATGATGTGGGTGAATATAGAAATGTAATGATGTGGGTGAATATAAAGATGTAGTGATGTGGGTGAATATAAAAATGTAATGATGTGGGTGAATATAAAAATGTAATGATGTGGGTGAATATAGAAATGTAATGATGTGGGTGAATATAAAGATGTAGTGATGTGGGTGAATATAAAAATGTACTGATGTGGGTGAATATAAAAATGTAGTGATGTGGGTGAAAATAAAATATGTAATGATGTGGGTGAATAAAATGTAATGATGTGGGTGAATATAAAAATGAAATGATGTGGGTGAATATAAAAATGTAGTTATCTGGATGAATATAAAAATGTAATGATGTGGGTGAATATAAAAATGTAGTGATGTGGGCGAATATAAAAATGTAGTGATGTGGGACATACGGAGCGATGCACTTTGTTCCTTTATTTGTTAAAGTCTCAGTTCACGTGGTTTTATTTCATTGCATCTGTTAGCAAGTATCCGCATGTGCCTCTAAGGCATGACAGGATTACCTTTACCTTTTTTTTTTTTTACCTTTAGCAAGTATGATAATACGATGTTTGACGCATAACACGTTGGTAGAGCGAGACATGTAATAGTCGACCTGTAAAAGTTGGAGATAAAGTAGTTTAGATGTAAGAGATAGGAAACAGTAAGAAAATAGAATCGATCTTAAGACTCTTGTGTAGCAGGAAACCGTGGAGCCGCGAGAGAGACAAGGCGCTGTCTCTGGGAGGGGGGGGGGGTGGTTCGTGGCCGAGTGGGCAGGGTGGTTGATCGTCGTAGCCGGAATCGGGCTGAATGAATTTCATAGCCATTCTGTTATGTTTTGCTTCTCACATGGAAAGTGCGTTGTCTACAGATTTTCCCAGGCCGTCGTTAGTATATATAGTGTTCTCTCTCTCTCTCTCTCTCTCTATATATATATATATATATATATATATATATATGAAAACTGCACAGCTTGTCTCACAAATTTATATTTGCGATGTGATAGCCTCGACGTTTTCGTGTGGCCAGTTGACTTCTTGGGCGTCTAGAGGCACGCGTATGGTGCCCCCAGCATTACAACGCAGTGATGTTCTTTCATAGAAGGATAGTAAAGAGTACCATGGGCGTTTGCAATGGAAGAGAAAGAATGAACATCTGTAATAGTGTATAAATACTGAATATCTATAATGTCAGGTGAAGAGTGGACATATATAATGTCACAAGACGAATGGATATCTATAATATCCGGTAAAGGATATACGTCTGGGATATCAGAGAAAGAATAGTCATGTATAATGTCAGACACAAAATGGACATTTATGTTGACAGACAAATACAGCTGCTGGCGAGATTCTTCACCTGCCGTGCGTGGGGTGAAACACCTCCCGGCCAATGAAAGAAAATGCGATTAGGGTTGCCGCGCGGTGTTGCCGTGGAAAAGGTGAATGAAAGGATTAAGTGAAGTAACCAATGGTCTCGAGGCCAGGGCTACTCAAATCACGGCACCTCTGCTCTAGAATCCGGCCACGTCCTATACACACCCATACTGGGGCAGATTGCCTAAACCGGCTTAACCCAGGGGTTAAGCTAAGACACTGCTAGCGAGATTCTTCGGCTGCCGCACGTGGGATGAAACTCCTCCCGGCCAGTGGTGAATATGCGATTAGGGTTGCTGAGCGGTAGCTGTGAAAAAGCTGATGGAAAGGATAAAGTGAAGTTTAATCGGTATGACCATTGGTCTCGCGGCGAGAGCTACTCATACCATGGCACCTTTGCTCTAGAGGACGGCCACGTCCTATAAACACCCATACTGGTGAAATATGCCTAAACCGGCTTAACCCAGGGGTGAAACTTGATGACTACTCATGTCACGGTACCTCCGCTCAAGAGGTCGTTCACGTCCTAAATACGTCCATACTGGGATAATACGCCTAAACCGGCTTAACCCAGGAGTGAAAGTTACTAGTGGCGAGGATTCGTCCTCCTGGTCAAAGGCTCCGTCCTGATCACAACTAGGAAGGGTAGAGGCCACGACCACAAAACGCTGGAGTCGGAGACACTGGACCAGTGCAGTCTACATAGGCAACCACCTCTCACTCGACACGGGGATATATACGTATCCTAATCACGCTGAAGTTTTCCGTTGACAGAGTCCAACACGTGACTGGATGGGCACCAACCTCTCACCCGGCGGGTATATACTGATATCCAAAACACGTCGAGGTTTTCCGATGAGAATGTCTAGATTAAACTGGTGCAACGAAAACCACAGTGTCACGCAGTCCCGCTTCTATGACCTACCGAGAATACAGGCCCAAGCCCGCGACACTCTGGACCTCTTGCGGTCCTCTCGGGGACCACAGGAGGACCACAGGACCTCTTGTAAATTCAGTAGGATCACGGGGCGGTCTTGGTGGTAGAAGCGAACGAAGAAGAAGAAGACAAGGCATCTTTAATGTCACACAGAAATGGACATTTGTGTTAGCAGACAAATACAAGGATCTGTAGTGTCAGGCAAAGAATGTACATCTATAGTGGCATACAAAGAATGGACGTCTAAATGTCAGACAAAGAATGGACATCTATAATGGCAGACAAAGAATGGACATATGTGTTGGCAGACGAATGATTTCTACATAAAAGCCAATGAGAAGTGGAGTTATTAAAATCATCTAGGAAGGAAAATCAACATTCATCGGATATACAGTGATAAACGGTAGACGTGAAAACATAAAACACATTGAAAGATTAACTAGAAAAAAGTAATTAAACTTAGAAAGAGTAGGCACCCCTTTATTCGTTCACAGAGCACAGATACAACATCTGCCTTTTTTTTTTTTTTTCTAATACTAAAACATGCGGATTGTATAAACAGGAAAAGAGGCAAAGGAAGATAAAGAGAGAAGATCATAGAAGATCTAACTGTGAATGAAAGTCAGTAGTTGTGCTGAAGAAAATACAGTATGCCAAGGATCTCTACGGAAGACAGCAGCTAAATCTATCAGCATAGCACATGATTATAAATTTTCACGTCTTTTAAGTGGAGTAAGTGATAAATAAATCTTAATTGCCAGTTTTGTGTCTGTTTTAAAATAAATTTAGTTAGAACTCATCATCATCATCATCATGTGCCGAACCTATTGGCGTTTGCTATTTTGTTTGTCCCGTACAGATCCGTCATGCAGACCATCAGCTCAGTTGGTGATCTCCTCTCACAACATCTCGTCAGTTGTACAGTATCATTTCTCTCGGTCTTCCCCTGGCTCTTCTGCCCTCTATTTTTCCTGTTATAACAATATTTTCAATGGTTATATATACTCACGGAAAAAAGTAAATGTGCAGTGGTGTCAAGCTTATCAATCACGTTGTCATGAGTGAAATGAAATCAGATTTGGCACGAAGTTTTGTCTGAGTGTTGTCTACTTCCCCGTGCTGCACGAAGTTGATCGCACTATTCATGGGGAGATAACCACAGCTCCAGTGAAATCACATGCAGTGATCCATGATTGGTTACTGACCACGGATAAAATGAGGGTAAGTGTGTAATTCTGTTCTCAGAGATCTCTTCACGTAATCGTTGAAGAAAGAAGTAGTGGAATTCCAACATAAACATCTTTTTTAATCATGCCAAGATTGAATGAACATCAGCGAGAAATAGCTGTTGGGATGTTAATTGCTGGATCAACAGTAGCAGCAGTATCTCAATATTTTAATGTTCACAGAAACACAATATCACGCCTTCAAAGTCGTTTTAACCAAAATGGTTCAGTTGCTGACCGCCATAGAAGCGGCAAACCACGAGTTACCACCCTTGCACAAGACCGCTACATCCACCTCATGCACCTTCGTAACAGGTTTCTCCAGGTAACATGGACTGCCTGCAACATTCCAGGTGTAAGACGTGTGTCGGGCAGGACAGTGAGGAGCAGACTCAGAGAGGTAAATCTCTTACCTCATAGGCCTGCAGTTAGACCAGTACTGACAGTTTGTCACAGACAAACCCGCTTGAACTGGGCCAGGCACCATGTGGCATGGCGTTATCATCAGTGGAGACGGATCCTATTCACTGATGAGTCCAGATTCTGTCTGCAAGGCCATGATGGGCGTGCTTTAGTGTACAGGCGAAGAGGAGAACGCTTTGCGAATAACTGTGCTAGAGGTGGATAAGAGAAGAGGAGACAGTGTAATGGTTTGGGGAGGAATTTCCTATGCTGGCCGAACAAACCTAGTCTTCCTCAATGGCAACCTTACAGGCTTACGATATAAGGACGAAATCATTACACACCACGTAATGCCTTTTCTGGATGCTAATGGACAAGGCGTGATACTGCAGCAGGTTAACGCTCGTCCACATGTCGCACGTGTGGTCAGGGACCACTTTCAGCAGCATCAGATTACTGTCTTGCCATGGCCAGCAGTTTCATTGGACCTATCACCTATCGAGCACATTTGGGATGAACTGGACCGCAGGTTGAGAAGATGACACAATCGTCCTGGAACCAAAAATTAGCCCAAGCGTTGCAAGAAGAATGGAATAACATGTCTCAACAACTGATACAACGTGTCATTGGTTCGATGAGAAGGCGGTGTCAAACAGTGATAACTGCCAGAGGAGGACACACACGATATTGAAACCCTGATTTTCTTTTCTTGGGATAAAAAAAGTAAAGATAGTCCCATAGCATTTCAAATGCCGTAGGGGGTGAAGCGTTAGAGACCTCATTATGCTGGGTCATCAGCGTATGAGGTAGGGTGACCAGTTCCTTTCCTCGCTGCCTTTACTTCCCAGATTTTCTCTGGTACCCATTTTACGAGGCTGGGTCGACCTCAGGGCCGTATTGGTCGGAAAAAAAATCCCGCTCAGCTGGGGATTCGAACCCTCGACCATTTGGTTGCTAGACGAGTGCTCTAACCACTACGCTAGCCGGCCCCCTTGGGGTGGTGAGCCACATTAGGTGAGTTTTTTTTTTTCACTTTTTTGTGACACGTGACTGGCCTGAAAGTTATCATTTTATCTGTTATTGGATAATCAAACATAATGTGTGCCAAATTTTATTTCAGTCATCACCTGAGCACGTTCATTGTGCTTTTTAAAGCATTGCACACTTACTTTTTTCCGTGAATATATATATATATATATATAACACACAAAACTTAACAAAACAGCTAAGAAACACATACATACATTTTAATATAAATGCTGCAGAAGAGTTCTTCAAATATAGACATGAAAAAGAACAAATACGATAGTCATACCGAAAGTCATGAGCAAAATTCGTTTAAAAGTCAGAATTTATAGATAGAGAAAATATGAATGTATCGCCTTAATCTGCGCCCTTTTCTTCACTTTTCAACATAATCTCCATTTCTCTGCACACATTTTTTCCATCGCTCTGCAAGTGTGAAAATACCCTCCCGGTAGAATTCTGTTCCATCTGACCGACGGCACAGACGCACTGCTTTCTGGACGTTCTCTCCTGTGGGACCCAGCGGGCACAAAAGTTTCTAAAGCCTAGGGTTTCAATCATTTCCTGTACTGCCTTGTGTCCTATTACAAGATCTACAGCGCTTTCAGATACTGTAATACGTCTGTCTTCTTTAATGATGTCGTCAACATTTTCCACGTTGTGTTCAGTGGAGGCAGTTCGAGGGCGACCGCTGCGAGGCATATCTTGGATGCTCGTGTTTTCATCTTTGAAATGTTTCACCCATCTCCTAGCACTGCTGGCAGCCATACACACATCCCCATAAGCATGTTGAAATCTTTGGTGAATTTCAGCAGCGGGGGTTTCCTCTTTAACGAGAAACTCCACCATTTTGTTTATGCTCCGCATAGTCACGTAACATATGATGGTGACGTTATGTGACCTCTACATGAAGTGCAAATGATGCAGATTAAGTTGATATATTTTCTCTATCTATAAATTCTTATTAAAAATTTATTTTGCTCATGACTTTCCATATGACCCTTGTATATCCATACTACAAGAACTTAATATTGAAGAAGGTTGGCTGGTAAAGAGGATTAAAAAGAGAAAACTTAAATATTGTGGACACATTAAACGTCATGATAATCTAGAGAAAAACGTCTTGGAAGGGTACATAATAGGAAAAAGAAAGAGAGGAATACCAAGGCGAAGATGACTGCAAGACATCGTTGATAATCTGCGAATTAAACCATCAACAACAGGGTACCTTGCTTACAACCGAGAGCCCTGCCGACACGAGAGCTGTTAGGGAGGCAAAGTTCCGCAGGGGACATGCAAATGTCTTACTAACTGATTGTTTGTAACTAATTATTAGATTACTGCCTGCTCTTTGAAGTCTCTTACTTGTGCATGTTTTTTTTTTCTTTAACACCGGAAAAATATAAACAGATGGTGGTTTAAATAGCTTTTTTTTTCTTTTTCAGGCAACTGATGTCTTTTATAGGCTGTTGTAGCAACTACACAAAGACCGAGGCAGATCGTGTTTATTCGGCATTGTTCGTGATTTGATTCTTCAAGTCCGAGGGGGAATCGTATGTGTTCGGTATTTGCTCGTGGCCTTATCATTCCATGTAAGTACCAATTGTTCGATATTAGTTTTTGCAAGTTTCTGTGAGAGAGTATGTATGACTGAAAGTATACATCATCATCATCATCATCGATGTTATCTGTTTTATTGTTTTATTTGGCTGGTACTGCGAATGTGATGTTTTTAACAGGTCACGCAGTGAAAGCATTTAAACAGAAATATCGTATCGGATTAGCAGTGGGTTACGGTGATTTTCCTGAAGACCAGAAAGATTTCTTAAAGAAAAGTTAAAGATTTATCATAAAGGCATATTGGGGATACGATGTTAGGCCTATATTACCAAGACTTTCGGCACAGGAAAGTGATGTGTTCACTTATCACGCCTGGCCGCATTTGCCTTCCCAGATTTCTCTGGTACCCATTTTTAGAGGCTGGTTGGATCCCGGGACCTTTTTGGTGTGTGCCGGAAGAAAATCCCGTTGCTACGACCTGAACCCGGTACCACCAGATTAGTAAACCGAGCGACCAGAAAGAGTATAGAGTTTAAAAGATGTAAGGTAGTTTTAATATTACCAGTGATCACAATAAGAGCATTGGCACGCGGTAAAGTTAGTGTGAAATGATGAAACGTCATGAAAGGTGAGAAATACTTGTATAGATGGGCGTTATCTAAATGTCGGATGAGCCTATACATCCAGTTCTTTGCCTTTTAAAAATGAACATATGTTTCTCTCTCTCTCTCTCTGTCCCTTTCTTTCTCTCTGTTTCTGTCTCTGTCTCTCTGCGTGTTCTGTCTTTCTTTGTTTCTTTCTGTCCCTCACTTTATCTGTGTCTTTCTTTCTCTTTCTCTCTCTGTCTACATCTCTCTCTCTCTCTTTCATGTCTCTGTCTGTCTCACACTCTGTCTGTTTCTCTCTCACTAGTAGTCGTCCTCTCTCTCTGTCTCTGTCTGTCTGTCTGTCTGTCTCGCTCTCACTGTTAGTCGTTCTCTCTTTCTGCCTCTCTCTTTCACTGTTAGTTGTTCTCTTCTGTCTGTCTGTCTCTCTTTTTCACTGTTAGTAGTTCTCTTACTCTGTCTCTCTCTCTCACTGTTAGTCGTTCTCTCTTTCTGCCTCTCTCTTTCACTGTTAGTTGTTCTCTCTTTCTGTCTGTCTGTCTCTCTTTTTCACTGTTAGTAGTTCTCTTACTCTGTCTCTCTCTCTCTCACTATTAGCCGTTTCTCTCTCTCTCACTGTTAGTCGTTTCTCTCTCTCTCTCTCTCACTGTTAGTCGTTCTCTCTCTCTCTCTCACTGCAAGTCGTTCTCTCTCCTGTCTCTGTCTTTCTCACTCTCTCTCTCTCTTACTGTCAGTCCCTCTCTCTCTGTCTCTCTGCTTCTCTTTCTGTTCTCTCTCTATCATACTATCTCTCCCGTCTCTGTCTGACCCAGTCACTCTCTCTCCTCTCTCCCTCTCATTTCACTCACACACACACACGTGTACACGTGAGAACGCTATCACGAGGCCCCATCATGTGACACGCCCACGTAACGGTCACGACACGTCAATTGTTTTTATGTGAAATTATACATTTTTTTTTTCATTTTATTTTTAAAATGTTCATTTCTGGCATTTTCGCTGAAGCCACCCTGTCAAACAGACAGCAATTAAAATAAAAACTCTGACTAAAGCAAGACTGAATCCAAGCTACAATTCAGCCAATCCAATTTATTCTGCCATTACAGATCAGGGGGAGAGAAGTAAGTGTAGCCGACGGAAAAGAGAGTATCGGTACCTGTAATCGTTTCTCAGCTACTCTGAGTCAACAGATGTTTGAAAGAGCTAATTTAAAATAAAATAAAGAACACTGCGCATAAAAGAGTATCGATCCGTAGAGTTTGTTTATTCTGATAATCGTCTCTTGGCGTATCTGACTCAGCGATAACTGTGAGGCGCACCTTCAGTTGGCCCGTTACTGTCTTGAGTGAGTTTTGTAGGACGTTTTACTGCAGTATGTGGGGGACACCCCCAGCTAAAGGACTTTTTCCCGTGTGTGTGTGTGTGTGTGTGTGTGGGGGGGGGGTAATTTCGTTGTCTATGGCGTCAGTTTAATGAGGCAAGTCTTGGAGATGAGATAAAGAGATGTGGCGATTTCACCAATTTGGTAAACGATATCACATGAATGTTCATACTTCAGACTTGTCTTCTATCTCACTGGTCTTGTCTTGTCTTCTGTCTCCCTGGTCTTGTCTTCTATCTCCCTGGTCTTGCTTTCTGTCTACCTGGTCTTGTCTTGTCTTCTGTCTTCCTGGTATTGTCTTGCCTTCTGTTTCCCTGGTCTTGTCTTGTCTTCTGTCTCCCTGGTCTTGTCTTCTGTCTCCCTGGTCTTGCCTTCTGTCTACCTGGTCTTGTCTTGTCTTCTGTCTCCCTGGTCTTGTCTTGTCTTCTGCCTCCCTGGTCTTGTCTTGTCTTCTATCTCCCTGGTCTTGCCTTCTGTCTCCCTGGTCTTGCCTTCTGTCTCCCTGGTCTTGTCTTGTCTTCTATCTCCCTGGTCTTGTCTTCTATCTCTCTGGTCTTGCCTTCTGTCTCCCTGGTCTTGTCTTGTCTTCTGTCTCCCTGGTCTTGTCTTGTCTTCTGTCTCCCTGGTCTTGCCTTCTGTCTCCCTGGTCTTGTCTTGTCTTCTGTCTCCTTGGTCTTGTCTTGTCTTCTATCTCCCTGGTCTTGTCTTCTATCTCTCTGGTCTTGCCTTCTGTCTCCCTGGTCTTGTCTTGTCTTCTGTCTCCCTGGTCTTGTCTTGTCTTCTGTCTCCCTGGTCTTGCCTTCTGTCTCCCTGGTCTTGTCTTGTCTTCTGTCTCCTTGGTCTTGTCTTGTCTTCTATCTCACTGGTCTGTTTTCTATCTCCCTGGTCTTGTCTTGTCTTCTGTCTCCCTGGTCTTGTCTTGTCTTCTGTCTCCCTGGTCTTGTCTTGTATCTCCCTGTAACTGCGAGCTGGTGTTCTTTGCAGCCGATGCTGTGGAGATATTGAGACATAGCATCGTGTCGGACTGGGAGCGGGTTATGGCAGGTGTTTTTTCAGTCTCGGAGTGGAGCTAAAAAGCAACGGGTGTGCAGTGCTTCTTTAACACTCCACCACCATGGGGACTATGGTGATCCCTGCCCCCGTTCTCCAGGCTAGACCTGTAACTCGGGGTATCAAAGCTGAAGTGGGTCAGGGTCATGGTTAGCCATGTTCGCCAACCCTGATGCAGTGGGTCGCTGATTGCCAAATGGGACAGCGTCTTTGATTGCCAAATGGGACAGCGTCTTTGCCCCGTCATACTTCAGACATTTCACCTGATTGATGTATCACAGATCTACGATGGCAGTTTTCGAGTTTTGAAGCTAGGGTTCTGGAGTTATGGTTCTGAAGCTAGGGTTCTGAAGCTAGGGTTCTGGAGTTATGGTTCTGAAGCTAGGGTTCTGAAGCTAGGGTTCTGGAGTTATGGTTCTGAAGCTAGGGTTCTGAAGCTAGGGTTCTGGAGTTATGGTTCTGAAGCTAGGGTACTGAAGCTAGGGTTCTGGAGTTATGGTTCTGAAGCTAGGGTACTGAAGCTAGGGTTCTGGAGTTATGGTTCTGAAGCTAGGGTACTGAAGCTAGGGTTCTGGAGTTATGGTTCTGAAGCTAGGGTACTGAAGCTAGGGTTCTGAAGCTAGGGTACT
Organism: Achatina immaculata; assembly: GCA_009760885.1. Taxonomy (NCBI): domain Eukaryota; kingdom Metazoa; phylum Mollusca; class Gastropoda; order Stylommatophora; family Achatinidae; genus Lissachatina; species Lissachatina immaculata. The sequence continues at coordinate 24,755,550 of CM019705.1, read as the reverse complement.
GAAGCTAGGGTTCTGGAGTTATGGTTCTGAAGCTAGGGTACTGAAGCTAGGGTTCTGGAGTTATGGTTCTGAAGCTAGGGTTCTGAAGCTAGGGTTCTGGAGTTATGGTTCTGAAGCTAAGTTTCTGAAGCTAGGGTTCTGGAGTTATGGTTCTGAAGCTAAGTTTCTGAAGCTAGGGTTCTGGAGTTATGGTTCTGAAGCTAGGGTTCTGAAGCTAAGGTTCTGGAGTTATGGTTCAGAAGCTAGGGTTCTGGAGTTATGGTTCTGAAGCTAGGGTTCTGGAGTTATGGTTCTGAAGCTAGGGTTCTGGAGTTATGGTTCTGAAGCAAGGGTTCTGGAGTTATGGTTCTGAAGCTAGGGTTCTGAAGCTAAGGTTCTGAAGCTAGGATTCTGAAGCTAAGGTTCAGAAGCTAGGGTTCTGGAGTTATGGTTCTGAAGCTAGGGTTCTGAAGCTAAGGTTCTGAAGCTAGGATTCTGAAGCTAAGGTTCAGAAGCTAAGGTTCTGAAGCCAATTGCTTACTAATGAAAGACTTTTGTTGGTGAGCGCCGCCTGAGTGTAGAAATGGTTAGCGCGCCAGTCTTTCATTGCGACGGTCGGCGGTTTGAATCCGACCGGAGGCGTCCCAGTCACCAAGTCGTAGAAATGAGTACCTGACTTCTTCTGAAGCTGGGGAAAGGAAAGACAGCCAGGCGCGAAGCTGACCACATCACGCTCTAGTGCGCCGAGAGGTCAAGGAAAATATGAGCACTAACAGCGTATGCCCTAAGTGTCTTCGTGACATAAGAGGACGACCTCTGGGGTTTATTGCTTAAAAAAAAGGGGGGGGGGAATTAAAAGAGCTTTTAATTGATTCTGATTGTCGCTGGTTTTGGATATCTGCAGTCCATGTTCGATGGTGTCACCTCCAGTTCTGATAACACTTAGGGCTGATGTTAGTCGAGGGACACTCTGAAATGTTGGGTTTTCTCATATTTTGGTAGATTTAGCTGAAAAAAAACCTACGGGGCACTAAAGACGCGAGGAAGAAGAAACTTAATAAGAGAGCAGTCGTTACCCGAACCCACGGACTCCTCAGACGAGCAGTCGCCTACACGAGACAGGACACCGCGCTGTCCACTCGACCATCCCAGATTTGTTTTTTTATGTTGGGGACAGTCGTGTTTTGATTCCCCTCTCCCTTTCATGTGGGCTGAGGTGTTACCTGCAGGTGTTACATCTGCTGGCATTGTCTCAGGGAGTGTCTTAGTTGTTTCTGTTTGCTGGTGTGCAGCTGTAGGTCTAGGATTTAGGTTATGTGTGTCTCAGGGAGTGACTAGGAAGTTGCTTCGTTGTGTTCATGGTTTTCAGCTGTAGGTCCAGGATTTAGGTTATGTGTGTCTCAGGGAGTGGCTACGCGGTTGCTTCGTTGTGTTCATGGTTTTCAGCTGTAGGTCCAGGATTTAGGTCATGCGTGTCTCAGGGAGTGACTAGGTGGTTGCTTCGTTGTGTTCATGGTTTTCAGCTGTAGGTCCAGGATTTAGGTTATGTGTGTCTCAGGGAGTGATTAGGAAGTTGCTTCGTTGTGTTCATGGTTTTCAGCTGTAGGTCCAGGATTAGGCGGTTGTTCGTTGTGTTTATGATTTTCAACTGTAGGTCCAGGATTTACGTTATGTGTGTCTCAGGGAGTGACTAGGTGGCTGTTTCCTTCTGTTGCTGGTGTGCAGCTGTAGGTCCACGATTCAGGTCATGTGTGTCTCAGGGAGTGACTTGGATGGTTGTTTCCTGCTGTTCCTCCTGTACAGCGGAAAGTCCAAGATTCAGGCTACGTTTGACTCCGTGAGTGACGTGGGTGGACGTTTCTTGCCGTACCTCATATTCAGTTGTAGCCCCAGGATTCAGCCCACGTTTGGAATAACATTAAAAGTAATAACCAGGAACTGAGAAGAAAGGGGGAAAAAAGACATTTACAGGGGAGTTATCGCTGAGAGTTATCCTTTGAGAATGACGTGGATTGGTAATGGTGATTGTGATGATTCTGCTTATACATTCGACGTACGGACATAAATTTTGTAAAAGCTGTCGTAAGATCTCCATGTGTACAGACGCTGCCTCTTTTTTTTTTTTACCCGCGATAAAAGAGCGTGGATGGAAAACTGTATAGAGAATATGAGGCGCTCCTCCTGCTGACGACCGGATTCGGGATCGCAGCCTGACCTTTTTGTGTAGATATTTTGGCATAGGAATTTGCACGTAGAAGAATAAAAAAGATGAACTGGAGAAAGCGAATAATAAGAAAAAGCACAGCAGCAGCAGCTGCAGCAGTAGCAGTAGTAGTAGTAGTAGTAGTAGTAGTAGTAGTAGTAGTAGTAGTAGTAGTAGTAGTATCAGCAGCAGCATGAACAGCAGCAGTAGAAGAAGCTTACAATAACAGTAGTATATGTATTGAAGAGTGCTCTCCCCTCGTTCCCCTCACTTGTAAGAGCAGGCGCTAAGAAGTAGACTTCGCCTCCAACGGAATGCACGTACGGTGTCACAACAGCCCGCTAATAAGAGGCACAGTTTGGAGCAGGATAACGTCTTTTCTACCCTACCCGCAGGTTCCATGAGTGTTCGCGGCGCTGCAGTCTCGGCTTCCATTCTGCTCACTTGTCATGTGACCGCCACGTTCGTGATCCATAGTAACGAACTGACGTGACTGTCGTGACGCATGACTACAGAAAAAAAACATAACAAAACCTGATCATAAATTACATATTAAAAAAAATTTAATATAACAGTTATATAACATCAGCTAATTAAAACCATTGAAACGTGCGCCTCTCGCACAGATTAATATCAGTGTTGAGACAGTTTTTGTTTGTTTTTTTTCTTGTTTTGATGAAAGACAGCAAATATTACTGTCACATGTAGACAGGTGCTGAATGTCAAGGTCAGAGGAAATCAGGAGATTGTTTTTCTTTTTTCTCTTTTTTCAACTGCACCAGATAATTATCGACAGATCAGGCAGGCAGATTTGTCTACCTGAGAAGGCGCCCCTCAGAATCGACCTTGTTTATTATTTAAAATCGAATTTATCTGTCTAGCTGTGAAAGGGGAGTTAAATGGCGTCGGATTTACTCGTGGTAAATGTGACATTTCTGTCGGGGGGGGGGGGAGTTTCTAGTGGAAGGTTGTAAGTTGTAAGTCACGTCTATGCTTACACATTGTTAACATTTCTCTGTGCTGTTTAGAATGTTAAAAACAGAATGTTGTTAAATACAAGGTCCGACAATTAAGTAATGAGACTGATTTTATTATGGCCAAGACAAAAATGCCATACATGAAGCAAAGCATGGAATCCAAAGAAACAACCTTCATCTGTGATCTGGCAACGTTTAATCACCATCCGATAAGCAGACGACAAACAAGCCGCCATTTTGTTGACATAGTTTGAGGTGCATTGTCACGTTATCAGCATGCAGCAAAAAGCCAACATTAAATTCTATTTAAAACTTCGAAAAGAGTGCCATTAAGACAGTTGAATTGATGCGACAATTTTATGGGGATAATTGTTTATAACGTGCACGGATATTCAGGTGGTATTCACGATTCTAAAGTGGTGTGGAAACTGTTACAGATGCAACTAGACATGGACGGCCAATTTCTGTTCGTAATGAGGAACTCATTGCAAAAGTCAGAGAACGGATGCAAAAAGATCTTTGTTTGACTGAGCGGATGATGGCAAATGAATTTGGTGTTAACCGAGAGAACATTCATAAAATTTTAGTGGAAGATTTGGGCAAGAAAAGAGTTGCTTGCCGGTTTCTACCACATGCGTTGTCTGATTACTAAAAGCATCAGTGTGTTGAGTACGCAAAAGACATCATCAAAACGTGTCGTAGAAAGAAACATTTCTTAAATTTGATTGTTGCAGAGGATGAAACATGGATTTTCTGCTATGATCCCACAACTAAATGCCAAAGTGCTCAGTGGAAGTCATCATCATCGCCAAAAGGCAAGCAAATTCGTCTTCAAAAGTCGAAAGTGAAGATAATGTTGGTGTGCTTCTACGACAGCAAAGGAGTTATTCACAAAAAATTATTACAGAAGGATAGACTGCCACTGAAAAAGTTTATTTAAGTATTTTGAAACGCCTATTGAAAAGGATTCTCCGAGTCCGACCCGGGTATTCAACACATGACAGTTTTTCCTTCTTCATGATAATGCACCGGCGCACCAGGCTGTAGCTGTACAGGAAATTTTAGCCCCAAAACAAGTGTATGTTCTGAACCATCCACCATATTCCCCAAATTTGTCTCCCTGCGATTATTTTCTATTCCCAAAATTAAAGTTACCATTGAAAGGACGCTTCTTTGATGATACTAATGACATCCAAAGGGCCGTAACGTCGAGTTTAAGGGCCATACCAACAGAAGAACTGCAGAGGTCGTTCCAGAGTTTGTTAGATCGTGCCACTCGCTGTGTCAGTGCACAAGGGGCTTACTTTGAATAAAATACAGGTTTTATCTCCAACTGTTGTTTATTTATTTATTTATCTTTTGGTGGACTTAGTCTCATTACTTAATTGTCAGACCTTGTAGTTGTTTAAAAAAATAGAAAGAGATGTTCTCTAGTTATTATATTTGGTCTTCTTCTACTGTCCAGATATATTCGCTATTGACAAGACATAACGTACTTTGGTTACAAGAGACATTAGGACTGTAGTAAAACTGGTTCTAGTAGTAAAAGGTAAGACAGAGGTGAAGGTTCAGTTTTACAAAAGAGATGGAAAGAGTGAAGAAAGAGGGCAGGAACAAGAATAACAGAGAGTAAGATAGGCATGTCTCCAGAAGAGCATACACAGTTCAACATTTAAAAAAAGCTTCTTTTTTTCTTTTTGTCAAGGACCAAGTACAAAAATAACAATACAAATAAAAAGTTAACAAAAATACATTAAAAAATCAAACATTTATCTCTTTTCTTATCCTACTCGTCAGAAAGACGGGCACAAAATGCGCCCAGATAAATGTAGGTAAGCACGAAGAAGAAGCAGGCGATTGGCTGAGAAATGAGACAAAGGGACGATGCCGAAGTGTATCATATGATAAGCAAAATAATGTTATGCCACAAATGACCCTAGTTTTGCTCCCGTCTGGTACATATGCCCGTAAACAAAAGCCGCCCAAACGGCGCCGATAATAAAAGTGGGAAAACAGTATGGGAAGTGCAGACATGCTGTGAATGAACAGAGATAACTGGAAGTGAGGACTGTTTGGTTAGGACGCCTAGACAGTAAGCTATCAAAGCCCTCTGGCTGATAGAGAATGGGAATATAAAGGGCTCGAAGTTCTTAAGCTCTTTTCAGCCCTTTCTGTCCTTGCCGCTCTCGTTCTTGCCCACTCTCCTCACGCTTTCTATCTCTTCCTGTCTGACTGAACTATATACCTGTGTCTCTCTTTATTAAATAGCTGCATTCATTCATTCAGCCACGTGACGTGTCATTTGCAGAACGTTGTCCGTGCAACCAATACTGTCTTGCAGAGGTTGACCAGAATGTTCTCATAATGACACATTCAGACTTTTCGTGATGTCCTGATTCCACCTGCGGCGACATCGTCCCTTTTCTCTTTTGTCCGGCACTATGACTTGTGCTATCAATCTCTCCAAGCTGTTGTGGCTTTTGATATGGCCGAAGTATCTCAGTTTTTTAATTATTATTATTATTATTTTGGTGTTAAATAGTTGCAAGGGAACGATATTTTGTGTAAAGATTGACATTTACTTTAATAAGGTAAAACAACAGCAGCAGCAAAATGCCACTGAGGCACAAAAAGGACTTGATGTTAATGCCTGTACTGTCCTCCGCCATCTGCAGTACAGGGTAATGTGGGCAGTGTCACAACGGCCAGCCTTTACTTCCTCATTTCCAAGAGGAACTTATATCCGTTGAAATGTGTGCTCCCTTCTTTCCTCTTTTTCCCAGAACTGGAATTGAGAAAAATCCAAGAGGAACTTATATCCGTTGAAATGTGTGCTCCCTTCTTTCCTCTTTTTCCCAGAACTGGAATTGAGAAAAATCCAAGAGGAACTTATATCCGTTGAAATGTGTGCTCCCTTCTTTCCTCTTCCAAGAACTGGAACTGAGAAAAGTCCAAGAGGAACTTATATACGTTGAAGTGAGTACTCCATTATTTCTTCTTCTGAGAACTGAAACTGAGAAAAATCTAAGAGGAACTTATATCCGTTGAAATGAGTACTCCCTTCTTTCCTCTTCCAAGAACTGGAATTGAGAAAAATCAAAGAGGAACTTATATCCGTTGAAGAGTGTGCTCACCTCGTTCTCCTTACTTCTAAGCACTGAAACTGAGAAGTTCTAAGAGAGACTGGTACCTCTTTCTGTAGCCGGATAGCAGGGGTACCTCCAGCCAGACTAAACCACTGACCTTCGGCATGATAGACTAATGCACTAGTCACTTTGCTTCTCAGTCTTCTTAAGACCTACAAGGAAATTCGATAATTCCAAGGTTTTATTTATTTGACTTTTCCAAGATTTCATTTTTCGACTCTTCCAAGGTTTTATTTATTTGGTTTTCCCAAGTTTTCATTTATTCGACTCTTCCAAGGTTTCATTTATTCGCTTCTTGCAAGGTTTCATTAATTCGACCTTCTCAAGGTTGCATTTATTCCACTCTGCCCCTCGAGCGACGAAACATGTAGAAAAATTACTTCAGTGAAAAGTGGAAGGTGTTGTTATTTGTTTTCGTTCATTAGTGAGTTCTCTCTCTCCTTCCTCTCTATCCATCCCTCTCTCCCTCCTCTGTTCTTTCTTTGCCCCCTGTCTTTCTCCATCCCCCTTTTCTTTCTTTGCCCCCTGTCTTTCTCCATCCCCTCTCCCTGCCCCTTTTCTTTCTTTGCCCCCTGTCTTTCTCCTTCCTCTCTCCATCCCCCTTTTCTTTCTTTGCCTCCTGTCTTTCTCCTTCCTCTCTCCATCCCCCTTTTCTTTCTTTGCCTCCTGTCTTTCTCCTTCCTCTCTCCATCCCCCTTTTCTTTCTTTGCCTCCTGTCTTTCTCCTTCCTCTCTCCACCCCTTTTCTTTCTTGCCCCCTGTCTTTTTCCTTCCTCTCCATCCCCTCTCCTACCCCTTTTCTTTCTTTGCCCTCTGTCTTTCTCCTCTCTCCATCACCTCTCCCTACCCCTTTTCTTTCTTTGCCTTCTGTCTTTCTCCTTCCTCTCTCCATCCCACCTTTCTTTCTTTGCCCCCTGTCTTTTTCCTTCCTCTCTCCATCCCCTCTCCCTACCCCTTTTCTTTCTTGCCCTCTGTCTTTCTCCTCCTCTCTCCATCCCCTCTCCCTACCCCTTTTCTTTCTTGCCCCCTGTCTTTCCTTCCTCTCTCCATCCCCTCTCCTACCCCTTTTCTTTCTTTGCCCCCTGTCTTTCTCCTCCTCTCTCCATCACCTCTCCCTACCGCTTTTATTTCTTTGCCCTCTGTCTTTCTCCTCCTCTCTCCATCCCCTCTCCCTACCCCTTTTCTTTCTTTGCCCTCTGTCTTTCTCCTCCTCTCTCCATCCCCTCTCCCTACCCCTTTTCTTTCTTTGCCCTCTGTCTTTCTCCTCTCTCTCCATCCCATCTCCCTACCCCTTTTCATTCTTTGTCCTCTGTCTTTCTCCTCCTCTCTCCATCCCCACTCCCTACCCCTTTTCATTTTTGCCCTCTGTCTTTCTCCTCCTCTCTCCATCCTCTCTCCGTATCCCTTTTCATTCTTTGCCCCCTGTCTTTCTCCTATCTCCATCCCCACTCCCTACCCATTTTCATTCTTTGCCCCCTGTCTTTCTCCTCCTCTCTCCATCCCCACTCCCTACCCCTTTTCATTCTTTGCCCCTTGTCTTTCTCCTCCTCTCTCCATCCCCACTCCCTACCCCTTTTCATTCTTTGCCCCTTGTCTTTCTCCTCCTCTCTCCATCCCCTCTCCCTACCCCTCTTCTTTCTTTTACCCTCTGTCTTTCTCCTCTCTCTCCATCCCCTCTCTCCCTTCCCCATTTTCATTTCCGCTCCTTTTGTCTTTTTATTCCCGCTCTCTCTCTCTAGGGTATGGAGAGAGGAGGAGAAAGACAGGGGGCAAAGAATGAAAAGGGGTAGGGAGTGGGGATGGAGAGAGGAGGAGAAAGACAGGGGGCAAAGAATGAAAAGGGGTAGGGAGTGGGGATGGAGAGAGGAGGAGAAAGACAGGGGGCAAAGAATGAAAAGGGGTACGGAGAGGGGATGGAGAGAGGAGGAGAATGGCAGAATGTAAGACGGGCCTGCGTGCCCAATTCTTTACCCTTGAAAAATAAAGATTATTCATTCATTCATTCATTCATTCATTCCCTTTCTCTCTTTCCTTCTCTGTCTTTCTCTTCCTCCTATCCATCCCTCCCTCCTTCTCTCTCTCCCCACTTTTCTCTCTTTCCCCTCTGTCTTTCTCTTCTTCCCTCTCCTTCCCCATCTCATACAAAACAAAGAGGCTTTGCTCACTCCAAAAGCCAGCAGTAAAGCTTATTAGTGACAAAGATCAAGCACAAACAACTAACCAGCACAAACGTATCAAAATACTGCCTCTTAGAAACAGGTTCCTCTTCAACAAAGCCAAGTTAGTACATCAAATTCTTTCACAGCATGCCCCGGCTTATCTATGGAACCTGTTTAAATTTAGCCCAAAGTGCAGCCAAAACTTGAACAACATATGTCTTCTAAAACGTAGACTTGATCTTTGCAAGAAAATCTTTAGTTATTCTGCTGCTCATCTTTGGAATACCCTCCCATCCTGTATACAAAATATAAATTATATTCCTTCCTACAACTACAAACTTTCCCAGTATCTATTTGATGTCGACTACATGCCTCCATGAATCATGAAACTTAAGCTATCTTAAACTGCTCTTACAGACACCGAATACAGTTAATTGTTTATTCTGAATAGTCTTGAAATGTTTGTTTAGTAGATAGTCATTTATATATGTATGTGGTTACTTCTGTATTACGTGAATGTCTAAGAGCGAAACGTAAATGTTATATTTTATTTTATGTCTCTCAGCTTCAATGTTAGTTATGTTTGTTACATGAACAGCATATTTGTAGAATGTCTGGAATAGAGTGAAAGATGTATGATAAAGGGCAGAATGTCAGACGGGCCTGCGTGCCCAATTCTTTACCCTTGAAAAATAAAGATTATTCATTCATTCATTCCCTTTCTCTCTTTCCCCTCTGTCTTTCTCTCTCTCCATCCCCCTTTTCTTTCTTGCCCTCTGTCTTTCTCCTTCCTCTCTCCATCCCCTCTCCGTACTCCTTTTCATTCTTTGCCCCCTGTCTTTCTCCTCCTCTCTCCATCCCCACTCCCTACCCCTTTTCTTTCTTTGCCCCCTGTCTTTCTCCTCCTCTCTCCATACCCTCTCCCTACCCCTTTTCATTCTTTGCCCCCTGTCTTTCTCCTCCTCTCTCCATCCCCACTCCCTACCCCTTTTCATTCTTTGCCCCTTGTCTTTCTCCTCCTCTCCATCCCCTCTCCGTACCCCTTTTCATTCTTTGCCCCTTGTCTTTCTCCTCCTCTCTCCATCCCCACTCCCTACCCCTTTTCATTCTTTGACCCCTGTCTTTCTCCTCCTCTCTCCATCCCCTCTCCGTACCCATTTTCATTCTTTGCCCCCTGTCTTTCTCCTCCTCTCTCCATCCCCACTCCCTACCCCTTTTCATTCTTTGCCCCTTGTCTTTCTCCTCCTCTCTCCATCCCCACTCCCTACCCCTTTTCATTCTTTGCCCCTTGTCTTTCTCCTCCTCTCTCCATCCCCTCTCCCTACCCCTCTTCTTTCTTTTACCCTCTGTCTTTCTCCTTCCTGTCTCCATCCCTCTCTCCCTTCCCCATTTTCATTTCCGCTCCTTTTGTCTTTTTATTCCCGCTCTCTCTCTCTAGGGTATGGAGAGAGGAGGAGAAAGACAGGGGGCAAAGAATGAAAAGGGGTAGGGAGTGGGGATGGGAGAGGAGGAGAAAGACAGGGGGCAAAGAATGAAAAGGGGTAGGGAGTGGGGATGGAGAGAGGAGGAGAAAGACAGGGGGCAAAGAATGAAAAGGGGTACGGAGAGGGGATGGAGAGAGGAGGAGAATGGCAGAATGTAAGACGGGCCTGCGTGCCCAATTCTTTACCCTTGAAAAATAAAGATTATTCATTCATTCATTCATTCATTCATTCCCTTTCTCTCTTTCCTTCTCTGTCTTTCTCTTCCTCCTATCCATCCCTCCCTCCTTCTCTCTCTCCCCACTTTTCTCTCTTTCCCCTCTGTCTTTCTCTTCTTCCCTCTCCTTCCCCATCTCATACAAAACAAAGAGGCTTTGCTCACTCCAAAAGCCAGCAGTAAAGCTTATTAGTGACAAAGATCAAGCACAAACAACTAACCAGCACAAACGTATCAAAATACTGCCTCTTAGAAACAGGTTCCTCTTCAACAAAGCCAAGTTAGTACATCAAATTCTTTCACAGCATGCCCCGGCTTATCTATGGAACCTGTTTAAATTTAGCCCAAAGTGCAGCCAAAACTTGAACAACATATGTCTTCTAAAACGTAGACTTGATCTTTGCAAGAAAATCTTTAGTTATTCTGCTGCTCATCTTTGGAATACCCTCCCATCCTGTATACAAAATATAAATTATATTCCTTCCTACAACTACAAACTTTCCCAGTATCTATTTGATGTCGACTACATGCCTCCATGAATCATGAAACTTAAGCTATCTTAAACTGCTCTTACAGACACCGAATACAGTTAATTGTTTATTCTGAATAGTCTTGAAATGTTTGTTTAGTAGATAGTCATTTATATATGTATGTGGTTACTTCTGTATTATGTGAATGTATAAGAGCGAAACGTAAATGTTTTATTTTATGTCTCTCAGCTTCAATGTTAGTTATGTTTGTTACATGAACAGCATATTTGTAGAATGTCTGGAATAGAGTGAAAGATGTATGATAAAGGGCAGAATGTCAGACGGGCCTGCGTGCCCAGTTTGTAACCTTTTTGAAATAAAGATCAATCAATCAATCAATCTCTCTTCCCCCATTTTCTCTTTCCCCCCTCTGTCTTTCTCTTCACTCTCTCCATCTCTCCTTCTCCTTCCTTCTTTGTCCCATTTCTCACTTCTCCCTCTGTCTTTCTCTCCCCCTCTTATCCCTCCATCTCTCTCATTTCTCTTTTCCCCTTGACTTTCTCTTCCCCCCTCTGCATCCCCCTTCTCTCTCTCCCATCTCTCTTTCCTCTTCTCTGTCTTTCTCTCCCCCCTCCTCTCCATTCTCTTTCAGTTCTCTTTTCAGTCTCTCTGTCTTTCTCTCCCCCCTCCTCTCCATTCTCTTTCAGTTCTCTTTTCAGTCTCTCTGTGTCCTTCTCTTCCCCCTTTCCATCCCCCCTCTCTCCCTCTCATTTCCCTCTGTCTTTGTCTTCCTCGTCCCCCCTCTCTATCCTCTCTGCCCCCTCTTCTGTCTTTGTTTCCCCCCCCCCCCTATTTCTCTTCTCCCTCTCCTTCCCTCTCTCTCTATTCCTCCGTGTCGGATCATTATACTTTTCTGCAATGTGAGGTTGTCTATTAACTTGACGCGTGTTCACGTTTTCATTGAGAGAGAGAGAGAGAGAGAGAGAGAGAGAGAGAGAGAGAGGAGAAGAATGCTGATCCAGCTTGTTCAGAAGAAAACAATCAACTCCGTCCCGACTGCAGAACTCACCGAGCCTTGACGACGAAGCCAGATCCGCCACATCGTAGTTTAGACCCCAGAACTCTCCCGGCACCCGGCACCGGCTCTCAAAAACCGGCAGACTTGTCAGAGCAAGCCTTGAGCCGACGGCGACATCGATCAAGTGAAACAATTAAAACAAGCAACAATTATCCCATCGCTGTTGTTCTAATGAACAAATGTTGTTCTAATGCCAGAGATGTGGGCAGATTAAATGTCAAGACTGGGTGGCAGTGCCCTTCAAGAAGCCAGGGCGTTACGAGGACTTTTGAGTTTAAGTTCTTCAGCCGCGGTTATCAGTGAAGAAAGGAACAGGCCAGAAAAACAAGATCTAATTCGCTTTATTTATATTGAGCTGTGTCATTCGAGTCAAGTTATTGTTATAGTTTATCGCCATCGTTATTATCAACGTTGCTTGTCGGTATAATCATCGGCTGTATCATCATCTAACGACAGATGGATCGTCACTTTTTAATGAACTATCAATGACTTTAACCTTCTCTATACAAGCATAGCCCATGTGTGTTCGTTGGGCGTATTGGTAAAGTGTGTAGATATCGAGCTAAAGTATGAAAACTCATTCCCAGACAGGGAGATTTATTTTTGCAATTTTAACACACACTCACACCCACAGACAAATACACATGCACACACATACTCACGCACACACATACATTATATATTTTCCTTTCTTCGCCCGTCATTTTTGACATGTTTCACATACTTAATTTTATGAAAAGAAATTAGAGAGAAAAATATGGTGACCTTAAAGGTGGGGTAGTAATGAAAGAACTGTTGACAAATAACGCAAGGGAGTGGGGGGGGGCTGAGGGGGGAGGGGAATTTTGCAATGTAGTGTTATCTGTTGCTTTCTTATAAATTCTGTACTGTCAGCCCGTTCATTTTGTTGGGTTTGTTGCATGCCACTCCGGTGTTATCAGTTGATGTTGATTAGGATAGAGCAGTGGTTCCCAAGTAACAGAACTCCGTGGACCCCCTGCAGTTTCAAAATCCAGGCAACGGACCCCCCATACTTTGGAAAAGTGTCATTATCTGTATGGTAGCTTTGTGCTTGGGATGTGTACTATCACCAACATTATTTATCTTGGCAGTGGACTGGTTAATGAAGGAGGCAACATCAGACAAACGCAGAGGATTACAATGGACCCTTGACACAGTGCTGGGGGACCTTGACTTTGCGGACGACATTTGTCTGTTATCAAGCAGTCACAAAGATATGCAAGATAAAATAAACAAGCTAACTCAGAATGCAAACAACATAGGACTAAAGATCAACGTAGGAAAGACAAAGTTAATGAAGCAAAATGTGAACAACAGAAATGTACTCAGAGTAGATAGCAAGTTAGTGGAGGAGGTCAACGAATTTGTATAACTTGGCAGCAGAGTAGTAGAAAATGGAGACAGCACAGAGCACATCAACAGCAGACTTACTAGAGCAAACCAGGCTTTTGCAGTGCTGCAGACTATATGGAAATAAAAAAAAAACTAAGCATAAATATAAAAATCAGGATATTTAAGAGTAATGTTCTAAGTGTACTACTCTATGGAAGTGAATGCTGGAAAATCACCAAAACCATAGAAAACAAGTTGAATTCTTTCCAGACTAAATGTTTACGAAGAATTAGGGAAATATTCTGGCCAAACACCATAAGAAATAACATCTTATTGGCAGAAATGCAGATGAAGCCACTGACAACAATTATTGAAGAAAGACGCTGGCGATGGTTGGGACATATACTCCGAATGACTGACAACTCACTACCAAAAATAGCACTACGATGGACACCACAGGGGAACAGAAGTAAGGGTAGACCAAAAGAGACATGGAGAAGAACAACAGAAAGGATGTTGAGCAATAGAGGGCTCACCTGGGCAAGAGCAGAAAAAAAAGGCAAAAGACAGGCATTTGTGGAAAACCCTTGCGGAAGCCCCATGTGCCCTGGGCACTTAAAGTTCAGAGAGAGAGAGAGAGAGAGAGAGAGAGAGCTTTGTGCTTTAAATGCAGAAGATTTAAAAAAAAATTTGTTTCAGAAAATTTGGGATCTTTAAGGAGTAAACGGTACGCTAAAAACAAACAAACATACACACGTTACAAACTTAGTGAGTTTTTAAAATGACAATAATGTAGTGAAGAAAAAAATAGACAGTAGTTAACATTCCTTCTTGTTCTGACAAATGAATAGAATATGAAATGTGTGACAGCTAACCAGCCTAAGTATGGTGAGACAAACCATGTCGCGTTTCATCCCGAACAATTTCTTCCAGATCTGGTGTTAGACATTTAGCAGTGAAAATTAAAAAAGAGAGGGGGGGGGGGGGGTTCGCAGACCATCAGTTGGAAACCACTGGGATAGGACGAATAGAAGGCGCGGTCTCGTTTGGTCTTTCGCCTGTTTTAAAGTCCCGTAGTTGCTCAATCGCAAATTCCCTGGACAGGAAAACTAACTAATGGAGAATGTATGAGAGCTGGAGCGACAGAGGAATCTTGTCAAAAACAAAAAAAAAAGAGATGGAGGCAGTGTACTTTCATAGGGCATACAGTGAGAAGAGGGGGCATTAAAAATTACAGCAGGAAAAATAGAAGGAAGAAGATCCAGGGGAAGACTGAGAGAAATGATACTGGGCAGTCTGACGAGATGGTGTGAGAGGAGATCACCAACTGAGCTGATGGCCTGCATGAAGGATCGGGTACTCTGGGGAAGCATTAATAGCCAGCGCCAGTCGGCACGGCACATGATGATGGCGATGTTGATTGCTCAGTCACTCAAAACACTTAGACCTATACAAGATGCTGCAGATCCTGGACTCCACCAAATGTTCTGTTTCTTTCTATTGTCCGACTGCGGCTCTGCATCTTTCAGTAAATGGTGCATTTATTTCCATACCGGCGCTGGCTTCTGTTTTGTATCAACACCCAGGAGCTCTGAATGTCCTTGTGGAACTTTGACGCCTGTCTACTTCTGGCTGCATTGACAAGTGGTAATGGGTGTTAGTTTTATTTCGTGGCATCCCAAGTCGTGGACGAGCTTCGTCGAGTAGCTGTGCCTCATGGACAATGTTCCTTACATTTTTAAAGTTAGTTTTATAAACGGTTTTGTTGTTCCCATTTGGCCATTGATTTGCTTTGACAGGTCATGGGTATTGGGACTTAGACTGTATAGATATTATTCTTACTGTTATTACTGGCTACGTGGTTGTCTGAGTGGCTAAGCGTTCGCGTAGATAATCTGGTGGCGCCGGGTTCAGGTCTCTACAGTGTGCGGATTTTTTTCTGGTACCAGGACACCAAAAAAAAAAAAAAGGCCCCGGGGTCCAGTTAACCTTTAAAAAATGGGTACCAGAGAAATCTATGGAGGTAAATGGGGTGACCCGGGGGGAGGGGGAGGGCTGATACTGACCACATCACACTTTCATGAAAGGTCTTGGAAAGACCACCTTATCCCAATATGCCTTAATGGCATAGAAAGCAGAAATCATACCGTTATTATTATTATTATTATTATTATTATTATTATTATTATTATTATAGACATTAACAGATGAAAAAGTGAATGGAAGCAGATATCCGATTCGCCGTCAGAACAGGAAACAGAACTTTCACTTAAATTTCTCTAAAATTGCACCAATTTCTGTGAATTCTACTTCTAGTAATTGTTGTTAAGTGGGGTTATCTCTTTATGTAACTGATTTTTTAAAAAAAAATCGAGTTACTAGTTTTACGCAGTTGGGTTTGCAGTGAGTCATCAGCTTTATATTCAGAGCAAGATATATGAATACTGTCACTGTGAAAAATTGTACTCACGTGTAGTACATATTCTTATATAGAAAGCTTCTTGCTGCGTTGTGATGTATGGAGATTGGAAACGGTTTCACGGCACAAAATGCTCAGTTGTGCGGGCCCTTGCTGTCACGGCCCATTTACTAGTACAGAGAATTTGGCTTTTTTTTTTTTTTAATGTCGATCGGAAGTACAGTAACTGACCACTGTCTATCAGGAGCCCAGTTTCTGATCACGTGACGCGGCTGGATTTTTGGAAATCAATATCTTTGAAAACAATAGTCTGTAGGAGGAGCAACAACAGTTACTACCGTTGCCATAGCAGCGTGGGCATTCTGCTGTGGGGTCGGTTATTATCTGGGGGGGGGGGCATATTTTCGTCGATGCGAGTTCTCTCCAGCGTGTTCTTTGATTTTTAGTTGCTTAAACGTTGTCTTCCCGTAATCTGCATCTCTTCCGGGTCCGAAGAGACATGGTGAGCGCTTGCCGTTGTTGACTCTTTGTTTGCTTCTTATAAGCTCGTGTGGGCTGATTATTATCAGGTAGCGGAATGTCCAGGCTGTGGTTGTTTTTCGTGGTGGAAACTTTTGTTGCTCATGGCAGAGTTGAGCAGGGTGAAGTCCTTGCGCACGTTGAAACGGAGGCCGTAACATTCAGCAGTGGCTTCCCCCCCCCCCCCCTCCCGTCCCAAGTGTTTTTAAAGAGTTAGGAAGTTTTTCATTTTTTCCCCCTCATTAACGCTTGAATTTTTTACGTACATTAGTTGATATATTCCAGTATATTTTACATGGTTTATTTAGACTTTTTATTCTACACACAAGTGGTTATATTCCTGTTTGTTTTATATCGTTTAATACAGACTTTTAAAATTCTATACACTAGTGGTTATATTTCAGTATGTTTTACATACAGGACAGGAATATAACCACTGCGGAATATAACCACTGCCACTCGCTTTTCTCCTGGGCCACATCCTCAACGCCCCCTCTCTTTCACCCCCTCCTCCTCCTCCTCCCCCCCCCCCCATTTACTATTCGCACACTGACTTATTAAACTAGGATGTGCATTACACAACTAAAAACTTCAGCTGGCAAACTAATTTATTTAACAATATGAAGGAGTGGGTTTATAACTCACCTACTGCATTATTTTCTCAACTTTGAATGTGATGTGTGAGTTTCATGTAGGGACACACAAGTTTTCTCAATATGGGAGTTCTTTGTATCAAAGTTAGTTTAGTCCGAGATGTGGCTTGTTTGTTTTGTTTATTATATTGCTGTTCTATAAAATTTTAGTTTGTAATGAGCGCGAGAATGTAATTGAGTTTATTTCATGTAGTTATATAAAGCAGAATGTGGAGTGTATGGAAGGAAATGATTTATTATTATATACCTGTTCATTTTTTTTTGTTTTTTTTTGTATGCTTAGTATGCTCAATAAGAAATTCTGTACATCTGTGACTAAATGAAAAGTTGTATGATGAAAGGCAGAATGGTAGGCGGGTCTTCGTACCCAGTTCTTAACCCTTTGAAAATAAAGTCTGTTCGTTCGCTCGTTCGTTTTCCCTCAAAGCTTCCCTACTGCCCCCTTTTATTTCACCGCCCCCTGGTCCTGTCCAACAACACCCGCCCCCCCCCCACCCGGGGAGGGCGTTATCGCCCACTTTGGGAAACACTGCTATAGAACATATTCGTTCCTTTGTTACAACTTTAACAGTAAGCAGCAAACAACTGTACCATCTGTAAGAACAACAGCAAGAACATCATGGCTTCCAGCAAAAACACGCAGACATCTTATCTGTCTCTGTCTTAAGTCCAGGGATTTACTCTATTGTTCCCCCCCCCTTTTTTTTCCCAGTCAGCCCCCCCCCCTTTTCCAGTCAGTCCGTCCCCGTCCCCCCAGCCGTGACCTAAGCTGTTGGCGTCGCACTGACGCCCACAGTAACCTGCTCCCCGCAGGGGGTATAAAAACAAAATCAATAATAAAAAAAAAACGTAATATATAAGCAAACGGTGCGCCATACCAACCGGTGATATGAGATTTTAATAAAGCATCCACATGTCATTATTTGTTTTGCTTTATTAACAAACAAAAAAATGCTTGTCAGTCATAGGTATGGAAAGCGAAGAGAGAGTTTTTCGTTATGAAATTTGGTCGATAAACTTAGAAGAGTAGTGGCAATGTAAATATTGGAATGTACTAGGGGCTTTAAACAAAGCCCAGATTTCAGCTTTAAAAAAAAAGTGTTATGTGATAATAAAACAAAATTATGATTGTTATACAGTAGGCACCCCCCCCCCCCCCACACTTTTTTTTTCTTTTTTAATATGTTGGGGAAAAACGTGTTGAAATGATGGAAGATATCGTCATTTTTGCTCTGTCTACCCCTGTCTCTTCTACCTTCAATCTTCCCTGTTGCTTTCAGGTGTGGCTATAACCCGCCTTTCCTACAGATACCCCCCCCCCCCATACACACACACAATTTTGGATTGTCATTTTCTGATCTTCTTGTGCCTCTTTCAGAACTTCCTCGTTCGACTTTCTCGCCGTCCGTGGCACCTTCAGCTTTCTTCTTAAGAACCAGCTTTCAGCAGCTTCCAGTCTTCTGTGTCTCTCTTTACTGACCGCCCAGGCTTAGCATCCATAGAACATGATTGATTCAGTGAGGAGACACATGAAAAGAACAGCAGTAAATCGTTGGACGGGAAGAACGTGACGGAGTAAATCTCAGGGAGAAGTTGGACGTTCTGAAAGTAAGAACACAAAGTGTTCTCTGGTGTTTTTTGTAGTCTCTGAGCGGCTGCAAACCCAAGTTCTTTTGCGACCGATACCGCGAAAGTCTGGAAAGAGTGATAATTTGTTGTCAAAGAGAGATAACTTAAATATATCTCATTGCTGTAGGTGATTTCCTTTCTTCCTTAATCTCTGTTGAGTAACGCCAAGGTAAGAGCACTGTCAGCCAGCCTTCTTTCAACAGGCTGTTGTGACGCAGCCAGCTACCATGGAACGCTTCGAGGTCTTGCCTGGTTATAATTCTTCTACCTTGACCCTTAGGGCAGACGCCACTTTCTTCTCTCTCCCCCCCCCCCCCCCGAACGTTCAGGAAAAAAATGAGGAGAGAACGCGCTAAAAAACCAAACACTTTGAGAAAACCGCCAGGTTGTGCTAGCTTGACCCGACTTGCCTCCCTCCTTTCCTTTTGTCTGTGTACTAAACTACAACATTCCTTCTCTCCTCACATTTCACTTTCCAAGCGGTTACATTACACGCTTATGTGTACAACATTCAACATTCTTGCCCTGGGTTTTCCCCGCCCTGCCCTGCCCGCCCTCGCCATACCCTCGGTAAGAGCGCGCGCGCGCCCCTCTCTGCATGTGTCATGTATAATTATTGTTGTTGGAATCATATAAATGCGAATATAAGACATGGGAATAAAAATCCGTCCCTGTGTCTCTTTTCATTTGATTAAGCACACATGTTGCGATTAAGAAATGTAAAGTACATGAGCATCGCTCGCGGCCCGCCATTGTTCTCAGCAAAGCTTCGTGTTCTTTATGTACTTGTCTGTGGTTCCCACACTCTGGTACATCATCTCCCTTGCCCCGGAGACATTTGGAAGAAGAATATAATTAAGAGTTTGTGGGCTATCGGGTTTTTATATGTTTATTATGCCTGTTTCTTAGTATTTTTTTTCTTCTTCTTCTTCTTCCCCGTATTGGTGAACTGTTGGAACTGTTTTCATTTGGGATTGAAGAGAGGAAGAGATGAAAGGTACAGGGTGCTTCAGTTTTTTGTTGTTTTTTTAAATGTCATTTTGTAGAACTCTGGACAAAGAGGCTGGAGGAGGTGAACGTGGTTAAGTTCGTGAGCTACGAAGGCATCAGCCCACCACCTCCTCCTCCTCCTCTCCCACCTCTTCCACATTCTTCTTCTTCTTCAAGCTCAAAAAATGCAGCGTCTAAACAGTTCTCCCCCCCCCCCCAAAAAAAAAATGTAGGATTGCCAATTCAGGAATACTCTTCCATGATACATAAAAACTCATAAAGTGATCTTTCGTCTTCCAATGTCAGGCTTGTTCAGTACTTACTTGACTTTGATTGCCCGACCCCTTAAGGGATCTATTTTCGTGGTAGCTTTGCTCTTCCGAGTGCATGCTTACATAGTGTCAGAATTGATTCTAGCACACAGATCAGCCTGTTGATCAGTTTGGCTGTAATTAATGCGTGAGATGTATTACAACTGTATCGTTTTGTTTTATTTACATGTATGCATAAGAGATTATACACGAAAGTTGTTCTGAGATGAAAGTTGATAGATGAAGGGCAGAATGTCTGAAGGGATTATGTGTCCAGTTTCTTCACCACGTGAACATAGGCTTTATATTCATCTGTTGCGTCCACGTTTAGGTGAATCCCATCGTCAGCATGAGTTCCAATATGGATGCCACCACTCTGGTTTGTTTGTTTGTTTGTTTGTTCATGGAACACGGCTTTTGGTCTGAAATTGGTAGAAAGTGCATGTCTGTACGGTGTGTTCTGGAGTCTATAGTGTGTGTAAGTCTGTACGTTTTATTCTGGAGTCTGTAGAGATTGTACGTCTGAATATTGTATTCTGAAGTCCATGGAGAATGTAAGTTTATACGTTGTGTTCCAGAGTGTGTAGAGAGTCTGTATATTTATTCTGAAATCTGTAGAAAATGTACATATGTACGCTGTATTGTTAAATCAGTGGAGAGTGTAAGTTATACGTTGTGTTCTGGAGTCTGTAGAGAGTGTAAGTTATACGTTGTGTTCTGGAGTCTGTAGAGAGTGTAAGTTATACGTTGTGTTCTGGAGTCTGTAGAGAGTGTAAGTCTGATTGCTGAAGCTATGGGCCTGAAGTGGAAACCTAAAGAAAACTGTAGGCTTTATTCTGGTTGCTAGGTTTGGCATGGGGCTAGCATTTGAACGCAGAAGCCCTTTACCGGATATACCACCGCGCCCCAGATACTTGGAAATATTTATGGAGAAACTAAAGGTTGCTCCAGCAGTCGCGCCATTGCTGAAGATGTTTATTACCTGTATATTGATTATTACAGAGTGGGTAATTGTCAGCGCTGTTAGTTTCAGTCCTCATCCTTGACCACATTATACCGCGGCGTCTGTGTAGGGCTATAAAGAGTGGCTGTATAGCGCTCTGTCAGGAGCGTTTAAGATCACCAGCGGTGCTGTAAACGAAGATGGTCGTGATACTTACGTTACCAGTTTTTATGACAGCTGGATTGATGTATGGACTTTGTTATTTTTCCGTTATTAATGTTCTGAAAGGCACATTTTTTTTTTTTAAACTTGGAAAGAATTATAATAGTGGTTGTAGAGAAGACTTGAGATAGTCTGTTCTGATTGTTGAAGTCGATTTTGTGTGTGTGTGTGTGTGTGGAGATGTGTGTTCGGTCATTGTTGTCTTCAAGTTTCCCAGAGGATAGCCGTTATGAAAGTTCAGTGCATCGATCAGGAAAGCTCAGCACAGAAAGGGGAAACATCACACAACGTCGAAGATTTGGTAGGAAGTACTGTACATCGGCCCCGTTTCTTGTTCGTTTCTGTACTTTGTCTTATTCATTGACATGGTCTCTCTTCACCGATTGGTGCTGCCTTGGTAGTTATATTCAGAACGACTCGTTTTGCTGGGTTGGGTCTAAAATTTAAACCCATATTCCGTGGCATCTACATGCCGTAGCAGGGATATGAAGTGTTAGTGGCTTCATGTTTCAAGGCCACCACAGCATTTGAGGTAGGGATGCCAGCACTTGTCTCCGCTGTCCTCGTTTTCCTAGGGAAACCCCAAGTACCCGGTTTTTTTTTTTTTTTTAGGCCGGGTTTACCCCCTGTGCTATTTGGTCTGAAAAATGTCTACCCGAGCGCGAAACAGAACCAAGGACCTGACCTAGGATGCCTGCTTCAGTGAGTGTGGTGTTTAGAGAGTTACCTCACAGACTTCTATGGCGCTTCCCTCCTGGTTTACTTGCGTTTGCCTGCTTAGACCAGATTTTGTGAGCGACCTGTTAGTTTCAGCTGGGTTCTGGGATCCTGCGTGAGAATATATCTGGAATGCGGACCATCAGGTCTGCCTGCATGAGATATCTCACATGAACGAACGCCCTTGGGAAACAGATTACTGACCACTGAACGCGTGGTCAAGGAATTTCCGACATTTGCCCGACTTTGGGAGCGAGCTCGCTTTTTTCGGCTAGCTAGATACAACCACGGGCCAGGTTTCACCTCCTCTTTGTTGGGCGCCTGTATCCAGCCTGACTGGTTAGAGCCTGTATCCAGCCTGACTGGTTAGAGCCTGTATCCAGCCTGACTAGTTAGAGCCTGTTTCCAGCCTGACTAGTTAGAGCCTGTATCCAGCCTGACTGGTTAGATCCTGTATCCAGCCTGACTGGTTAGAGCCTGTATCCAGCCTGACTGGTTAGAGCCTGTATCCAGCCTGACTGGTTAGAGCCTGTATCCAGCCTGACTAGTAAGAGCCTGTATCCAGCCTGACTGGTTAGAGCCTGTATCCAGCCTGACTGGTTAGAAGAAGATAGTGTAAACTTCTCGTCATTTGATGCGATGTCAAAAGATTATCATAGCATCGACTGCAGGGGAGCACACGTTCTCAGTTTAAGCGATATCGAAAAGAGAGAACAAAAAAAAAGAGAGAGAGGAGGAGGAAAAAAAGGAGGGAAAGAGGAATAGGAAGATGAAAAATAGGAAGAAAAAGAGAAAGGAGAAATAATAAGTTGCAGACAAAAACGAAGAAGAAGAAGAAGAAGAATGATCTGTATTCGAGGTCGGGGCACCTTTATTCAATAACGAAGCAGAGTTATTACATTTCATCTTTCATCTTGTTCAGACTAAAAACATGTAGAGCGCCTAGACGAAATGGAAAGCAAAGGAAAGCTAGACCACATATTAAACAAACAAAAGCCAAGACGTTATAACCACATAGCAAGGAGAAAAAAAAACAAAACAAGGGGGACAATTAGCTAGTAGCTTATACATTTCTGTGGCGGAGAATTCTGTCCAGATCTCTTATTAACTTTATACTGTATTCCGTAAACATCTTCCTTTATAACGACCGAAGTAAATTAACATACATATTCTCGTTTAGAAAAGAATAAAACAGCGTAATTCACTTCGTTTACTATAAATGATTCCCAGCAAGTGATCAGAGAGATAGAGAAGGCCGAGAAACGCCGGGAGGTACGTGGGGAAACTGTCACGCCCGTAAACTGGTGTAGATACAGAGCGTTTTCTGCTCTTCATAACAAGGTGCGCTGGGCCATACTTCACCGGCGCCGAACCCTCGGGCGAATCTCGGGAGGGTTTTATGAATGCAATGACACGCTTTGTTCCTTGATAAAACAAAACAAAATGAAACAAAGGAGGATATGAAACGAGTTGAACTCCCCGCTGCGTCTTAGTGAACAGACCATATGGTGCAAATTATTGGCCGGCTTGAAAAACAAACCTTTGACAAGTATTAATATTGTTCTAAATCTCGTTTGAGACAAGGGAAAGTATTGTTTGTTTTCTGTGTTTTATTTTTTATTTTTTTATAGTTTTTTTTTATTACTGTGTGAAAGGAATTGTATTGCGGTGTTTGTTAGACTAGCTAACGGTGATTTAAAGGGGGGGGGGGGTGGGAGAGAGAGAGAGAAGGGTTTAGTTGTTAGTTTCAGAACAGAAGAAAAAGGTTCCCATCTGTTTCTGATGTTCTGCTCCATGCCTGAGATTGTAGATCTAGTAGAAGTTTGTTCTGTTGTAGAGATAGTAGAATTTTGTTCTCCTGTAGAGGTGACAGAAGTTTGTTCCGTTGTAGAACTGATAGAAGTTTGTTCTGTTGTAGAGCTGGTAGAAGTTTGTTCTGTTGTTGAGCTAGTAGAAGTTTGTTCTGTTCTAGAGCTGCTAGAAGTTTGTTATATTGTAGAGCTGGTAGAAGTTTGTTCTGTTATAGAGCTGGTAGAAGTTTGTTCTGTTGTAGAGCTGGTAGAAGTTTGTTCTGTTGTAGAGTTGGTAGAAGTTTGTTCTATTGTAGAGCTGGTAGAAGTTTGTTCTGTTATAGAGCTGGTAGAAGTTTGTTCTGTTGTAGAGCCGGTAGAAGTTTGTTCTGTTGTAGAGTCAGTAGAAATTTGTTCTGTTGTAGAGCTAGTAGAAGTTTGTTCCATTGTAGAGCTGGTAAAAGTTTGTTCTGTTGTAGAGCTGGTAGAAGTTTGTTCTGTTCTAGAGCTAG
Source organism: Achatina immaculata (assembly GCA_009760885.1). Lineage (NCBI taxonomy): Eukaryota > Metazoa > Mollusca > Gastropoda > Stylommatophora > Achatinidae > Lissachatina > Lissachatina immaculata. Next base: position 24,731,783 of record CM019705.1, on the reverse strand, counting down.
TGGAAATTATCCAGAGGTACCCCTTTTTCTTCCACTGCCTCCAAACGGACCATTTTCTTTCACCGCCCCTCGTCCTGGTCCTATCTAAAGCCGGACGGGGGTGGGGAGTGGGGGGGGGGAAGCGTTATCGCACACTTTGGGGAACACTGATTTATAGTATTTGTCATCTTTAGAGTTTTTTCCTCCGTTAAGCTATGATAGTAGAATTATTTCCCCTTAATCAGATGTTAGCGTGAAACGTACGGAGTCGCGAGCTGACTGAGTGTGGGACATAGAATATTATGTTTAAAATGTTTTAGAAGCTCGAACCGCTCTCCAACTGTTCGATGTGTCAGCGCATGCAAACATTCAGCTTTCTCTAGAGTGGACCCTACAGGTGGCTCACGATATGGGTCCCTTGTGTGATAAGAAAAGAACAAGAAATGAAGTACTATTTCAAGTGCTGGTGGTTGTACTGGCAACACAGACCACCACCCCTGTTCCCCCTTCTCTTAAATCCAGATCTGTTCAGCGTTTAGTGTTTACCGTAGCAACCGTTTTGAAAGAAATCCAGTGAAACAGTCACAGCTCCTTTCTCAGCCAAATTGCCCTTGGCTTTTGGATGTTTGCATGAATATGATCGCTCTTCATGAAAAGTATATTGAGGGAAAAAAAAGAAGGAAGAAGTATAGTGAGGGAAGAAGTATAGTGAGGGAAGAAGGAAAGTAGGAGTATAGTTAGGGAAGAAGGGAAGTAAGAAGTATGACGAGGGAAGAAGGAAAATAGAAATATAGTGACGGAAGAAGGCAAATAGAAATATAGTGAGGGAAGAAGGAAAGTAAGAAGTATGATGAGGGAAGAAGGAAAATAGAAATAAAGTGATGGAAGAAGGCAAATAGAAATATAGTGAGGGAAGAAGGAAAGCAGAAGTATGATAAAGGAAGAAGGAAAATAGAAATATAGTGATGGAAGAAGGCCAATAGAAATATAATGAGAGAAGAAGGAAAGTAAGAAGTATAATGAGGGAAGAAGGAAAATAGAAATAAAGTGATGGAAGAAGGCAGATAGAAATATAGTGAGGGAAGAAGTAAAGTAGAAATATGATGAGGGAAGAAGGAAAATAGAAATACAGTGATGGAAGAAGGCAAATAGAAATATAGTGATGGAACAAGGAAAGTAAGAAGTATGATGAGGGAAGAAGGAAAATAGAAATATAGTGATGGAAGAAGGAAAATAGAAATATAGTGATGGAAGAAGGCAAATAGAAATATAGTGAGGGAAGAAGGAAAGTAGAAGTATGGCGAGGGAAGAAAGAAAGTAAAAATATAGTGAGGGAAGAAGGAAAGTAGAAGTGTGGTGAGGGAAGAGGAGAGAGGTGGGGTGGGGGTTGGATAGACTTCGGGAGGGCGTGACAGGAGGGAGTGAAGGGTACAGGAATAAGAGAAGACCCACGTGGTGTATGTATCTTGAGGGTAAGCAAAAAGAAAGTATTCATGTCCAGATGTATGCAGCGTAAGAAGGAGAAAGTATTCATACAAATTTTACTTTTCAAAGGAAAACTTTCGACTTTTGAACCATACTGGACTGTGTACAGTCACTGCAGTCTTAGGCTCTTCTCTACGTTTCTGAAGTAGTCTTGAGCTTAGCACAGCTGGAATGTTTCTGTCACCGCCGTCGCCTGGTGTCTGGTCTGACACGATGCCACAGTGAAAAGTCAGCAAATGAGCCAGTGGTCTGCGGAGAAGCACGGCCCACAACGCCCGTGGGCACAGCATGTAGTTATGATGATGATGACCTGTTTTAATAAACGTGCTGGGAGAACAAGAAATCTGTTGACGAGGTTTCTCAAGTTCTAGACATTGCGTTTTATAATAATACAAATATAATATGAAAATAGAAGCAGAAGTCAATGTGGTCCAAACTGGTTTCAGGCAAGGAAGAGGATCAAGAGATCATATATTCAATATAAGATCAATAATAGAGAAATTCTGAGAGTTTAATGTGAATCTATATTTATCCTTTATAGACTACTCAAAGGCATTTGATTGCGTACAACACCAGAAAACTTTGGGAAATAATGGAAAAAATGGGATTTCCAACACATTTGATACAATTAACATCACTGCTGTATCTAGACCAACAAGCAGCAGTAAGAATAAATAGTGAAACAACAACTTGGTTTGACATAAAACAAGGGGTCCGTCAGGGGTGCATATTGTCACCCTACTTATTTAACTTGTATACTGAAAATATAATGAGGAATGTTAGAGAAGATGTAGACAAAGAATATTACGATGCCATAACAGTTGGAGGCTATGAAATACCAGAGATTAGATATGCTGATGACACAGTATTGCTGTCCACAACACAAAAAGGAATGGACAAACTAATTATGTCAGTCCGCAAGAACAGCGAAGAGCAGAACCTCTATCTTAATGCAAAGAAAACTAAATTGATGACAACTGACAAAACAAACAAGGCAACTGAATATGTATCATGAGGAAAACTGGAAGAAGTGGAGAGTTTTGAATATCTTGGATCGCTACTAACTAATAAGGGAGATACAATGAGGGAAATTAAAAGGAGGACATCTATCGCTCTTCAGAAAGTAAAACAAATAAAGAATCTGTGGAGAGGAGCAGACAGAACCACAAAAATAAGATTTTTAAGGGCATGCATCTTTCCCATAGCAACATATACCTGTGAGACCTGGACACTTAACAAAACAGCTGAGAAACACATAAATGCCTTTGAATGTAAATGCTACAGAAGAGTTCTTCAGATATCATGGACACAAAAAATAACAAATATATCCATAATGCAAGAACTTAATATTGAAGAAGGCTGGCTAGTAAAGAGGATTAAACAGAGAAAACTTAAATATTTTGGACACATTAAACGTCATGATAATCTATAGGAAACCGTCTTGGAAGGGTACATAATGGGAAAAAGAAAGAGAGGAAGACCAAGGCGAAGATGGCTGCAGGACATCGTTGATGATCTGCAAATGGATGCATCAACAGCAGGCCATCTTGCTCACAACCGAGAGGCCTACAGGAGTGCTGTTAGGGAAGCAAAGTTCCACAAGGGACATGGAAATGAATATATATATATATAATTTCTTCTTAATGTAACTCACGTAGAGTTGCAAAATGAATATCCTATTACTACTACTGCTGCTGCTACTACTACTGGTACTGCTGTCGCGCCTATTACTACTACTACTACTACTACTGCTGCTGCTGCCTCCGCTTCTATCACTGCTACTACTACCACTACTACTACTACTGCTGCCGCTTCTACTACTACTACCACCACCACTACTACTGCCGCTTCTGTCATTACTACTACTACTACTACTACTGCTACTGCTGCTGCTTCTATTACTACTACTACTACTGCTGCTGCTACTACTACTACTACTACTACTGCTGCCGCTTCTATTACTACTACTACTACTAGTACTACTCATGTACCTTTGTTATATAAATGGCTTGTGTAGAAGATGAGAAGTGCGTGGAGATTCTGAATTTAATATCTGTAACGGGAGGAGAGAATTCAGGGAGAGGGAGGATGGTGGAATATCATGGCTCTCAGGGTCTTGGAACTTGAAAAAGGGGGGGGGGGGAAGAAGAGGAATTGAGAACTACTGCAGTAAAAAAAAGTCTGGAAAAGGTAGTCATTAAAAAAAATTGTTTGTTTGGAGCGCACGTGAGAAGATATGAAACTGATATCCGCCAGAAAAACTAAATGGGAAAAGAAACATTGGGCAGAGAGAGAAGTATCTAATCGGGCAGGGGTGTGGTGATACGGGAAAAGAAGAGAGAGACGAGCGCTTGATTTGGTCATAAATACCAAGAAGTTGCACGCAACTGACATCCTTGTTCTTTTGTTTGGTGTTCCCCCCCCCCCCCCAAACTCTTGCGGGGCATAGACCCACGGCCTTGGGCATATGTACGTGAAATCTGACTTTTGTCTGGCTTCCGACGGCCTTGGTCATAACGTGAAACCCGGCTTAGCCTGGCCTTCCGCTGTCAAGAAATTTGAGAAATTACAATGGGAACAGCACGCTTTTGTTCCAGACCCGACAGGCCATGCGCGTGTGGTAATATACGTCTTTTGAGGCGATAAAATCCCAGGATTTTTGGGGCGGCTGTCTTTTCTTTCTCATTTTTTTTTTCCAAACAATTTGTAGCGCGAAATAGAAATCTTCCAGTTAAACGTTGCGACAAATTTTGAAAGCGAATACCGCGACCCTTAAACTGTTCATGTTTGTTTTTCTTGCACACGCGGATACAGAAAAAAAAAAGTTCCTGGAAATCACTCCGCTCCCGCACGAGCTATAAATGTCAGTTCACATGAAACAGCTGTTTGGAGCCCATTTGTACGCCCAGTTCGCTCATTTTATATACATAAATCAGTTTTTACTATCCCGGTAGACGTAACTACAAAATCTAGTTTCTCTAAAAGCCGTAACGTCTTCCATTGTTTGCTGTTTACTTTAAATTTAACCTCGGGAGGCAGTAAAGAAATGGGAGGGTGATGGGAAGGAAGGAGTTGTGTAGGAGGAAATGAGGCATGTGTGCGTTTTCTGCGTTGTTTAAGGAGAAGAACTGCCGGGGCATCCTTTGAAATTATGAACGGCAGGATCTGAACCAACAAATAGATTTCCCTGGTGCCGCACACGAAGTTCAAATACGCGCAGGTTGAGGCAGATGAAGGGTTGTTTGGGTTGCTGTGCGTGTGTGAGTGGGTGCTAGGTAGATTTATAGATCTGTTGTCGTGTGTGTAAGTGGGTGCTAGGTAGATTTAGAGATCTGTTGTGTGTGTAAGTGGGTGCTAGGTAGATTTAGAGATCTGTTGTGTGTGTAAGTGGGTGCTAGGTAGATTTAGAGATCTGTTGTGTGTGTAAGTGGGTGCTAGGTAGATTTAGAGATCTGTTGTGTGTGTAAGTGGGTGCTAGGTAGATTTAGAGATCTGTTGTGTGTGTAAGTGGGTGCTAGGTAGATTTAGAGATCTGTTGTCGTGTGTAAGTGGGTGCTAGGTAGATTTTATAGATCTGTTGTGTGTGTAAGTGGGTGCTAGGTAGATTTTATAGATCTGTTGTCGTGTGTAAGTGGGTGCTAGGTAGATTTAGAGATCTGTGTGTGTAAGTGGGTGCTAGGTAGATTTAGAGATCTGTTGTGTGTGTAAGTGGGTGCTAGGTAGATTTAGAGATCTGTTGTGTGTGTAAGTGGGTGCTAGGTAGATTTAGAGATCTGTTGTGTGTGTAAGTGGGTGCTAGGTAGATTTATAGATCTGTTGTCGTGTGTAAGTGGGTGTTAGGTAGATTTAGAGATCTGTTGTGTGTGTAAGTGGGTGCTAGGTAGATTTTATAGATCTGTTGTCGTGTGTAAGTGGGTGCTAGGTAGATTTAGAGATCTGTTGTCGTGTGTAAGTGGGTGCTAGGTAGATTTATAGATCTGTTGTGTGTGTAAATGGGTGCTAGGTAGATTTAGCGATCTGTTGTCGTGTGTAAGTGGGTGCTAAGTAGATTTATAGATCTGTTGTGTGTGTAAGTGGGTGCTAGGTAGATTTAGAGATCTGTTGTGTGTGTAAGTGGGTGCTAAGTAGATTTATAGATCTGTTGTGTGTGTAAGTGGGTGCTAAGTAGATTTATAGATCTGTTGTGTGTGTAAGTGGGTGCTAGGTAGATTTAGCGATCTGTTGTCGTGTGTAAGTGGGTGCTAAGTAGATTTATAGATCTGTTGTGTGTGTAAGTGGGTGCTAGGTAGATTTATAGATCCGTTGTGTGTGTAAATGGATGCTAGATAGATTTATAGATCTGTTGTCGTGTGTAAGTGGGTGCTAGTTAGATTTATAGATCTGTTGTGTGTGTAAGTGGGTGCTAGGTAGATTTATAGATCTGTTGTCGTGTGTAAGTGGGTGCTAGGTAGATTTATAGATATGTTGTCATGTGTAAGTGGGTGCTAGTTAGATTTATAGATTTGTTGTCGTGTTTGTGTGTAAGTGGGTGCTAGTTAGATTTATAGATCTGTTGTCGTGTTTGTATGTAAGTGGGTGCTAGGTAGATTTATAGATCTGTTGTCGTGTTTGTGTGTAAGTGGGTGCTAGGTAGATTTAGAGATCTGTTGTCGTGTGGGTAAGTGGGTGCTAGTTAGATTTATAAATCTGTTGTCATGTGTAAGTGGGTGCTAGGTAGATTTATAGATCTGTTGTCGTGTTTGTGTGTAAGTGGGTGCTAGGTAGATTTATAGATCTGTTGTCGTGTGGGTAATTGGGTGCTAGGTAGATTTATAGATCTGTTGTCGCGCGCGTGTGGGTAAGTGGGTGCTAGTTAGATTTATAGATCTGTTGTCGCGCGCGTGTGGATAAGTGGATGTTAGTTAGATTTATAGATGTGTTTCGCGCGCGTGTAAGTGGGTGCTAGGTAGATTATAGATCTGTTGTCGCGCGCATGTTGGTAAGTGGGTACTAGTTAGATTTATAGATATGTTGTCGCGCGCGTGAGTGACGTAGTATACAATGTGAGATAAAAGAAAATGAGATTGGCTGTAGTTTGGTAGTACTGTTAGGCCGCTTCAACCCACTCTGTCTGGACACCCAACGCTGTTGGGCATTCCACACTGCTTAGACACCCCAATCTGTTTGGGGACTCCACCTTGTTCAAACACTCCACTCTGTTTGGGCGCATCACCTTGTTTATGCACTCCACTCTGTTTGGGCACTTCACCTTGTTTATACGCTCCACTCTGTTTGGGCACTAAACTTTGTTTATGCACTCCATTCTGTTTGGGCACTTCACTTTGTTTATACACTCCACTCTGTTTGGGCACTTCACCTTGTTTATACACTCTACTCTGTTTTTTGGCACTTCACCTTGTTTAGACACCCCATTCTGTTGGGGGACTCCACCCTGTTCAAAGATTCCACTCTGAGCATTCCACCTTGTTTAAACACCGTTCTCTGTTTGAACACCCCACAACTCCTCTCAACTCTTTTGATTAATGTACTCGCCACTCTCTTGATCAGTATCCTCTCCGGTCTGTTGATCATTATTCTCTTCACTCTCTTGATTAGCATCCTCTCTACTCTCATGAGTAGAACCTTATCTGTTCTCTTGGTTATCCATATGTTCTCTTAATTATGCATGTGTTCTCTTGATTATCCCTCTATTTGTTCTCTTTATTAGCAATCTCTATAACTCTCTTGATTAGTCCCCGTGCAGTCCGCTACTTAACATCCTCTGTACCCTCGTCATTGGCCTCTTATCTGCTCTCTGGGCCAGAATCCTTTCTGTTCTATTGATTAGCATCCTCTCAGATTTATAGATTAGCACTCTGCCAGCTCTCATGATTAGTATCCTACCTGCCCTATCGATTAGTATCCTCTCACCTCCCTAGATTAGCCATTTTGTCTACGCTCGTTATTAGAATGTTCTCTACTCTCTTGATTAGACCCCATCTCTGCCCTTTTGATTAGTATTTTCACTGCTCTCTTAATTAGCTCCCTCTGTACTTTCTTGATTTGTCCCCCCTCTCTGCTCTCTTAATTAGCTCCCTCTGTACTTTCTTGATTTGTCCCCCCTCTCTGCTCTCTTAATTAGCTCCCTCTGTACTTTCTTGATTTGTCCCCCCTCTCTGCTCTCTTGATTAGCTCCCTCTGTACTTTCTTGATTTGTCCCCTCTCTCTGCTCTCTTGATTAGCTCCCTCTGTACTTTCTTGATTTGTCCCCCCTCTCTGCTCTCTTGATTAGCTCCCTCTGTACTTTCTTGATTTGTCCCCCCTCTCTGCTCTCTTGATTAGCTCCCTCTGTACTTTCTTGATTTGTCCCCTCTCTCTGCTCTCTTGATTAGCTCCCTCTGTACTTTCTTGATTTGTCCCCTCTCTCTGCTCTCTTGATTAGCTCCCTCTGTACTTTCTTGATTTGTCCCCTCTCTCTGCTCTCTTGTTAGTTCTTCCCCCCCCCCTACTCTCTTTATCAGCACCATGTGTGCTCTTTTGATTAGCCTACTTATCAGACCTAAGCTTATGCATTTCAAAAAACCAGTCAGGGTCGGAGAATTGACGAAGACAGGTTAACAGCCATCTCCCACCTTCAGCTGCCATAGTGTCCCTCCCTCTCGACCCCCCCCCCCCTTCTCTGGATTTACTACCGCAGCCTGCGACTCTCCGAGCCACCCACATGTCAGTGGACTTGACAGGCACAGGTAGATAGACCTACAGGTTCACCTGACCTCAGATCCTGCTCCAGATTTTCGCGGTAATGATTTATGATCTCCAGAAAATACACGGAGGGTCCTAACACCATGTTGCCATAGAAACGTAGGATTGCGTCACAGCGTGTAACCTTAGTCCTTCCAGGATTAGAGTTTGCTGTTTCCCTTTGCCGCGTCTGTTCATATTTAGAGGGAAAACTGGCCTGCATTTTGTGAACAGACTTGGAGAATATTTTCTTAACGTTCAGTATTATTGATGTTTTATGTTACATCGCGAGGCCAGATCTGTTCATTCCTAAACTAATCGGTGTTGTGTGAGCATGTAAAATGTTGAAGGGTGCGATCAGCTCCTACGTACATGTGACATACAGGGCCTTCTAGAGGTGCAAAAGTCTTTACTCGTTCCCCGCCATATGGATTAGCTAGTCTGTCTTTATCATGTACGGGGCCCTCTTAAAACAGTGGGGGGGGGGCATAAGGGGCCAGGTGTGATTGACCGGCTGGACCCCCAGCTTCAGCTGGGCGTGATGACACATACGTAACAGTGATGAGTTAGCCATCACCCAGGCCAAATCTAGTAAGGGGCCCCGATCAGTACCGACCTTCACGTTGTGTATGACTTGATTCCACTCGTGACTCGCGCCCCAAGATGTGCTGTGGTACCCGGGTGACAACCTTAGATAGGCTGTGGTACGTGACATAGAACCCTAGATGTGCTGTGATACGTGACAGAGAACCCTAGATGTGCTGTGATACGTGACAGAGAACCCTAGATATGCTGTGGTACGTGACAGGCAACCTTAGATGAAATGTGGCACGTGACAGGCAACCTTAGATGAGCTGTAGCAAGTAACAGGCAACCTTAGATGAGCTGTGGCAAGTAACAGGCAACCTTAGATGAGCTGTGGCAAGTAACAGGCAACCTTAGATGAGCTGTGGCAAGTAACAGGCAACCTTAGATGAGCTGTGGCAAGTAACAGGCAACCTTAGATGAGCTGTGGCAAGTAACAGGCAACCTTAGATGAACTGTGGCAAGTAACATTCAACCTTAGAGATCCTTGATCAGCAGTGGTAGCCTTCCCTTCTCCAGCCTAAGTCAGCAGTGGTACATCGCTAGTAAATGGACTGACGACCATAAATAAAAAAAAAACCGTGACAAAGATTTCAGAATAGTGAAATCAACAAAAATTACATAGTACTATATCAGCTCCTTTAACATGACGTAAATATGTTAGTAATCAGCGCCCTTAACATGACGTAAATATGTTAGTAATCAGCGCCCTTAACATGACGTAAATATGTTAGTAATCAGCGCCCTTAACATGATGTAAATATGTTAGTTATCAGCACCTTTAACGTGACGTAAATATGTTAGTTATCAGCACCTTTAACATGACGTAAATATGTTAGTTATCAGCACCTTTAACATGACGTAAATATGTTAGTTATGAGCACCTTTAACATGACGTAAATATGTTACGAATCGTTAAAAACTGTATATAAATGTCACTTGATAATAAGCCAACATTTATCAAAATATCTTCTGGCAACTCAACCTCAGACACCACTCCTGGCAACCCTAGGTTGGGTCACGTCCGAGCTTGGAAACTACCGCCCCCTTCAGTTTTAGACGGTTTTTGACGTTGTTTGGCGACATCCCTGGTTGCCAGCCAAAGTCTGAGTGGGGTTGGATTGGGGGGGGGAGGGGGGGGGGAAACCAGACCTGACAGGGTGCCAGGGGAGCTGTGCTGCTGACCTTGTTTCTTTGCTCCAAATGTTAGCAGCAGCAGGAGCGTTTGACCAGAAGCCAGTCAGCGGGAGGTGGGAGCGGAACGAGTAGCTGGTCAGTGTCGTGACGGAACTTCAGTGAAGCTGTCCAGAGATCTGTGTCGACTCTGCCAGAGCTGTAGGTTACTGTCAAGTTAGGAGGATGTAGATTGTCAACAGCGTTTCAACGTGCTTTTGTTTGTTGTTGGTTTGTTTGTTTGTTTTGTTGACGGAAGTTATGTGTCTATATAGAACATGGATTTGTAGCTTATCCTCATCCATTTTCCCCCCTCTGCCTCTCTTCATCCGCTGTGGATGAATTGAAGCTCAGTAGTTATGAGGCAAGAGTTGTGAATGATATCTTGTTTTCTTAGTGCACTGGCATAACCGTGTGTGAGGTGTAGCGCGGTTGGGTGGCATTTTTGGATAGATATTTGCCACCCGTGGAAGCAGTTTATGGACAACATGTGTGCCGAGTACTCGTTTGTGTGGGTCGGTCGATTGAAGGGTGACCGGGGGGGGGGGGGTGTGGGAATCTGTCCCCCGCTTTCTATCCGAGGCTGACCGATAAGCCACGTGGCGTTCCATGCAGCCATTCCTATCCAGGATCTTATCTTTATACTTAACATTTGCCATGGAAGATCTCTAGAAGAATTTGGGGTTTGGACTTTCTTAATATTTACTCTACCTTGTAAGATCACTAGAAGAATTTGGGGTTTGGACTATTCTTAATATTTACTTTGCCTTGTAAGATCACTAGAAGAATTTGGGGTTTGGACTATTCTTAATATTTACTTTGCCTTGTAAGATCACTAGAAGAATTTGGGGTTTGGACTATTCTTAATATTTACTTTGCCTTGTAAGATCACTAGAAGAATTTGGGGTTTGGACTTTCTTAATATTTACTTTGCCTTGTAAGATCACTAGAAGAATTTGGGGTTTGGACTATTCTTAATATTTACTTTGCCTTGTAAGATCAAGAATGGAAAAGAACTGTATTCATACCACTGCCAAAAAAGGGTAACCTGAAATTATGCACCAACTACAGAACTGTTGCCCTGATTAGTCATGCCAGTAAAATTCTGTTAAAAATCATAATGGGTAGACTTCGAAAGAAAATAGAAGAAGAAGTCAATATGGTCCAAGGTGGTTTCAGGCAAGGAAGAGGATCAAGAGATCATATATTCAATCTAAGATTAATAATAGAGAAATGCAGAGAGTTTAATGTGAATCTATATTTATCCTTTATAGACTCTCTCTCTCTCTCTGAACCTTAAGTGCCCATGGCACATGGGGCTTCCGCAAGGGTTTTCCACAAATGCCTGTCCTTCGCCTTTTTTTCTGCTCTTGCCCAGGTGAGCCCTCTATTGCTCAACATCCTTTCTGTTGTTCTTCTCCATGTCTCTTTTGGTCTACCCTTACTTCTGCTCCCCTGTGGTGTCCATCTTAGTGCTATTTTTGGTAGTGAGTTGTCAGTCATTCGGAGCACATGTCCCAACCATCGCCATCGTCTTTCCTCAATAATTGTTGTCAGTGGTTTCATCTGCATTTCTGCTAATAAGATGTTATTTCTTATGGTGTTTGGCAAAAATATTTTTCTAATTCTTCCTAAACATTTAGTCTGGAAAGAATTCAACTTGAATAGACTACTCAAAGGCATTTGATTGTGTACAACACCAGAAACTTTGGGAAATAGTGGAAAAAATGGGATTTCCAACACGTTTGATACAATTAACATCACTGCTGTATCTAGACCAACAAGCAGCAGTAAGAATAAATGGTGAAACAACAAGTTGGTTTGACATAAAACAAGGGGTCTGTCAGGGGTGCATATTGTCACCCTACTTATTGAACTTGTATACTGAAAATATAATGAGGAATGTTAGAGAAGATGTAGACAAAGAATATTACGATGCCATAACAGTTGGAGGTTATGAAATACCAGAGATTAGATATGCTGATGACACAGTATTGCTGTCCACAACACAAAAAGGAATGGACAAACTAATTATGTCAGTCCGCAAGAACAGCGAAGAGCAGAACCTTTATCTTAATGCAAAGAAAACTAAATTGATGACAACTGACAAAACAAACAAGGCAGCTGAAATATGTATCAATGAGGAAAAACTGGAAGAAGTGGAGAGTTTTGAATATCTTGGATCGCTACTAACTAATAAGGGAGATACAATGAGGGAAATTAAAAGGAGGACATCTATCGCTCTTCAGAAAGTAAAACAAATAAAGAATCTGTGGAGAGGAGCAGACAGAACCACAAAAATAAGATTTTTAAGGGCATGCATCTTTCCCATAGCAACATATACCTGTGAGACCTGGACACTTAACAAAACAGCTGAGAAACACATAAATGCCTTTGAATGTAAATGCTACAGAAGAGTTCTTCAGATATCATGGACACAAAAAATAACAAATATATCCATAATGCAAGAACTTAATATTGAAGAAGGCTGGCTAGTAAAGAGGATTAAACAGAGAAAACTGAAATATTTTGGACACATTAAACGTCATGATAATCTATAGGAAACCGTATTGGAAGGGTACATAATGGGAAAAAGAAAAAGAGGAAGACCAAGACGAAGATGGCTGCAAGACATCGTTGACGATCTGCAAATGGATGCAACAGCAGCAGGCCATCTTGCTCACAACCGAGAGGCCTACAGGAGTGCTGTTTGGGAGGCAAAGTTCCGCAAGGGACATGCAAATGAATGAATGAATGTAAGATCACTAGAAGAATTTGGGGTTTGGACTTTCTTAATATTTATTTGCCTTGTAAGATCACTAGAAGAATTTGGGGTTTGGACTTTCTTAATATTTACTCTGCCTTGTTAGATACTAGAAGAATTTGGGGTTTGGACTATTCTTAATATTTACTCTGCCTTGTAAGATCACTAGAAGAATTTGGGGTCTGGACTTTCTTAATATTTATTTGCCTTGTAAGATCACTAGACGAATTTGGGGTTTGGACTTTCTTAATATTTACTCTGCCTTGTAAGATCACTAGAAGAATTTGGGGTTTGGACTATTCTTAATATTTACTCTGCCTTGTAAGATCACTAGAAGAATTTGGGGTTTGGACTTTCTTAATATTTATTTGCCTTGTAAGATCACTAGAAGAATTTGGGGTTTGGACTATTCTTAATATTTACTTTGCCTTGGAAGATCACTAAAAGAATGTGGGATCTTGACCTTCTTTTTTTTGGGTGGGGGTAGGGTGAGTAGAAAGATAGATAGATAGATAGATAGAGAGAGATTAAATATGGAAGCAAGGAAATCGAGTGGAAATTAAAAATCGCATTTACATTGGATCATTTCCCAAAGCAAACTTGATGATTCAGAGAGTTCAAAGGCATACCAACATGCGGGCTCTCCCCCCACATCCGCTTTTGGTGAGTAATCTGGCAGGTATTTTCAAGCCCGTCTAGTTAATTATTTGATCTTTGCCGCCTTGACAGAGGAAGTTGTCACACTGTTGTCCGATCCAGTGTCCTGTTGATTGCCCCAGCTGAATGTCTGGAGGGTTACGAGGGGGGGCTTTGTCATCTGCCACATTGTTATTTCTGACCGGGAATATGAAGTTGAAACAGTTTGCCTCGTTCTCTCGAACGCCGAAAGAAGGTCGACAACAGAATTGTTGTTCGTGTAATCAGATATCCATTAAAAAGCGTTCAGGTTGAAGCCAGCGGTAAGTCTGGTGATCTCGTTAACTTCCCCCCCCCCTCCCTCAAGCTTTGTGGAAGGTTGGATGGCTTCTGTGTGTGTGTGTGTGTGTAAGCAGCGGTTAACAAGAAGTTTAGTACGTTCCAGTCGTTGTTGTTGTCGTCGTCGTCGTTGTTGTTGTTGTTGTTGTCAGTGGCTTTTTACAAGTAGTACTTACTAGTTGTTGATCTTGTTGTCAGTGGCTTTTTTTACAAGGAGTTTAGTACTTTCCAGTTGTCGTTATTGTTGTTGTCAGTGGCCTTTTACAACAAGTTTAGTACTTTCCATTTGTCGTTATTGTTGTTGTCAGTGGCCTTTTACAACAAGTTTAGTACTTTCCAGTTGTCGTTATTGTTGTTGTCAGTGGCCTTTTACAACAAGTTTAGTACTTTCCAGTTGTCGTTATTGTTGTGTCAGTGGCCTTTTACAACAAGTTTAGTACTTTCCAGTTGTCGTTACTGTTGTGTCAGTGGCCTTTTACAACAAGTTTAGTACTTTCCAGTTATCGTTATTGTTGTGTCAGTGGCCTTTTACAACAAGTTTAGTACTTTCCAGTTGTCGTTATTGTTGTGTCAGTGAGTTTTTACAAGTAGTTTAGTACTTTCCAACTGTTTTCGTTCTTGTTGTGAGTGTCTTTTTAGGATAAATTTAGTACTTTCCATCGGATGTTTTTTTTTTTTAGCTGTCAGTGGCTTGTTACAAGAAGTTTAGTACTTTCCATTTGTTCTTTGAGTTGTTGTTGTTGTCTGTGACTCTTTACAAGAAGTTTTGTACTTTCCAACTGTTGTTGGTGTAAAAGTCAGTGGCTTTTTACAAGGCGTTTAGTACTTTCCAGTTGTTATTGTCATTGGCAGTGGCTTTTTACAAGAAGTTTAGTACTTTCCGGTTCTTGTTATCGTTGTTATAACTGATTTTTTGGCACTTTCCTGTTGTTATTATTGTTGTCAGTGGCTTTTTGAAATTAGTAGTTTAGTACTTACCTGGTGTTGTAGTTGTCGGTGGGTTTGTTAATAGTACTTTTCGCTTGTTGTAGTTGTCAGTGGCTTTTTATTAGTAGTTTAGTACTTTCTACTTGCTGTCATCACTTACAAAGACTGGAGTATCCTGCAATCCCATACTCTCTACAGTTTCTGAATTATCATGCATACCCGTACTCTCTACAAAGACTGAAGTATCCTGGAAACCCATATTCTCTACAGAGACTTGAAATATCTTGCAAACCCGTACTCTCTACAAAGACTGAAGAATCCTGCAAACCTGTGCTCTCTACAAAGGCTGAAGTATCCTGCAAACCTGTACGCTCTATGAAGACTGAAGTATCCTACAAATCCATACTCTCTACAAGGACTTGAAGTATCCTGCAAACCCATACTCTCTACAAAGACGTGAAGTATCTTGCAAACCCATGCTCTCTACAAAGACCGGACATGGATACAAGAAAAACATCGCCAATGAGAAAAGTGGCCTTCGTGAAAATCTCCAGCTGACAATGAGACTCATTTATGCGATTTATTTGTCTGGAATAACGAAGCACATGAAAGAAACTCACGAGAAGGAGAACGAACAACACAGAGGTGTAGATCTTTGAAGTGTGTGGCAGCTTGTACTGTTGAGAATGGAGTAGCTAAAGATAGGTGTCATTATATGAATCTGCGTCCTGTGATTTTCAGAGAGGCATCGAAAGTACGGGTTTCTCTGTGATATGCGCCCACCAGCAAGGCAAGAAGAAAAAAGGTCTTTGTGTTGGCGACCAGGCCGAGAGTCACAGCAGGCCGATATCCGGGAGTGGATCGTGGAGAAATGGCTTTTTTTTTTGTGTTCTGGTATAGTTCATTGGTATTTTATTTTCTTCCAAGGGAGTTATCTTAACTTTCACAACAAATGTTTTTCTATAAGAGCAGTCCTTGTGGTGTTATATTGCTATTCTTGTATGGCATGCCAGTAGAAAGTTGGAAATACAGTGTATGACTTAATTAAGGTTACTCGCTATGTTAAAAAATTGCCTTTCCTCCGGTGGTGCTGTGGTTAAGGCACTCGCTTGCCGACCAGAAGGTCCCCGGTTCGATTTCGTACCCGGGGGGGGGGGGGGGGCGGAATTTATTTTGTGTTTCGGACCAATCTGTCACCGGGATTCGCCCAGCTGGAGTTTCCACAGGAAAGCGTAGCGAGATCTGTGCCAGTTATTTCAGAACATCAGAAATGTTACTTCATCCTCAGTTCCTCCTTCCAGATGTCGCTGTTATGGCCATTCTGTTTTACTAGTCCTGCACAGAAGTTCGACAAAGGTCGACTCAGAAGACATGTGTAGACAATT